>CM044435.1:90711449-90721647 GCA_024363595.1 Xenopus borealis | reverse complement strand
AGTGTTTTCTGATGGAGTAAATGAAAAGAATACTGATTGTCTATGCTGCTGCAAAACTGTATCAATTAACTCAAACCCAGGCATTAATCGCTACTTCTCTGTACGGCCGCACTCTATTTAGTCAGTGATACTCTCTGTCAGAACAGGCTGGACTTTAGATATACATCACCAATGCTGAACCCAAGGTTACCCAAGTAGTTAATCTGGTTGTATCTGATGAGTTTTCTCATCTACTTAAATCAGTAAACCATATAGTAGCTATATTATTTTACTGCTGTTTCTACAATAGCACAGTTGTCAAAACCACACAAGTCTAAAATTCAAATGGATTATTCATCAAGTACTATGTGGATGTTACCTGTTGACTTCGATTTCTAGTATATGTTTTCTTAGCTAAAACTGTATCTTTTCCACTGTGTATCTTAGCCCCCTCCTACACTACAAAAACAATAGGTTCCTGATAAAATGGACCATTTGGTGCAAGTATTGGTCAGGGATATTAGATTGTAAACTCCACTGTTGGCAGCAAAGTCATTGATATGAATGATGTGTAAGTTCTGCATATTGCTGCAGAGTGAGCGGATGGTATAAACACATTTATGAATGGGAAGGATGCAATTAGCTTGTCTGAAAAGCAGAAAATAGTTTCCACTAAAAATAGCTGTTTACATTGCAAACTAAAATCCGAAGGCTTATTGATCCATCCAGATCATTGTCTGATATTCATTTGTTGTAGTTATTCAATCAAGTGAGCCACCTGCCTTTAAATCATATGCCCAGCAAAGCATACATAGGGTTTACTTCCATTTATAGTTAGCAAGTCCTTAAATCACCATTATAGGTTCACCATTTTCTCTGCTTCAGAGCATGTAACATTACTGCTGATCCCTACAAAACGACATACCATAAAAAATGATTAAGTGGTGAGAAGAAATGAATTGTTTTGCATCTAATGACAAGGGTACAATAAAAAAGAAATTATCCACTGCATCAGACAAAAGAAAATAACAAAAACACAGTATTTAATGAAGCCACAAAGACATGCTATTAAGATGACCATACATCGACTTTTCAAAATGTTACAGTGATCTGAAAATGAAGGACTTCCATTTACTGCTTAAAACTCCACATTAGTCAATTTTCAATAAACTGGCAGGATATACAATTAGCTGGATGCAAATATTTCTCGTGCTGGCCAACTCTGCTCCCATGACAGGATAACAAATCACTTCTATTCAATATTCATCTAATCTAAACAGCCGAAGGCACTGCCATGATACATCAAGTGCAATAATGCAACTACAGCAAAAAATAAAAACTTGTTCAATTATTTGTTCCGGTCAAGCAGCAAGCTCAAAGAGAAACCACTTTCAGTTTGCTGTAAAAGTTAAATTATTATGGTGGGTGTAATCAGTAAATACTTTTAACTGAGGACTTTCATTACTAAAACACAACCTAAAAATAAAAACAACAAGGTTTATTAAAAATAAATATTAACTAATAATAATAATTAGGGGATGGGGATGTATGGTCAAAAATGATAATCCCACTTTGCCTTTTGGGAATGAATATAAACATATTTGAAATTGCAAAACATAATTTTTTCGCAATCAATTCCCCCACATATCTGCTAATTTCAGCAGCGCTCAAAACATATTTGGCCCACCTATCTCTTATGCTTGTCCCGCCCCCCTACCAATGAAAAACAAATAGGCAGTCAAGTAATTGGTTCTTGGTTAGAATTGTCTCGCTTTTTTGGTTTAGCTGCTATTCAGTTTGGAACTTGATAAACTATCTTGCTTTTAAGTTCGCTAGAGGAGAAGGGCGGAATAAAAACCCAAGTAATAAAAACAATAATAAAATTGTAGCCTTGTCAAGAAAGTTTTTTTGGCTGTTGCTACAAATAACACAAATTGGCATTTCTTTTTATCACTGATGTGTAGATTTTGTCATGAGTATAAAAACAATACATTATATGCTAGAGTTCATCAAAATCTTTCTCTATCTCCATTGATTTTGGAACATTAAGTACTTGTTTAATATGTTCAAGAATCCCACCCAATAAGCTTCTTATTAATCTTGCCAACATATTATAAGTTGCCAAATAGATAATACATTTCATATACCTCCGTGCTGCTTAAAGGACCAGTAAAATAAAAAAATATTTAAAAAATTTGTTTGTACATAACGAACCCCCCCCCTCAAGACACATTTAACTTTGCAAAGTCTTTTTTAAGAAATAATTTACCAATACTCTGCTTGAGCTCCTCTTCAGAAAAGGCAACAATCCTTCATGCTGCACTCGATTTCTCCTCCCTGCCTACTATAGGTGATAGCCAGGGAGGAGAAATCGTCACCCTGTCGCCATTTTTGAAGAGGAGCGCAAGAAGAGTATCGATAATTTATTTCTTAATAGAGACTTTGTGAATTTAAAGTTATATGTGCCTTGGTGGGGGTTTTTTTGCATTATGCAGAAACAATTTTTTTTTTTTTAAATGTTATGTTACTGGTCCTTTAAGTTGATCGAAAGCATGTGAGTTTAGGAAGGAAGGGAGGAACAAAACTGAACACCCACAGAGTTTAGAGCCCTAAATGTATTTAAAAAAATTAATACAGGTATAATACAGGAAACCCATTATCCAGAAAGCACTGAATTATAAGAAGGCTGCCTCCCATAGACTCCATTTTATCCAAATAATTAAAAAAAATTTTAAATGATTTTCTTTTTCTCTGTAATAATACAACAGTATCTTGTGCTTGATCTAAACTAAGATATAATAAATATTTACTGGAGGCAAAAAAGCCTATTGGGTTTAATTCATGTTTAAATTATTTTTTAGTAGACATAGGGGCAGATTTACTAAGCTTGGGTGAAGGATTCGAATGCAAAAAATTTGATTTTCGAAAAAATGTTTGGGCTATTTCGACCATCGAATTTTCAAAATGTGATCAAAAAGAATGAATCATTTGATAGAATCAAATGATTCTAATAAATCGTACAATTCAAATGAGAAAATTGTTCAAACATTCGACCATTCGATAGTCAAAATACTTGCCCTTTAAAATTTTATTTGATTGCCTACTTCACCAGATTAAACCTACTGAGTTGCTATATTTGCCTATGGGAAGCTCCCATAGGCTTTTTCAGAAATGTTTTGATCGGATAGAAATCATTCGATTTCTCAATAAAATCGTACGAATTTTGAGAAATCGGATGATTTAGTACGATTTTTTCAAGAAATCGGGCAATTTCGAATTCTCGAAAATATCGAATAGCGGTAAAATCCTCCGAATTTGATTTCATCAGATTTTACCTCAACCTAACTGTACATCTAAATCAGAAAATTGGATTACATAGGATTACAAATGAATCTCTATAATTAATGGGAAGATTTTCTTCCCAATTGTATTAGCACGCTTATAAACAATACATAAACCAGGGCTGGACTGAAATGCATTCACTTTATTCTCTTTTCAGAATAGAATGCTGTAAAAACGTTCAGAATATAATATACTCGCCTGTCTGTTTAAAGGGTTTTCTATAGGAACATGTGTAATTAATTACTTTTGTGGGTTTGCAAAGCTTTTATTAAATACAGACAAAAAACAATTGTCCTCACAAAGGATGCATTCATACAGTATTTTGCATATTGTTTTGCAGTTTTTAATATCTCACAAATATCTTTTCTTATATGTTAAGAAGGGTGTTCCAAATGATGAAAAAAAACTTCAACAAAAAAAACGAAAACCTGAAAAAAAAATCCCATTGCCCAAGTATTCTACAAATCTTATACTAATATATATTTTCATTCCAAATCAAATATTCTTGCTAACTGGGAATTTAAATATTTACCTGTTTGGAAATCTGGATACCTTTTAACCATTGGAAGGGTTCAGGTGGTGCATTGTCAGGTTCTCAGTGAAAGGAATTCTGGGGATTGTAGTTTAACTTTGTCTTATTCAGGGATGGCTGCCTGCTGGATGTAAGGTTGTGTTCCTTCTGACATGCTTAATCATGAATTTTCCAATAACCTGATATTATGGATCTAAACTACATAGTTTCAACATATGGAATGTGAAAGTAAGTATGGCTTCTTTTGTATAACAGTTCCAGCAGCTACAGTTTCATGAACTCATTACTTAAAATTTAGAAATAGGATTGTGATTCCAGGCTGTGCCTGCTGAATACACAAGGTGCATAAAGTTATTGTAGTAGGAATAAACAGACTAAACAACTAAAAGGCAATGTACTTTTCCTACCAACACTGCAAAAGGATGATAAATGTAGGGGTTGTATATATTCAGAGCTTAGGATATCTTTGCATAGATACAGGTGCAACAATTACATGGCAATCAGGTGTTCAGGCTTGATGAACTCTGGCTAAATAAGGATATCTTAATTCTAGCCTTATGGAAGGGAAGCTACACATCCAAAGCTTGTTCATTTATTTACTGCAGCTATATTTTAGCATGTATCAGTTAGGCCTGATATATGCCTCTAATAGTAACATACATAATGCATGTTATTCATATTTTGGGATGCAGACATAACACCATTAGCCCCCCACAGTAATGTAATGTACCATACAACTGGCCATAACATAGCCATGCAGTATTGGTGCCCTGTTTAATATGTAATTATATCTTAGTTTGGATCAAGTATTATTATTACACCAAAAAAAGGATATCTTTGTAAAAAAATTGAGTCTATTGGAGAATTTGGAGCTATCTGCATAGTGGTTTTCTGGATAACTGATAACATGCCTGTACTCAATACTATCAGGAATGTATCAGATGACCAGAAAACTGTTCTTTGTGCCACTTTATGAAACGTATATGAGCATGAAATATTAAGGCTTTGGGCTTACAAGCCAGTAAGCGGTACAAAGTTGAATCCTGCATCAGTGTATTGTATTTGTCTGACTGTGCTAGGTATGTGCAGTGCATATAGTTTAGTTAACATGTATTTAAGACATTTTATGCTGTAACATAAAGTTTTCCTCAGGCCCCCTGACATTGCATGTTTCCTCAGGCCTCTTGATATCACTTTTTGGCAAAGTAATTCCCAAAGTTGGAGTTGGCTTCATTTGAATTACAGTGGAATTTTACTCCAGTTTCAATTTGCATGTGAAATTCTGACAGTGACCTTTCTTGTTGCTAGTATATTAACAATACTTACTTGATGAGGCTTGAGGATGTACAGCTATTGGGACACCTGCCTTCTCTATATCTCATCAACCATGGATATTAATATTAACTTGATTATCCCTTATATATATATATATATAGATCAGCACACGCCTATATGTGTATATGGGATAAAGAATCTGCACACTCCTATTTCAATAGTGAATAGTGATGGGCGAATTTATTCGCCAGGCGGGCGAATAAATTCACGAAACGGCAGCAAAAATTCGCCAGCAAAAAAACGAGTTGCGTGACGAAAATGACGTGACGCGTGTCAAACTTGACGAGCTGCAACTCATTTCGCAAATTTTTTGCCATTTCGCAAATTTCGCTGGAAATTCGCAAATTTTTCAGCGAAGCGAAACGGGATAGATTCGCCCATCACTAATAGTGAATGAATGCTTTTATTTTCGCATCTTATCCGACGTTTCGGTCCCACCTGGGGATCTTTTTCAAGGATGTTGTGCATTTGCAGTGTAGCAGCTTAAATACCCCCCCCAGTGAATGATCCTTTATTCCTACATCATTCATCAACTGATTTTGCACCTCCAACCACTGAACGTCAGAAGTGCAGACACTTTGAACAATTTTATTTATTTATATATATATATATATATCTCAATTAAAAAAAAAAAACTCAGGACTTTGTAGGTTATAGGCTGACCACTGTGTTATACCCAGACATAGGTTTGAATCTGTTGCATAACTCACAAGATGATTTCATAAAATCATACAGATTAAACAGGACATCTTGTCATTTTTTTTTTTTTAATTGAAGTGTTTCACTTGTTAGAGACCACAGGGGGCAATGTATTAAAAGTTGCAAAGCAAACATATAGCATAGCTAAATACCCATCCTAATATTGTAGGCAATATTGAATAATATATGGTGTTGGTTTCATTTGGGGCTAAAAGTAAATATTATGTTTAAAAAAGCTCTTTATTGGAACTCCCTATAGACCTGCTAAAGTGCTTGTCCCTGTTTCAAATGATTCGTGAGCGTGTCCTTGCATGAAGCCCAGTAGGAGGAAGTGTTCAATCACAGCCATGCAATTACATAGGCAAAGAGAGGCTTAAAGGACCAGTAACATCAAATTTAAAAAAAAAAAATTCTGTTGGTATAAAATGGAAAAAGACAAAACTCGCTCAGACTTTATTAAGAAATAATTTAACAAAATTCAGAAAAGGCGACGATGACTATCCGTCGTGTGGCGCTCAATTTCTCCTCCCTGGCTATATCCTATAAGGAAGGAGGAGAAATCGAGTGTTGCACGATGGGTCATCGTCCTGTTGCCTTTTCTGAAGAGGAACGGAGTTTCGGTAAGTTATTTCTTAATAAAGACTTAGCGATTTCAAAGTTTAATTTGTATTTGTGTTTTTCTCCTTTTATACAAACGGATTAAAAAAAAATTGTTACTGGTCCTTTAAGTTCCTATCAGGTGCTGCTCAGCTTCCCTGCTCATCCCGGGACAGGAGTCAGCATAAGTGGAACAGATGGGCGGGACTAGTAAGGTTTTTTTTATAAAAAATTTTTTTATAAAGCAACCAGAAACGCCACTTTTTTCCAAGTAATTCCAAGTCCATTCCTTCTATATTTAAGAATATTAGGCACTGGTATATACTTGTTTGTTACTTTTCTAGTAACCAATAGCAACTAGCATTTACCGGTCAGCTGTTTGCAAACAAACATTTGTTTTGTTGCCATAGGTTAATAGATTTTGGTAACGTAAGACTTTTTATTACATTGCCCTTACTGCATAAGCTACCATGTGGTCATCAAATGTAGTCTTTCTAGTAAGCCATATAGCAGGTGTGTTTGTGTATATCATGATGCAGCTCCTCCCTCACCTTGTTCATTTGTGAAGGGATAAACAAGCCCGGATTTGTGGAAAGGCCACCTAGCCCCAGGCCTAGGGTGGCAGGATTTTAGGGGGGGGGGCATACTGCCCAGCCACACCCATATTGGTTCAGAAACACTGGGGATATGCAGGAGATACTATAGATTTTTAAATTTCCCATGTGCCTATCCCTATTGCTCTGGTCCTGATGACGAAAATTTGCGAATAAAGAGCAGAGTATGGGGGCAACGGACAGCAGTGGGCCTAGGGGCGCCCGCAATGTAAATCTGGCCCTGGGGATAAACTCTAGTGGAAAGCAGTGAAACTTCAAGGGGTAGATTCACCAAAGAGTGAAGTTAAGAGTGAAGTTCCGCCACTAGAGGGAAATTCCACAGCTCTCCATTCATTTCTATGGGATTTTGAAAGGCCTATTTATCAAAGGGTGAAATTTCACTTCACCCATTGATAAATACACCTTTCAAAATCCCATAGAAATTAATTGAGAGCTGTGGAATTTCCCTCTAGTGGCGGAACTTCACTCTTTGATGAATCTCCCCCATAGTTCCCGAATCCATCACTTCATGATGGAACAAGGTGAGGGATTGCATGACACTGTAAGCCTCAGGGAGAGATTGGGAAATAATTGATCACCGTTATTTTATTTTAATCTGTGTTTATTAGGTGTGTCTTTGTTTATAAAAAAAAAAAAAAAAAAATATATATATATATATATATATATATATATATATATATACGGAATTTATTATGTACCCTCAGTCATTGTGTATACAGAATCATTTCAAAGAACGAACCACATTTCCGCTATACAATGTAACCATTGTTTTTTTTTATATACTCCACAGCCTCTGATGGTGTAATAACATAAATAAGAAAATGTTTTAGACTGTGGAACAAGTATTTCTGGTTGTAATCAACATCTTTAAGATTGATCAGGACATTTATTTTCTGAGAAGCACTTACATTTCAGATGGTTAAGGCTCCCAGATACACCATATTTAATGATAATTGTATTGCTAATTGGACACTGTATTTATTATATGTTGCTTTAGAGAAAGGAATTGCATATTTTAGCAAATACCTTTTCTTGGGAGCTAAAAGCATGACAGAAAAGAAGGTGACGCTTAGAAAGCAATGAATGAAATCATGAGCATATTTGTACTTAAAGGGTAATCAGCAGATGAAAAATACAGGTATGGGACCGGTTATCCAGAATGCTCTGGACCTGGGGTTTTTCCAGACAATGAATCTTTCTGTAATATGGATCTTCATACCTTAAGTCTACTAGAAAATCATGTGAACATTAAATTAACCCAGTAGTCTGGTTTTGCTTCCAATAAGGTAGAGTCATGCGCGGGTCCATTTTTTGGAACCCGTACCGGGCCTGTACCCACAACGTGCAATCCGCAACCTGGACCTGCAACCCGCACCTGCAACCTGCATTCTTACCCGCTTGGCCCGCTACCAGACTTGCAAATACCTTCATCGCAACCCAATCCACAACCCATTGACCATCAAGAATCAGGAAGATTGATCAGAAAAAGGGAGTAAAAAAATCTCTATTGAGAAGACCCGCGGCCCGACCCACGGCCCAACCCGCAAACCTACATAACCACCGACTCACGTCTATATGCGCACCTGGAACTTCTACCCACAACCCGCAGGGTACCGCAAGTTCCGCGTTTCGGATATAGATGTGGGTCGGCGGTTCTGCGTGTCATGGGTCGGGCTGTGGGTTTTTTATCAATAGTGATTCTTTTTCTGATCAAGCCTGCTTTCGATGATGTCTCTTCCATTTACAATAATAGCACTTCATGATTCTTCATGGATTCGCCATTACGCTGTCCACGTTGATGGAATTTATATCTTTCAGCAACCACATATACTCTCCGCACGAAAAAATAGTAGTAAGGGCAGTTTCATAAGTTTCACCAGGTGATGGTAATGTATAGAATATATGCTGTCCCTCTGCTCCCAGGCAGTGAATAAGTAAAGCACGCTTTCTAGCAGCAGAAATATCCCCTTAGTCAGCAGCAATAATTTAGTTTTCAAACATACGGATCCAAGAAGTAAAAGGTATGGTAGGCTCACCAGGGTTTGGAACAAAAGCTGCAGGCTGCTGCAGAGGTAGAAGAGAAATCTCATCGCCACATTTGTTGTGTTTTGATAGAGTATAAAAGGGCTTTATTAGCAGGTTTATGCAGTCATTACACAACAGTAACATAAACTCTATCCTTTTTAAACAGTATAGACAGTACTGTGTGTACACAGCATAGCTCATGTGCACAGTGACCTCTGCAGGCCATTTGTATAAACACCACCAAACCTGCAACTCATGGGTCCAAACTCTTTTCAAATATTATTTTTCTAGATATTGGATTTATTGCAGACACATTGCATTATACTAAATTCCATCCCCTCAGCACAATTATTCAAAAGGTACAAAGCAAGTCAGCAAGTGTTTGTCAGCAAGCTGAAGCGTCATGCTAAAATGTGAAGGGCGCAGGAAAAGATTTTATCTAGTTATAAGGTGACAGGTATCCTCTCTGAATAACGTTTTGAGAGATGGACCCTGCATAATATAATGTGCATCATTCTAGGCAGTGACAGAGTCATCCATTCTAAATGCATCACTGGGTAAAAGGAATCATGATTTCTACTTTTCCATCTAGAAACACTTTTTCAGGCTAAGATTGAATGCTGTGCCTTTAGGAAACATTAAACAATGACAGTCTGACAAATCTCTATTGTGATGCTCATCTCTGTGATGATACTACAGTATATAAACTACCAACTCAGCAGTAACTTTGTACTTCAGGGGCAAGGGATATACATGGGTCAGGACTGACAAATACTTTGTCCTAAATTAAATGACCCGGTCCCTTTATCCACCTGACAAACTTACACCATATTGATGTCAAGGCTGTGACATTGGCAAAGATCTGGTATTCTTTGCTTAGGCACCAGAAATTGTGAAATACCTGCCCTAAGCTTTCAAGTTCAGGACATTTTAATACAAATAATACATACAAAAAAAGTACATATTTAAAAATGATATTTCAAATACTTGTATAGAATCTATTGTTCCAAATTTTTGGGACTTGGGATTTTCTGAATGATGGATTCTGGAAATTTCTGTAATGTGGATCACCGTA
>CM044435.1:90693415-90710071 GCA_024363595.1 Xenopus borealis | reverse complement strand
TATTTTCAGCATTTATATGGCATATTTTTTCTGTGCTTCAGTGGCTGCTACTATTTTCAGAATTTATATGGCATATTTTTTCTGTGCTTCAGTGGCTGCGACTATGGTATTTTTCAGATACATTTTTGCCCTTGATCCCCCTCTGGCATGCCACTGACCAGGTCGTTGCACCCTTTAAACAACTTTAAAATCATTTTTCTGGCCAGAAATGTCTTTTTTAGCTTTTAAAGTTCGCCTTCCCATTGAAGTCTATGGGGTTCGCGACGTTCGCGAACCGTTCGCGCGTTTTGTCGCGCGCCATCCCTACTCCAGTGTGATTTCCTCTGAGAGAACCCCAGTGTGTGAGCCATCCAAGGGAGGATACTGGCAAGGATACAAGCGTGGGGCCCCAAAGTGAAGACAGCTCATTTATATTTACCTGCTACACGGAAGCTGCTGCTGAATTCCAAAGGGAGAGGTACTTTTGGGAAAAGGTAGCGCTACCTGGGGAAGAAGAGCTCTGGGGAAGGGACATTTTATTTGAACTGTGTGGTTATTAACCCCTTCCAGAGGATTGGGACTTTGATATTACAAAGGACTGTGTGGGAGCAACAGTTAAGTACCTTAAAGTGATTTAGGTAGTGTCCCACGGTTCCCCCAGTGTAGGAGTGCATGGTGTATTAGTTGTCCAGGTTTAATACAGTTATATAAAGTTTAAATTCATATACAACTGTGTGTGTTTTATTATTCCTAGTGGAATCCCCCCTGAGGTGTGTTCCTCAGTGTTCCCTAGGTGGAGGCACTGCGCTGTAATTCCCAGTTCCCAGTACTTTTCATATGCAAAAGGGACTCAGGGCCCCTGGATTGCAAGGGTAAGTTGCTATTTAAAGAGACCGTAACCAAAAATGGGTTATACACTAAATAACCCCAATTGGAGTATTGTGCCACCAATATTCATACAGTTTATCATACAAGCTGCTGTTTATTATTACAGAGAAAAAGGAATTCAGTTTTAAAAATTATAATTATTTGTTTAATGTGGCATTCTTGTAATTTATAACTTTCTGGATAATGGGTTTCTGAATAAGGGATCATGGGATCTATATGAAATGTTTATTTTTAATTAGGTGGTCTGTAAATTCTAGAGAATGTTTGATTTCTACAGGCAAACAAATGAGCAGCTGCTTTGCATGTTTTTTTACATTATGATCTAAGCACTTATTCTGTATATGGGAAGAGGTGGGTTCAACATGCACCACTAACCTACAGTATAATGCTCTTTCTCTTGAAGAAGAGCACCAAAGCAGCTATGCTACTTCCTGTCTGCAGGGGCACTGCAAGGCGAGTTGAGAAAGTGGAAAGTGAATTAATTGGTTATGAACAAGACAAATGAGAGTTAGGGTGGCCATACACAGGAATATTAAAGTTGCCGTCATCAGTCCTTTAGACTGGTTCAGCAGCGTATCTGCTCGTGTGTGTGGGCTTCCGATGTGTCTTCCCAATTGATATAAGGCCAAAAATTGGCCAGATATCAATCGGTTAGGTTTTATTTTTCCTGTAATCGAGGACCACATTGGCTAATTAATGTGGTCCTATAACCTGTCAGCGCCCACTTCCTTTGTATTACTCCGATATTTTGGCAAACTCGCCAAACAAGCAGATCTTCTCTTATATGACCACCTTTAAAAGGGACCTTATGCCACATTTTTTTAGAATTAGTTCAATGAATAGGGCATGAGCTGAATATACTTTAAGACTATTGTTTTATTTTTGGGGTTTGTTATGATTTTAAGCAGGCACTGGTAATATAATTGCCAACACTGCAAGGACCAAACATGGAGTAGCTTCAGTTTTTCTGTGTGACTCATATTTACAGATTTTTCATGTTTATGACAATAGGCAAAAAAAAAAAGTATACTAAAAAATAGTGCCATATAGGTAAATTAAACAGAATGTGCACTACATGTAAATAGATGCTAAAAGCAGCACAAAATAGAGCAGTGCTGCTGTTGTGTTTTGGTAGCTGAGAATTAGTAGCGTATAACAGGGCTTTATTAGCAGGCTCATGCAGCCATTACAGAACAGCAGTAACTTGAACTCTATTGCTTTTAAACAGTATAGAAGGTAAAGTGTATGCACAGTATAACTCATGTGCACAGTGACCTCTGCATGCCATTTGTATAAACACCACAGCTGTATTTTTAAGTAGTACACCGTTCATGCAAAAGAGTGCACTGGCTAAGCTTTGCTATAAACATAAAATAGAGGACCCCTGTCCAGACTGCTGTAGTTAATTCAGGGAATCAAACTAAGTACAGAAAGCTTATTTGAGACTGTAGTAATAATCCAACAACATTTCATAGTTCTTATGAGCCTATGAAAGTGATTGGATTTTTCAGTGCCACATATTTCCTCTTATTTATCTGTTAATATTCCCTGCAAGTACTCTTACTAATTGAAATAATTACTCTGGATACTTTCGGTTAATCAAATGATGAAGGGATCAAGATAGTTCTTGAACTAAAGAATCATATATAATTCATTGTTTTCAATAATTATATTACAATTTTTTATTAAGTCATTCTCGACAAGCAATTTTCCTTCAGTGTGAATACTAAAATGCATTCCTTAAGCAGAATAAATGTTTCCAAAATCCACTTGTATTTTTTGTTTTACAAACATGGGACATAAATATAGTCAGAAGATTATGTAACCTACATCCCCTTTCTATTAGTATGGAGAAAACAGGAATAATTAGCATTTAACCCATAACAATTAAAATAATTTTGCCCTTTTAGAAAATTATATTTAAAATATTTAGGGAAATGTCAGTTGTAATTTCTGAATATACATGTACATTTCCAATTAGGAACAGCATTTATATGTTCTTTTTAATGGGAAGGGACACACCTGTGTGTGAGCATGGCTTATTGTCTTTAAATGCTATTAAAAGCCCGGGAAATCATGATTTTATTGTATACCTTCTAAAAAGTCTAAATTCTGCCCCAACATCATTCTCTGCATTTATCTTGGTGTCTAAAAAAACTATATAACCCCAGTTTCCCAATGCCACTGCTTAGGAGTGAATTGATTATACTCTCTCAATCCTTCCCCACAATATCATGCTGCTTTTACCCTAGGAAAAATGTTGGTATTCAAACCTTCCTCACACTAGAGATGGGCCAAATTTTCATTCATAGCCTTGTCATGTCCTGTATAGACTACTGCAACACACTTCTCTGTGAACTCCCTCTGTCTAAACTGATTCAACCCCAAGCCATCACAAAGACTTCTGTCAGACTCATACACCTCTTTTCAAAGTTCAAATATGCAACCCTTTTCTACAGCCCCTGTACTGGTTCCTGTCATTCAAAGAATTTAATTCAATATCTTGTGCTGATTTATAAAGCACTCAAAAATGCTGCACCACCATCACCTCTCAAATTAGCAATACAACCCGCTGATGTAACCTTTGCTCTTTCTTACGTCTTCTCACTCTTGCATCCTGATATTCCCATGTGTGGCATCCTTCCTCTGGAACTCCCAGCCCTTCCCACAAGATACTCCCAGAACCTCCAGATTTCAGTCACTTAAAACCAACCATTTCAGCAACTTGACCACCTTCCTAACCCCACTACAATTTACTACAAACACACACACACACACACACACACGCATACACACTCTTTATAAGATTACAAATAGGTTCATATTAAGGTACAACATACTTGTTTGATATATCTCAACAGATAATTCACTTTAAGTGGCAAGGTTATGCACTTTGGCAAAATAATATAAATGCAAGTTATACACTAAATGGTAGTGTGTTGGACGTTTCCTTCAATGGGAAGGATCTAGGAGTTTTTGGAGATAATTCTGGGCAGTGTTATTTTGTGGCTACTAAAGCTAATAAAGTTCTGTCTTGCATAAAAAGTACATTAACTCAAGGTATGAGGTATAATTATTCCTCTTTATAGGTCCCTGGTAAGGCCTCACCTGGAGTGTACAGTGCAATTTTTGACTCCAGTCCTTAAGAGGGATATAAATGAGCTGGAGAGAGTACAGAGACGTGCAACTAAACTGGTTAGAGGGATGGAAGACTTAAATTATGAGGATAAACTGTCAAGGTTGGGTTGTTTTCTCTGCAAAAAAAGGTGCTTGTGAGGGAACATGATTGCACTTTACAAGTACATTAGAGTACATTATAGACAAATACCAGGGGACCTTTTTACCCATTAAGAGGATCACCGTACCAACTGCCACCCCTTCAGACTAGAAGAAAAGGACTTTCATTTGAAGCAGCGTAGGTGGTTCTTCACAGTGAGGACAGTGAGGTTGTGAAATGCACTGCTGGGTGATGTTGTGATGGCTGATTCTGTTACTTCCCTTAAGAGTGGCTTGGATGATTTATTGGACGGACATAATATCAACGGCTATTGTGATACTAAACTCTATGGTTACTATAGATATGGGTATATATAATTTAAGTGAAAGTATAGAGGGTTCTGTGTATGGATGCTGGGTTTTCATTTGGATGGGTTGAACTTGATGGACTTTGTCTTTTTTCAGCTTAATTTAACCACGTAACTATATGGTTACATATATTCAGACAAACATAAATGGTAAAACATCAATGGTCAAAAGAGGATTAATATCATAAAGGATGTGTCTTATAACAATCATAATGCCAACAACCCCTCCTCTTGCAACTCCAAAAGAGGGAGAAGTTTTGGATACACACATTACATTCAATGTATCCCTAGGAAATAGATCACCTACATGGTCAAAAATACAACAATTGCTTTAGAATATATGTTAATTGAGTTATATATGTTAATTGAGCCCCATTGCCAGATTTTACATTTCAGGCAAATATCTATGAGACAGGTTTGAAAACCCCCATCAGGCAAGGACCACTGCGGCAGATTGATGTGATCTTCGTCTGATCATTCTTCATAGACCCTGTAGTGATTTGATTTTTGGCTCAGGACCAAATCAGGCAAATATCCACTCATTTGGTAAGCTTTGCAGACAAGCAGATCTTGCATTGTATGCCCGGCTTTACCTATAAGTAGCAATGAGCGAGTTGGCGGTATTTCGCCGAATTTTTCATGAATTTCTAGAGAATTTCGTGAAACGGCACAAAATTTGTGAAACGCAGCCGCGTCCACGCCCAAAAAGAGACACAGGCGAATTTTCGCAAAGTGAAATTTTGCCGGTGTTTCACGAATTTATTCGCCTACAGCGAATTTGCTGCGAATTTGCTGAAGGTGAATAAATTCAACCATCACTACTGATAAGCAGTTTATAGTAACTTTATTAACAACCTTATTCAGCTCCTGAAATTGATCTGAAGAACCTAAGTGGGGTAAGTATATAATTAAAGTGTATTTAGGCCAATGGCATACATGACTTCCGTTCAGGCCAAAATCCACAACGTGTGCATCTCTGTCACTACACTTGCAAAGTAAGAGGTGGGTTGGATCAGTATTTTCTCCACTGGCGTTTTGGCACAGATTGAGAATACACCATGTGTGCTATAGGTGTTAGTTTAATAATTGTTTATTGCTACTAACTCTACAGTGCAGGAGATAAAAGGTAATTATGAATCATCTTAGTAAGAAACTAGGACTGGAGGACTGTCCTGTAAAAGTGGGACAGGCGGGAGTTATGTAATAATGCTTTTGTGATAAAGGATACTTTGTGGCTATCAGTTTTCTTTATTTATAGAGACATCACTGAAACCATCAGAGCAGTAGTTATGTAACCCTTGGGAACAGAACTATTTCATTATTATAAAAAATTTTTGGCTAATCTTTATTATGCGTTTACCACTCAAAATACAACCATGCCATTTCTATTATGACGTTCCGCTGCCTCACACAACAGAGTCAGCTTTATTGACAGAGAACTTGTTTTAAAGTGAAGGTGGATGCTTGATGGTTTTGTGTGTTGAGTTTTATTACTATTTTCCTGAATGCCAGAAGTCTATTAACATATCTTTAAAAGTTCCCCATTTGCCTGTGTACCATAGAAAGCATCCACTGGTCTCCTTGACAAAGGCCATTCACCTGTGACTGAGCAATCCATTATCTGGCATCTGTTCTTTCAACAGAAAATAATTTGTCATTTATTTTCTGTAAGTATAAAATACTCTTCAAATAAAAACATTCGTAAGCAACGAAAACAAAAATGCATTCTTGCTAAAACTAACTTCATGTTATAGCACTGACTTAACATTAAAAGCAATAGAAATAACTTGAATAAGCTTGAATTTTATAATAAACATAGCAACATATTTATGTATTCAGACCTCTGTCTGCCATTTGTTTGAGATAAGAAAGTAAGTCAGGAATTTCCCATTGTTTTGTGTTGTGTTTATACAAATGGATTGTAGATGTCACTGTGCTCAAGACTTATACTGTGCATACTTACTGTTTAGAGCATTAGAGTTTAGGTTACTGTTGTGTAATGGCTGTACGAGCCTGCTAATAAAGCACTGTTATACTCTACTAATTCTTGGCTATCAAAACACAACATTTTGCACATCATTATTGGACTACAAAAGCACATACAAACACCCTTGGTTGTTGACCTTTAACATGTAGAAGGACCAGTGGGTACGATTAGTGTTTGTAGGCAAGTAATACGCAAACTTTAATTATAACGTTTTCATTTTCATACCATGATTAATTTTCTTTAATGAGCTGAATTATTGATAACCTGAAAAGCAATTGTATTCAATGTATGCTTTACAATCTTGCTTTCAAATAATGCAACAGTTCATTTTGGACACCAAAACAAAGGCTGTTTGATATGTGAGCAGTGGAATACTCTTTATTTGCAGTGCCTGTATATTTTCACCCTACTTTCCAGTGTTGTGTATTATGCAGCAAAGTAGCATGTACAGAACAGAAAGGCTGTCAATATTCTAGTTAACAGAGCCATAACTGGAACTCTCACTTTCAATTATTATTCTTGCTGTCACACATTTTTCAGATTTACCGATTAGGTGAGAAGCAATTAGTGCTGATGGCTTTGTCATGTCCATTAGTTGGGGAAGTTTAATGCACATTACAAGTGAATCTAAGTTGGGCTAGGCATTAAATCTTCATCATATGTCACCAGGACACAATACGAAGGTAAAAAAAATATGCTCTTTTATGTATAAAAAGATATTTCTATTTAGACATGTTTAGATAAAGAAGACCAAAAAGAGTTTCATATGTGAATACTTATATGCTGTTAATATTAATATTTAATACTTAATGTGCTGTTTAGAAATTAAAAGTGTATCATTTAAACGTAACAAGTATGAATAGAAGTTTACTATGCATTTCTTTACCCACCTGAAGATACAAGATTCAGGGGTTATATATTAAAGTCTGAATGCCAAAAACTCGAAAAATTTAATTTTTTTTTACTATAAAATCTAAATTTTTAGTGGCACTTTTTTCCCCAAGATTTATTATACCCCAAGGATGGAGAAAGCCAGAATCCAAAAAGACCTGGTTGAGGTTGTACTGTCAGTCAATGGGAGAGGTCCCTTTCCTATTTGGACTATTCTGTAGCCTGCTTTGAAATTAGCCCAAAAATCCAATTTTCTACTTTTCATGTAAAAATCCAAAAAATCATGTTTTTCGGGGGAAAAAAACTATGTAAAAAACATACAATTAGGATTTTCTTTCGCTTATATTGTTTGTCCCTGATATGATTAAATCATGCTTTAATAATAAATCATGGCTCCTAGTTTGGTTGAACATTTTTAACATTTTTAATTTAAATACTGAGATTGTGTTAAATAAGGTCCTAAAAGTCTACTGTTGTCAGAATAAAAGGGGTTAATGTCAGGGCCTGGGGTGCCTGTATAATTTATTATTTTGGGGACTGGATGGAGGGAATAACAACATTGCAGTTCAAGATGGATTTTTCAGTGTGCAATAAAAACACAGTGAATGGTAACTAGGTAAAAGACCAGGTGACTTGATTGAATGAGAAACCATGGGCATAGCAGGGTGGGCAGGGACAGTGGATGGCACTTGCAGAAGTTTGGGAATACATTTTCAAGTCAGTTTCTATATAGTGGTTGAGTGTGGTGCATCTTTTGAAAAAAAGGTGTATTTTATATAGTTTATGTATTTTTAAAAATAAAATATGCTCAGAAAACATTCACATATTAGCCAGTAAACCAAATAGAGTAGTATTGGAATATACCATTACTTGTGCTCAGAGAAAAGTGTCCTTTATATGGTATGTTTCATAGCATGTGTAGGCTTAAGCACAAATTATTAGTACTTTGTCAGAAAGAATAAATAATTTGTGTTCCTATAAAAGGAGATTATAATAAACTACAAGAAAAGTAACATTTATAGGTCCGCAGTTCATTTTTATGTGAAAGAAAATTATAGCCTGACAAAATATTTGCAAGCTAAAAGAGATCATAATTTCAGAAAAGTGAAAAATAAACTCCAAGCAGCAATTCATGTAGTAGTACAGTACATCAAAGTGGCAGTTCCTTAAATGTATTTTGTTTTGTATTATTGGTACAAGGATTTGTACTCTGGCCAAGATCAGTGCTAGCTTTTGGTTATATTAAATGTATCTCTTGACTCAGGACCTATAACTGTTCTAAAAATAACAAAAAATTAACCTAATGCAGCCCTGGTTCCCAGGGGGACAGACCAACCTCTGATGGGAAGGAGATCGGACACAGTTAAGTAAAGAAGGGAAATAGACAGAACACAGTGGGAGTTGCAGATGTAGAAAGGCAATTACATGTTAGAGTAAGTTATTATAAAAAAAAGTAAGATAGTGGTCAGTAGAGGGATAGTGGCTGGCAAGCCACAAAATAAAGGGAGGGGAGGAGAAAGAGAAATCAATCAATATATATTTAATTCCATAATACGATGCTGCTTTTCTTTATGCTAGAGAGCATGGAGAATGGAAATATATTTACCTACTTCACAATGTAATGTGGGGTACGAGCACCCCATTAATATCATTTGTAAGCCAGCTATTAAATTACAACTTTGTTTGCCCTAAAATGTGTTCCCCAAAGTAACATCATAAGCACACACTGAGTGGCACAAACAATAGCCACAAACTGTAAAACTGAAGGCTTTACTTTTTATTATTTTTGCATGTAAGCAGAAAATGTTGTGCTCTTATAAATATAAATTCCGGATACAGTTCTGCATTCCATAGCTCGTGAAATATGCATTAGAGAGAAAAGAGACAGACAAGTGATAGTACTCCGTACTGCTGCTGAATATAATTGAACACTACCACTCTAAATGGTAGATTATAGTGATGGGTGAATCTCTGCCATTTTGCTTCACCAGAAAATTTGCAAAACGCATTGTCAATGGGCCTCAAAATAATTTTGACATGCATCAGTTTTTATTCAAGCAATAATTTTTATACACACAACTATTTAGTCCATATGCAGTAAAGGCAATGGTTGTCTGAATAGTTTTGACAGGCCAATTCTGACGCACAACAATTTTTCTTTTGGCGCAGTGGATTTTTCGCCTGTGCATTTTTGCAGTAGTTTTGCGATCATGGAAATTCACCGTAATTAGTGTCTGCCAAAAAGCTAGTAGATTAGCCTCTACCTTCCCAGAGAAGTCTGGAAAGTTTTGGTAAATCTGTAAGATATATAACTTGCTGGGAATATATCAGTTCCCTATTGTTTGGTAGACAGGTAGGTCCTAAACTACACCTACTGTAATTGTCTTGTAAAGGATAGCAGAACAGTTTCTAGGGGACTATATCACTGTTGTTTTGCTGTAATGAATATTTTATTTAATATACAATGCCACTGGTGACACATTTTCTAATTTAGATGTAAATAATCTCAGGGATGTCAAGAGACTTGATAAGCAGAGACCACTTGTGGTTGTCCCTGTGTATATGCTGTAGTCTGCTAGAGGCCTTTGAATAAATAAATGACAAAGCAGTGAACTTGTTCTTTTACACTTTGCAGAATGGCAAAAGTCATTGCATACTCAATAAAAGCCCTTGAAGGAAAGGAGATGTTGATATTATTCAAAGCTTTATTTCCCCAATTTGAAATTCATGGCAGATGTACACTTTTCTTTTAATAATGTCTTCCATTTTCTTTATTGATCGCTCTGGGAATCCCTTGTGGTACATCAGGCACGGAGAAAATGCAATCACGCTGAGAACCTGAGAGGCAAAAAAAGAATATGTGCCAGCAGGGAATCTCTTCCATTTTCAAATATGAGTGTACTTTCTTTTAACGCCTGTCTAAATATGATAAAAGGTCTTGACTCAACTTGAAATATCTGTAACGGCTTTGCCAGAAAATGCCCCTACAGTGCACCAACTCATGGGCTGTCATTGTTCTCTGCGGCAAGCTCTCCTGCGCTCAGCTGTTTGTAGAACTTGAAAATCAAATTCCACTGCCTCATTGTGAGATTCTTCTCATTGATTTCTTATTTGCTGGAACCTTTAGTGTCTAACTGATTATGTGGGTATGAGTGAGTGGTCCCAGAGGGTTAACAAAGTGTTTTAACACCGCTGTCAAACTCGCATTAAATCTTCCACGACTTCTCTGTATAAAATGCCAGCCCAAGCAGAGCCTTAAGAAAATTACAGAACATTTGGGGAAAGCATGATTTTAATTTATAGACTTTCAGTTCAAACTTGTTCTCTAAAATGCCACCTGATTTAATTTATCTATACTTGGACAAATACAATGAAATGCAATGATAGAAAATAAAACAGACTTCAGAGCTTACTTAAAGGGATCCTGTCATGGAAAAACATGTTTTTTTTGAAAATGCATCAGCTAATTGTGCTGAAATTAGGTTAGAGGGCACCCTCAGTCATGTGACTTGTGCTTTGATAAACTTTGGTCACTCTTTATTGCCGCACTGCAAGTTAGAGTAAGATCACCCTTTCCAGATCAGCAGAACAATGTGAAGGCAACACAATAACAGCCTCCTGGTAGATATAAGAATATCACTCAGTAGTAGTTGAATAACCCTAAATCTCAAATCCTCTGCTCAAAATCCCTTTTCTATGCAATATTTGGAAACTGGTAAGCTGTTTTTATGTGTATTAACTGTAGATCTATGTTGAGAGAATCTATCTCTCACCTTTTGGGTGGTTTCACCAATGTACACAAGACTGCAGGGACATACAGTATTAACATATACACTGCAAAACTTGAATTTTGAGCTCTCTGTTGGTTGTTGTATTGAAAAAAGTAGCTCAAGTTAAAACAAACTGACATTGTGCACAACCTCGATACCGAAACATACCCTCCTTTGGAGGCCCCAAGAAGGTATATTGTCTCGGTGGCGGTATTATGTCCGACTGTGTAACTCTCTTACCTATATTACAACCCCTTCTGAATGACATCATGGGATACAGTTTGAATTCTGGAACTGTGGTATAGGCATCTCTCAATAGATGCCAATGTTTACATAAGATGTGATGAAAATTGTCACTTTTTGAATGATATTGTCCAACAAAAACTATACATTGTTTGTCTTTCGTTAGAGTATTATTAGCAGTTCTTTTTATATTTTCTCTCGCTCTCATCTGACCCATATGCAAAATATCCTGTGGGTAGCCTTTATCACATAGTTTGTCATTCATTTTAGCTAAATCTTGTTCCAGTTGTATGGGTTTATTAGTAATACGATGTACTCTGGTAAATTGACTAGTAGGGGTTGACTTCAGTCACATATATATGTGTGTGATTTGGGGGCAAAAGACTCTTAAGGGTAGAACTACACAGACATTTTCCACGCGATCCAAAGTGATGCAACAAAATGCCTGTGACAAATCAAATACTACAGAAATAAGGTAAGAGATACAAATGCTGGATGAAGTTGCAGCATTTATTCCGACATGGCTGTCTCATGCATTCTGTTCTTGAATTAGCCAGAGTTCCTGACTATTTTGGTCGGAACTTTTCAGGCAAAAATCAGAAAAAGCCTGTACAATCTGGGTTTTCACTCAATTTTTTTTTTCGAGGTTTGTCACTGATGCGATTAAATCATGCTTTTCTATTAATAAAGTCACATTGGGGATTCTAGTTTGGTCTGACTTTTTTATTTAAAAATTTTTTTTATAAGAAAAAATTGATATTAACAAATAACCCCCACGGTGTTTGTGTTGTTAAATAAGCCTTCAACTCCTGACATAAAATGTTTGTCCCCCCCTCCTACCCTTTTATCCTTTCAGTAGATTTATGGACAGCACATGGGAAATGAGAATACTAGTAGTTCCTAGGTGGTTTGTGTTTTCATGCCTTTAGCTAGAAATTCACTAAGTGACTAAACATATTTTCATGTTCTTTTAGATACTGGTGAATTATGGGAAGTCCGACACAGACCAGTAACTTCCGCTTGTTGTGAGTAACACTGTGACCTGTTCTCTTTCCATTAATGTTCTTTGACTAAATTGAGGTGAATACACAATTATGTTAAGAGGAAGTTTTTTCTTTTTAATGAACAATTCATACAATGTAAGGACTTAACCTAGTGTGCCGCTTGCCACATTTATTTCATTATAACCTTCTCATACAGAAGTAGCGCACTCATATTTACAGCAATATATACAGATATCTGTGTTTTTCTACAAAAACGGCTCTTTTAATGCATGCCAAGGTTATTCTGTTCCTTAACCAGTGTTTGCTATTGTATTTTTTCTGATTTATTCCAGTATTTTGCTGAGTCTCTTCGGTCACATCAGTAATATTGTTGTCCTGAACAGTATCATATTCCCTTATATGTTTTAAATGTACTGCATCATCATAACCCTGCTGCAAACAGAATGATAAGAAAATAATGTGCATTCTATTTGCAAATGGCAAATATGTTGTGCGTATTAAACTCTAAATGACCTAGTAACTAGGCATACAAGGGCATACCATGATGCAACACAAGGACATACCATGATGGAGAAATATTTTTCTCTTTTAATACAAGTTTCAAGGGCATTGAAGATTTATTTCCTTCAAAATTGTGTTTCACAACTGTCAGTGTCATGGTGTTTTAATAAAATATAACAAACCCTGTGCATTAGTCCATTAGTATTTCCTGTTAATAATCTGTGCTTATCGTTGTCTATTTAAATATATTGATGCTAACTTCATATGTTTCTAAGTCTATGGTTTTTCTGTAAATTGCCTCAATTACTTTAATTTTTCTTTCTGAGTTTAATTTGTAAGGTCTGTGTCCTAAACTGGGTACTGAGACTAGGGCCACATGAACAATGTGTTCCACATTAGGGGGTAATGTAACTGATGTAGCTTGCTCTGGTGAGGTGCAGGAGACAAAAGGAAAATAAAGTACAGGTCAGTAGCTTGTGGTATACGAAAAGCATGTTGGGAGATAAACCCCAAGACATCACAGATAGTGATGGGCGAATTTATTTGGCAGGGGTAAATTCACGGCGAATTCCCGTGATTCGCGAAACGCCAGCGAAAATTCGAAAAAAAAAAACCGAGCCGCGCATCGTTAAAAACGGCGCAATGCGCCAAAAACGTGCCACGACTCGTTTCGTTAATTTTTTCGCCAATTCGCGAATTTCGCTGTTAGTGATCTGGATGCAAATGCAACAGTTTGCAACAGTGGCTCCACCACTGAAGCAAAGTTGGGAATAAACTTAGAAAACCTTGAAGTAAGACCTAAGAAAGCTCGAAAGGTCTGGAAATCAGATGGAGTAAGTGCTTGTGTAACAGCAATGACATGGTCAGGGAGTAATCCATCTTGTGAAATTATATGACCCAGAAATGACAGCTGAGTTTGTCTGAAGTGGCAGTTTCAGTCCTGCAGAATCAATGCATTTCAGAACCTTTTCTACGTACTTGTCATGAAGATCCATAGTTGGGAGCGTAGACAATTATATCTTCCAAGTAGCATTGTACACCAGGTATGCCATGGAGTATAGAAGACATCAGTCTTTGAAAACGGCTCGGTGATGAAGCCAGTCAATAAGGTACACTCTTGAATCGAAACAAACCATCATGGGTGATAAATGTAGTGAGGATTCTGCTTTCCTCATGCAGTAATACTTGTTGAGAAGCACTCTGAAGAGCCAGTGTAGAAAAGAATTTCGGAGTTCTGAAAATATTTCCTCTATGTGTGGCAAGGGATGATTATCCATAACAACTGCTTTATTAGGTTCACAGAGATCAACACACAATCGAATACTAGTGATGGGCGAATTTATTCGCCAGGGGCGAATTCACGGCGGGAAAATTCGGCAACAAAAACGAGCCGCGACGAAAACGGCGCAACGCGATTGACGCGACACGCGTCGGAAACGATGCGACGCGCGTCAAAAAAGACGTACAACTCGTTTCGCAAATTTTTCGCCAATTCGCGCATTTCTCTGGAAATTCGCTAATTTTTCGGTGAAGTGAAACGCGGGAGTTTCGCCCATCACTATCGAATACCTCCAGTTTTCTTCACTGTTACAACAATTGGTGAAACCCATTCGGAGGATTCTGATTTTTCAGTCACATCTTTCTCTACTAGTTTCTTTAGTTCCTGTGAGACCGTCTACTACCTTATAGAGTAGGGCAATCACCTCAATTTCTGGCGTACTGGTTTTACATCTGGTCTCAACTTTGCACAGCACAGTGAAGTGTTGCTTTGTGTTACATTTTAGACACAGGCTGTGTGGTGGGCACCAGTGCAGTAGTAATGAGACCATCAACTATTTCTAAGTTTAATGCAGCAAAGAGATCCTTTCAAAGTATAGCAGTACCCTTATTCACAATGTAAAAGTCACATTTTGCAGTATTTGATTCAAATGCTAGTTACTGGCAAGCAACCAAGCACATGGATTGGATCCTTT
The DNA here is from genome assembly GCA_024363595.1 of Xenopus borealis. Classification (NCBI taxonomy): domain Eukaryota; kingdom Metazoa; phylum Chordata; class Amphibia; order Anura; family Pipidae; genus Xenopus; species Xenopus borealis. The sequence continues at coordinate 90,695,251 of CM044435.1, read as the reverse complement.
AAGTAACTGATCAATCTCACAACAGGTGCAACAACATGTTTAGCAGAACTGCAGAGGATCTTAGCAAAATGATCTGTCTTTTTGCATTGATGGCACTGTACAGCTTTTGCAGGACATGTAGCATAATTTGCAGTGTGTTGTGTTGAACCACAGCGAAAGCAGTATTTTTTTATTTGTATTTGCTGCACGGTTTTGCAGTGTATTCCTTTCTTTAGCATTGTATTTTGTCTGTGATCAGGGTCATTTGGGTAGTTTGTGTAGTGATTATGATTTAAAAAGAGTAAACACAGTTGTTTGACAATAAATGGCTAACCATGAGTGAAAGAAAAGTTTTTGTGTTATCATTCATACTCTCTGAAAATGGTTAATAAATCATAAATTCTGCCAGGGTATGTAAACTTATGAGCACAACTGTTTGGTGCAAGTTGGGGGAAAACCATGGTTCTCTTCTGTATTGTGCTCGTTGGCTAACACATACTAAAATGTTTTTAATTAAAAAAAACTGTATACAGGTATAGGACCGGTTATCCAGAATACTTGGGACCTGTAGTCTTGTGGATAACGGATCTTTCCATAATTTGGATCTTCACACTTTGTCTACTAGAAAATCCTTTAAACAATAAATAAACCCGATAGTTTGGTTTTGCTTTCAATAAGGATTCATTATATCTTAGTTTGGATCAAGTACAAGTCACTTATTATTACAGAGAAAAACGATTTTTTTAAATAAAATTTGGATTATTTGGGTAAAATTGAGTCGGGTAACTGGTTTCTTGATAACGGATACCATATCTAGTACCTATTGTGATGAGCGGAATTTCTTTCTCCCAACTTTCACTGTGAAAATGACACCCTTAGACTCCAGTGGGTAAAAAAAAATGTCAAAACAATTTTGTCTCCCATAGACTTCAATGCATTTCAGAGAATTTTAGTAAGATTTACCCATCACTAATTATCTTATTTAACAACTGATAGACTCAGACATTAGAGGTACAGCAAGCATTTTATTAAGCTCATTTCATTAAGTTCATTTCCGTGTGTTTGACCTGTAAAAGTTCTCTAATATAGGTCATGTCTGTTTACTCAATTGATTGAATGGTTATTAAAAAAAAAAAATGTGGAATGAATTGTTTGCCAATATCCTGAGTCTTTAAGTTTTATTATAAAAAGTTCAATAGTGTTTATGAACTGATAAATTGGGAATAAAGCCTTCAGCACAGACTGAATACCCAGAGAGGGTTTTTAAAAATTTTTTTTTTATTAAACCAAGTTATATTTTATAGTTTTTCCATCCTCTAGAAGACCATGTGTTGGATTTATTTCCCTTTGCTCTAGTTAGCCGATAATATTGTTATTTTAAAACCAATATCAGGCATGATTTGCAGGAATTAAACACTTTATATAACACATTATATTATACCACAGACCCTAATAAATCTATTCTCATGCATTAGTGATTACAATGCTCTGTCTGTATATTTTATATGCAGGAATCTATATAGTAGGATTAATATAAATCAATATTGTTTCAGCATACAGATAATTTGCAATATCCTAGAATGCATGACTAGGCTCAATCCTTATTAATGCATAGAATAACACTTGTTTTTTTCCCCACTTATCTTTTTTCATATGTTAATACATTAGACTGCGGAGACTGATTCGCTCCCCTTACCTGCAACTGCATGACGACAAAAAAAAAAACCACAGAGACATCAAACTTGGGTGGGTAAGAGGTCGGCCACAGCTTTATTAAACAACAACAAAACTGTCCTTAGCATTTATTCTTCAATTCATGAACCCCCAATATATATATATATATCCTTGAAAAAGGAC
>CM044435.1:90666704-90678448 GCA_024363595.1 Xenopus borealis | reverse complement strand
TGCACAGCACCTCCATGATAGCAGTATGGTTTATAGTATTTGCAAATCTAAATATGGCAGAATACATGTGTATGATTAGCAAACAGTATAAAGCATGAATTTTGGCTTGATACACAGAATTTAGTATTTAATAAATATCTGTTTCCCACCAACAGTGTTCTCTCTTATAGTCAATTTTATTTTCTTTCTCTCCTATCTTTCTTATCCACCCCCCACCAATGTCCTTTATTCACCCCTTCCCTGATTGCTTTCATAGTCTTGTGCAACCACACAATAAGTATGAGCCCAAGGTCAATTCCAGTTTTGTTTTTTTAGGGAAAAAATATAGAACAATGTGTTTATCGTCAATCAGCAGGCAGGTATAAATCCTTTTTGTTTTGTCTGCACATTCTGTTCCACCGTGTGCAAATTTTTTTTTGCCATAGTCCCTGATAAAATATTAATACAGTGAAAAAAAGATATGAAAATATGAATAGAGCAAACTACCCTGAAGTACAGAGAAATGAAGTAATAAAAGCAACAAGCAAGTCAGAATTATAACATGGTGAGGTTTGCCTACTAAAACAAAAGTCTCACAAGGTCAAATGTTATGCCATATAATTGACATACTGGCAGGGGCTTATTCTGACATGCTGCCTATACATTAGCATAAATAATAAGAATATAATAATAGAGCATAATAACAATTGCTATTAATTTCATATAGCAAATATATTTGGAGGAATTAAAGCATTATTTACTTGTTGACCAGGTATTTCCACATGGTGACATATAAGCAAATGAGACTTTACCATAGCTGCCTTTTATATATTAGCCATTTTTCTAGTTTACTTAAATTTTGAACACAATCATTTCTGCCACCTCAAAGCTGACACATCTTTCTATGAAAAAAACTGAGAAAGAGTTTAAATGTTTTAGTGAATAGCTGAAATGCAAGCATGTTCATATACCCCATAGCTTGTGGTACCTCAATGGTTCTCTGGGGACCTGCATCAATTTGACACTAAGCACCAGCATTGACAAAATCTGAACACCATCAAAAGGTGACCACTTCATTCTAGCATGTACCCAAGAAGAGCAGCATCATGTCTGGCCCTTTAGTTGGTCCAGAGTCCCAGGAGGGAGCTTATTCTGGATTCTGGTTGCTTGATCTCACTTGTCAATCTATTGCTCTTGGGAGTGGTGATTGGTAGAGCAGGTAGCTCCTTTAGCATTTGTATCAGTGGGCAAACACATATATATATATATATATATATATATATATTTGTTTGTGCTATATGTAATTTAACTTTAAGAATTTAGAATTTGTTTTAATAAATGTGCAGTCTGTTCTATCTCAATGTACTCTCCTTTTGCTTTGACAAAGAGTAAGAGGATTCAGTAAAAAAAAGTTTTTAAAAGGGTAGCCTGCTAGCTTGGTGCTGCACAGTCACTAGAAAGAGTGGGGTTTATTATCATGGGGTTGCTAAACATTCTGTTTTCCAGCAATGACCATTTTCTACCAATCGCAAAGCTGTGTAGCAGTTCCAGGGAGACTTTGTTGATTGAGGGTATATACCTGGGTGTCGCTGGGTGGAGACTTTGCTTACCTTTCCCATAAATGCCACTCCCTTGTTTTTGTTTACAAAAGTGAAAATTAGCTCTGTTTTTCTCATACACCCAGTTAAGTACCATTTGTTTAGCCTTTAGTTGTAACAAGAACAGATAGATCTGAACAATTATCCACCTAAAGAAAAGTAAACAACTGCAATTTACTTGGTTGTATGTATACATATAAAATGCTTGCAGAAGTACCCGCACTCTAAATCATGGGCGCTTGGTCAAATACTGTGTATATTTCTCCAGATGGACCAGCACTCCAATTCTTGTCAAAATAAATGATTTATTATAACATCACTTGATAACTATCCCTGATAAAGGCCCCAATGTGGGCTGAAACGTTGGATACATGAGTAATGTTGTAATAAATAATTTATTTTGACAAGAATCGGAGTGCTGGTCCATCTGGAGAAATATATATGTATATATATTGTTCTGGCAACTTTAAATTGGTTAACTTGCATGTCAAACTGGTGTTTTGTGGTGCCTCATGTGGCCCTTCTCTCCTGCTTTGTACCCCTTATCTCTGATTTGTCATTAAATGATGCTCCCACTCTGTGGCATAACTAGTAACTACTTGGCCCCACAGTAAATTATTTTTAAGGCCTCCAAAATGTCCAGAGGTTAACCTGTTTTACTAATAGTAATTGAAAATGTATTTGAATTAGGGCCTCATGGGGCCCACTATACTTCCTGCCTCCTTGCAGCTGCAGGGTGTGCTTCCTCTGTAGTTACACCCCAGCTCCTTCTGTTTTAAGTTCTTCTGTAGGATCAGAAGGTAGGCTCACATAGGTTTCTTCTACCTCAATATTAAAAGATAAACTCATAATCCTGTGCTGTCCAGAGACATTGTTTACACCAAGAATGTCCAGTTTTAGCTATGGTGTATAGTCACACTGCAACCCTCTGCCTACTCGGAGAGCCTTTAGGTGTCGCTATTGTTTTCTAGCCATTGGGATAGGTGGCTGATATTTTCTAAAGGAGATATATCTATTTTTAATTATCATCCAGAGAAAATGAAAGCACAAAGAATGCTCCAGAACTGATTAATGAAACATTTCCATTGTACCATACATTTGCAATGAATCCCTCCAAGCAGTAGCTGTGTGACTCCATAGAAGTTGCTGGAATTTCCTTCTGCTCTCCAGCTGTTGCTTTTGTCATCAAATTCCTTTCCTTTAAGTTCATTTTTGAAATTGAACATGCTTTTTTTTAACCTTCTTTTGCAAAATGTGATGCCCAATGCAGCTGGATTGATGGAAAACATAGTTTTTTCAAAGGAAAAAGAAAAATTCTTTATAAAGTACATTTTATAACAATGATCAAACTTTTGAGCTCCAGTTACTTTAGAAGGAGTTAATGTTTATTCATGAACATGGTAGCTGTCATTTTGCTTTGACAAGAAGTAATCTGAAACCTCATTTATTCATCCCAGTATACAGTGTCCCCTTGTGGCCAAAATACAAACAGGAGAATGCTTGATGCTCCACTAGACTTGGAAAGACTCACTTTGCTGCACATTTATGAAGTTGGGGATACTGGTGCATTTCCAGTGAATTTAATATTATTACATTAAACCTTTCTTGCTGGTCAGGAAGGCAAATTGTCACATTTATTAGGGTCTTTTGGCTTTTTGTAATTGTCGCATTTTATTAGACTCCAAATACAATGAATCTGACTATAAAGCTTATGTCACTCAGACTGCTGAAAAACACAGGCCATGAATCAGCCACTATGTAGAAATCAGCCCCTTTCCCTGCCTGCACCCGGAACCATTGTGTTGACCCATGAGCAGGCACACACTGTGGATGTTGGCAACAAAATCCTTGTCCAAAAACCATCCAAGCCACTTTTAAATGAATTAATAGAATCAGCCATCACAGCATCACCCAGCAGGGCATTCCACAACCTCACTGTGAAGAACCACCTGCCCACCTTCAAATAAAAGTTCTGTTTCTCAATTCTGAATGGGTTTCCTTTGGTGTATTGCTCTTTTCGATGGAAAAAAATATGTTTTGTTCATAATACTGTATTTAGATTGTGAGTGGGGTCCCTTGTTTTAAATTATCATAAGACTCCTGTTTATTACACATTACTGTAAAGCACTGCTTAACTTGCTGGAGCTATTTAAATTAAATTAATAAATGGTGATGCTGGTAATAATAATAAAAATGATCTACTGGTGATTGGGTCAGTGACTACCAGTTTTCAGTGTCTCAGAATGACTACTCAAAGAATCCTACCACTAGAGCTAGATGCTAGGAGTAGAGTTTGCATTTATCCTGTATAGTTAAACCACACTGTGCCGGTCTAAATTTACCTTCTGGATTCACCTCTGTAATTATCTTTCTTAAAAGCTGATACATAGGCATTTTCATATTTTAAAATATACTGCACTTGCAGTGAATCAACATTACAGATCTTGGTAAATGAAATAACGTCTGACATATTGATACTTTCAACATTGGAGAATACAAATGCAGGTTGAATTCATGATCCTTATATTATCTGTATTATATATAATATGTATTTTGTATTTCAAAATAATGGTTCTTGCTTTTCTAAAAGTAAAATGCTCTCTTCATAATGGGAACTGCTGCTAACATTCTTCTACATAACAAAGAATGCTGCTACCCTAAACACCAACTTATTGTATTTGTTGTGCATATTGCAAGACACACCCTGCGGGAGTACAAGATCTATTCAAATGAACACAAACCTGTATGGGTCACTCCTTCACACCTCTTATTCAATTTTAACAAAGATGGCCCAGCCAATAAAATAAGCCCTCACATTCATCCCAGCCTGGACATACACACAACATTCATTTGCACTTTTAAAAAGCCTTGTTCTAGCAGATCATTTATAGGTGTTTATTCCTGTAGCCACTCAGTAGACACTGGCATCGAAGAGAGACGATTATCCTGGAGCAATTGGTTTGCTGCATATGGACAGAAGCTTCCATTCCTCTTGGGATTTGAATTTTCAAACCTTCCTCATATTCCATGCCTGCAAACAGATAGACATGTTATGTTAACTTAATTTTAAAAGGATTTCTTCTAAAAAAAAAAAAAATTCAACCTTGATTTGATCTAAGTGCTATGTAAACTTGGGGGGAACATGAATCAAATGTTTGTTTGGATTTACCGGCATCGAAGAAATCAAGGATTATCTGTATAATTATCTTTAGTTTTCATCATCCCCCTGCGCTCAGAAAATGTAAGTATTCATTATCTTTATTGTTTAGAAATCTTAACTGTATTTGTACTTACCGTCATTTACACAGTTCTGCTCTAATATTATGATTGGCTTTGTTTGCATTTCATTTTATATTTAATTAGTGCAAAAATATATACATATTTTATGTGATATGTGTTTCAGCTTTAAAAAATGCAATTTTTTTAATACATTATTTAGGGTTTAAATTATAACTTAAAGAATTCTATACAGGGGTTTTCTTTAGGGAACTCCTGTCCCTTAAATATTATTCTGTGCAATATTAAAATATGTAGCATCCACCCAAATGTAGTTTATACATGTATAACATTTTCACTGATTATTAAGTTATTTGTTTCGAATAGTTGCAATGGTAGTATCCGTCTATCCTTTTTGGAACTGCTGGTTTTTGACAATGATTAGAAGACCTATGAAGGAGGGTTCAAGGCACTGTGGCAGTTGGAGTGTTTCCTCGGTGGAGGTTTAAGGCAAAGGGAAATAGTTATGAAAAGGAGTATTTTAACTCCTTTTCATCATGTATTATTTTTTATAACAAAAGAAAAAAGATATGCATGGGGAAGAGGGTGTTATAAGGCAGGTTTGAGTAGATTTTGAGACCTTTATTAGGGGGTCTGGAATGACCTCTACTATGTAATTCCACATCTGTCTGTGAAGATTTAACACACATCTCCCTGTATAAATGTACAGTATTAAGTAGATGAGAAAATTGTCTTCTATTTTTCCATAGATAAAACAGACTTACTCTATGCTAATGCATTATCTCCAGTGTTAGTTTAAATAATGTTATTGCTGTGAATCCAGTGAGAGAAATATGAATCTGAATTTTTTTTTTTATAGAGACACACTGGATTAAATTTTATGCACAGAAACTCTATCAATGTTTATATCTAACATTTTCTAACTAAAAATATGTTCTTAGTTTGGAATGCATTTTAATTTTTTTTCTGCATATTTATTACATATGGGTGTGGCTGTGGAAGGTATTTTACTATACATTATGGCTGTGCTTCCTGCTCAGGGTTTCACCCCAAGTACCTTGAGGCCTTTTAAGAGTTTCAAAGGCAATCTTTCTGTATTAAGCTGTCCATAGACCAATTTGACAGCTTATCTGCTCGTGTATGGGGGCTTCTGACTGGTCTTCCCGATCTATATCTGGCCATGATATTGATTGGGAAGGTTTGATTTTAACCTGACTAGTTGGAAGACCATTGCCCTCATCGTAATACAATTGTGGGCCAAAGGCCGAACGTATCTATTACCCCAATATAGCCCTGCCGTTAATGGCATATCGGGGAAAGATCTGCTCATTTGGCGATGTTGCCAAACGAGCGGATCTTTGTGTCTATGCCAGCTTAAGTCAGCTCAGACCTGCCAAACAACTCATTCATGTAAATGTCAGTAAACCAGAAACAGATAAGGAGATTGCTGATAGCATTCATTTAATAATAATAGCTGATAGTAATCATTGAAATAGTTTAAATTGCACAAGTGCAGCTGCCCTAAGAAACCAATCAGTATCAATCAGTCTGCTACCAGTTTACATTTGAAATACCAGCCAGGCCGATAAAATACCAGTTAGGTGCCAACCCTATCCATGGCCCATAGATCAAAATCATTTTTCAAAAGCACACACTGAAATATATAATTGAAATTCAGTGTGTGAGACTGGTTCAGCATCATTCACAATTCACACATTCACTGCAATTCTGTGCAATGAATGCTTGCAATGAAAGCAAAGCCATAATACAGCATAAAATAAACATCTAAGAAGAATGCCCTCCCATGAGTCCTTTGTCCCCCTCTGACCACGTTTACAGGCCTCCTCTTCAAAAGATCACTTAGTTTATGGCGGCTGCTGCTTCTCTAGGAGGCATTCACAAGATGCTTTATAAGTGTTTTGAAAATAGTAGTGCCTTTTATTCTTTTGTATCCAGCTAGCTGGCTGACCTGTTTTGAGACATCATCTGGATAACAGTATTCTCCTGCATGAAAGTTTATTGGCTCTGTTTGGAAATGGGTGCAATGCCAGCCCTTCCCTGAGATACATGACATTATATGGCATGCTTTTTGTTCACACAGAGCACCTTTTATGGCTCTTTTTCAATGTGGCCATAGCAGCCAGGTGGTGCTTTCTTTAAAATGAGTAACTGTATCCTATATTGTCAGCACATTCAACTTGTCAAATACTCTTAAGAATATATACCTTTTGTTTTGAAATTAAATTTGAATCTTAGCTTTAGAGTAAAGTAGACCTATATGGTGTTTTCATTCCTTAATTGCACTATATAGTAAAATTTATTTAATGGTAGCAGGTTGCTGTATGTTTGAGAAAAGTGCAATACAAATGTAAAGTGGCTTTAATCTCCAATTTCATTTGCTAGATTACAGGATTATGGAAATACAAAGAAATACATTGCAACTCAATGCAAATGACGTGAATGAAATGTTGTATGTCGCTGTTGAATTCATGAGCATCCCCGGCCTTCTGATTACATGCTAGACGGCATCTCTGCCTGGGAATGGCAGAACAGATGTTGATGATTTCTGCCTGGTTATAAAAGTAGTATAGTGGGGGTGACATCAGGTTTGCAAGTTCAAGGCAACAGATGCTTGGTAATAAAATGCACAAGCACAAAATGCATTGGGTGCTGAAAAATGCTCTTTAGCAATGTGCACAATTTTAGTTTCCCAAGAGAGATTCCATTGTTTAGAGGATTGTCGGAAGGAGTACTACTTTGGTACATAGCAGCACGCAATGTACATTTGAATTAAACAAATCCAATCAATTTGAGAACCTAGGCGTTCAGCAGGATTTAAAATATGCTAAACAGTAAACAGTCAGAAATAGTTCTACCAAAAAAATAAAACTTACCCTACTCTGATTGATGTATACCGATATATATCCTATATATATACTAAGGTTTGTACTAATGTTCCCATTCGTGTGATTAGAACTGGCAAAAAGCTATGAACCCAGCTGCAGCTGCAAAATATTTAGATAAAATATTGGACACTAAAAATCTGCAAAGATTATATTTCTCTCTATCTTTCTCTCTCGTACCTGTGGAAGATGTGGGGGCATACAAATTAAACAAGCAATATATATTAAATGTGTATCTAATTTATTCCCTATATTACATAGGTATATGTAATTTTCTTATGTAAATATAACTATAAGCCTGCAGAGATGGTTCTGGATTTATGCAAGTAATCTCCATGAATTTAACAGACTGCTCTTTCCCGGGTTCCTTTTGGAATTAATAAGGAATAGACAAGAACCAATATTTGCACTTGATCTTGCATATATCTTTTTAGACTAATCCATGCTGCGCTAGACCATCTACATGCTGCTGTTGTTCAAATGCAAATATTGTTTTTTTATAAATCATTATTAGATCCACTGCTCACACTTTTAAGTCTCACTTTATCATACATCATCATCATATTCAACATAAAGTATATAATCAAAAAAGTATGATACTACAACAACTAAATTAGTGTTTCTAAGAATGTACATTTTATGAGCACATTTGGAGCACAAACATAGCATTTTTCCATGAACAGGTCATTCATTATGTAGGCAAAAAACTGTCCTCAAGGTTATATGGCCATTGTGCCTTGCTCAAACTTATGGCTAAATTAGAGGTCAATATAATAACAACAAAAGAGTGAAATCCTAGGAATCTAAAACAAAACGGCGTAACTCCATTGTATTTGTTTTACTCAAATACCATAGACAAATGGAACACATTTTAGCACAGCACCAATAATAAATTTGTTCCTGTTTTATTATTTTGGGTAAAAAGCTGTTTTTAATGGTTACTTCCTGCACCTAAGTAAGTGAATTAAAGTCCATTCCATGTCTAAATATCCAATAATATTAAAAAACACAAGCATAAATCCTTTTATTTACATTGATACATTTCTATATACAATGAGGATATAAAGTTATGAGTTATTCTAGTACATCTTTCTTTATGGATCCTTTAGATTTGCTGGTAAAATATATAAACTTATTAACATACTCTTAATATACAATGAATTGCATATGATCGTGAACCTTATTTTTTATTTGCCTTTTTCATTTTCTTTTGCAGATCTTTGACAAAATGAATGCTTTGGCAGTAAAGAGAAGATTGCCTGTGCTGCTGTTTCTTTTTCACATTTTACTGAGTTCAGTCTCCTCAAATACAATATTGGAGAATGATTTCCACTCTAGTTTTGTCCAGAGAAGACTAAAAGGCCATGAACGCAAAGAAATTCAAAAAGAGATCTTGACTATTTTAGGTTTGCAACACAGACCAAGGCCATATTTACCGGAGAAAAAAAAGTCTGCACCATTATTCATGATGGATTTATACAATGCAGTAAATATTGAAGAGATGCATGCTGACGATGTCTCCTACAACAATAAGCCAATCTCCCTAAATGAAGCTTTTTCACTGGCCACTGACCAAGAGAATGACTTTCTTGCACATGCCGACACAGTCATGAGTTTTGCTAATTTAGTTGACAATGACAATGAATTGCATAAAAACTCAGATCTCCAAAAATTCAAGTTTGATCTAACTGATATCCCACTTGGAGATGAACTGACAGCTGCTGAATTTCGAATTTATAAAGATTATGTACGAAATAACGAGACGTACCAGGTCACCATCTACCAGGTGCTTCAGAAGCAAGCCGACAAAGATCCTTATCTTTTCCAGGTAGACTCAAGAACTATCTCGGGCACAGAAAAGGGATGGCTGACATTTGATATCACTGCAACCGGTAATCACTGGGTGATAAACCCACATTACAACCTTGGATTGCAGTTATCAATAGAGAGTATGGATATGCAAAATGTTAATCCCAGGCTTGTGGGCCTTGTTGGAAAGAATGGTCCTCAAGATAAACAGCCATTTATGGTGACATTCTTTAAAACCTCGGAAATCCATCTCCGCAGTGTTCGATCTACCAGCAATAAGCACTGGAACCAGGAAAGAGCCAAGACCTTCAAGGAGCAAGATCATTTCCCACCAGCGAATATTACTGATGGCATCATGCCCCCTGGCAAACGTCGATTTTTAAAGCAAGCTTGCAAGAAACACGAACTCTTTGTAAGTTTCCGCGATCTTGGTTGGCAAGACTGGATCATTGCCCCTGAAGGATATGCTGCCTACTATTGTGATGGAGAATGTGCTTTCCCACTTAACTCTTTCATGAATGCCACAAATCATGCCATTGTACAAACGCTGGTACACTTCATTAACCCAGAGACTGTCCCTAAACCATGCTGTGCGCCAACTCAGCTCAATGGTATTTCGGTTTTATACTTTGATGACAGTTCCAATGTTATTTTAAAGAAATATAAAAATATGGTGGTTCAAGCATGTGGTTGCCATTGACAATAGCAGTTATTCTGTTTTTAACAGTCATTTTAATGATAATGTCCTTATGTTTATTTTAACGTTTTTAAACAGTAGAGATACTTTTGACCATCACTCTTTAAAAAATGCATTGTACACCTGAAATGGATAAAAAAGGTTTTGATTTTGCTATGATTTTCACGCAGTTATGAAAATGTTATATGTTCAGTATTTCTGTAACATATTGGCATGTTATTGTATCCACAAAGAACAATGACTGATGCAATCAAAATATGTACAGAAAATGTACAACTGTGATGGGCAACTAATTAAACAATTTTAAAGACGCTATTCTGCTTTTCTTGTGGGAGATCTGTCACAAGACCTTAATGTACCATCATTTTTTTTTTAGCTTTAATTTACCATCTCCATGTAATTCATTGTTACAGTACTGCAGCTTGTAACTTGCTTTCAAATCTTACTCTATTTCTTTAGTGAAATTCTCTCACTTCTTTCCAGCTTAGCGTAATCTACCCCCCCCCCACACACACATTACTTCTTATTGTATAGGCATGGGGCCTGTTATCCAGAATTCTTGGGACCTGGGGTTTTCCAGATAACTGATCTTTCTGTAATTTATATCTTCATACTGTACCTTGCGTCTACTAGAAAATCAAAGATGTTACATAAACCCAGTTCTCAGGATCCATTATATATTACAGATGAAGCCACTTTGGATTGTGTGTTTGACACAGAATAACTCAGATATCCCATTTAACTCACTTAACACAGAATATTTTGTCACAGCATCCCATCCAATTAAAGAGTTCACCATTGAAAACATTGGTGCTTTGGTATGCTAATGAAAAGGTTAAATGCATTAAATGAGTTAAGATGACTTTAGATAACACAGTTTCTTCAATTAATGATGTATTTAACACACAAATCCAAGTGGCTGCATCTGTATATTGGATGATGTGCAAGGTACTGTTTTATTAATGTGGATTATTTGGGTAAATTGGATTATATGGGGTATATTTATCAGAAAGTGAAGTTAGAGATCGCCACAGTCCACTAGTGTGAAATTCTGGCACTGTGGGATTTTTAAAGCCATATTTATCAAAATGTAAACTTTCACTTTCATCCATTGATAAATACTCTTTTAAAACTCCCATAAAAATGAATGGAGTGTGACATAATTTCACACTAGTGGACTGTAATGATCTCTAACTTCACCCTTTGATAAATATGCCCTGTACACATTGTGTGTACATACCTGTACTGGATAGTAATTAATCACGCACCTTATCTGCTCCTCCCTCAGGGCAATACTTTCTCCAAGTAGCACTTTTACCAATATTAATTTTCAGGAACCTATATTACCCATATAGTCTTAGCAATGTGAATTGCACTTAATTTCAACCCTTAAAATTCCACTACATATCCACCCAGTTTATAATTGCCATTTTTCAGTGTTCTTTTCCCCAGCCTCTCTTCCATCGATGTAGTAACCCCTGTGACTTTTGTGTGACTAATAAAATTCTAAACTCTAGAGCA
>CM044435.1:90645531-90656020 GCA_024363595.1 Xenopus borealis | reverse complement strand
TAAAGTGAATGGATGATACCAAGTAGTACCTATTTCCGGCATACAGTCTTGGGTATTGCAGGACTCTGTGTCTTCTGGCTTTAATTCTTGATCACACTTATCACTGTGCGTCATGTCATCTGCAAGACACCGTACTTCTCTGATTCGAAATCCACCTTCACAAGATTTAGAGCACTGGGGAATAATGTTAAACAAAAAATGAACAACATGGAGAAATGACTAAGTAGTAAGTACTATACATAACAGCAATATTATGGCTTATGTTACACAGATTAGCTGCCTAGAAGTAGGTTTTATTGTTTTGTGTTGAATCCCTTTTCATTCAGCTAGGACTGATGTCTAGGAGTTGTGTGACTTATTCAACTTTATGACTTTGATTCACTGTTTTCTTTCTGTTGAACATTTGCCCATTTCTGAAGTTCCCTGCCATGGCCTATAGAGCACCCACATCAGTGAAACCTTTACATGAGCCCAAAAGACTACCCCCTTTAAAGATGCCTGACATGCCCTGTGTTCTCAGGACACAGTAATACATAGCAATCAGCTTATATCTCACCCATTGCAGGGAAATGGAAAGGAAGGCATTTAGCCATGATCAAGGAAGATTGCTGTGAGCAATGTATTTTATTTACACTAATCAAAAGCTTTTGGAAGGGGGAGGCATTTTTGGAAAATAGTGAAAAAGAATAATCAGTTGTAGCAGGCTTGGCAAATTATTAGTCCTTGCATACCTCCTGTGCTCCTGTCCAAGGAACACAGAATCAATGTATATGAAGAAATGGAGGACGCTATGGTGCAGATCTATGCCTCCTCCATTTCTTCATATACATTCACCCGTTTACCATGGGTGATCTCTACTTCTGCCATTGCATTTTAGCATCTATGTTTAATATGTATTTATTAGTGCTACATACTGTGCAATAAGGGAGGGTCATGGAGATGCATGTGTGTAGGTTGGTTGTAATATGTTGGTACTGAATCATAACAGCCTATCTTTAGCAGAACAAATATAAGTGCTAGTAGTCTGCAAGTGGGTTTGGAGTTGTTGGGGGGTTGGAATTAGTGGGGGGTTGGAATTATTGTTGGTAATCTTGTGTTGAGGCTTTATGACTCTGATCCATTGCAAGTATTTACACTTGATTTGAAACCATGGGCATTTCAACTGCTCTGCACTGAAATGAATCTATGTTTTCATGGGTTCTTTATAATGTTTAATTTTAGTGACAATTCATTTAAATACTTAATTATTGAAGGTATTATTCATCAAAACACACAGAAATGATGTCATACAGCTGGAACACACTGCAAAGTGTCAGCCACAGTAGTGACTGAAGATATATCTTGTGCTAAATAGACGTCTTCCTTGAAGTTACTATTTGACAAAAATATATTTGGAGAAAAAACTAAAAATGTAATGGTTTCTGACAAAACAGCTTTATTCTCTCTCTTCCTCGCGCTCAATGACCCTAAAATAGGAAATGCAATTTGAGACAAGGTCTAATGCCAGTGTGATGATCCCTCAGACATTAATCAGGGATGTTGCACACAGGAAATTTTCACATATGTCATATTAGGACTGACAGACACTTTCTGAACAACAATTACTGGAATCAGCCAGAGGAACTGACCATACAAATGTAAAATTAGGTGATGGCCAGTGTGTGCTCTCTATATAAAATAAGAGTTGTGTTTACCCTTCATTCTGGTCAATGGCATGGGAAGGCAAAGCACTGGTCAGCATCAGTACTGAGCACAATCACCTACAAAATCTTGCTTCCAGATGCAAATCATTTGTGGGGAGAACTTACAATTATTTTACACACTGGAACAAATAAACTGTAAAATCTAAACAATAGGTAATGGTTTACCAATAATATTTACCATTCTTTAATAAATAAGCCCCTATAGCTATATTACCCACAAAAAAATAATCACCAGGCCCGCATAAAAATTATTTTAGAATTTTGGGAGATTTGTAGCCTCACCCCCCCCTTCAGCCACTGCCCTAAAGATGAACAAGTGAATTTTAGGGAGACTACAACTTTGTCATCATTTGAGCAGTAGTGAAAGTTATAACATATTTACAGGTCCATATATTACTTTATCATATGTATGATATATATTATATATTCTTCAAAATAAATACAACTCAAATTTAAAAAAAAAAAAAAACCTACTGTACTCCAGTCAGTGTGGAACCACTTTGCTCCACAAGATTTAAGGTGGCAAGATTGTTGGTTAGGGGGTCGTTCCAGATAAGAACATTCATTTGGCGTCACTGCATTGAAGCCCTCAGCTGTCTTTATTATGCAAATAACATCTCTCTGCTGTGTTCCAGTACCACATTCCACAGAGCACTGCAAGAGGGGAGATAAAATATAATTTAGCAAAAAAAAAAAAAACCTAAAACTACAATGAAAATGCAACCATATTCAGATATGTACAATACACACCTAGTAAACACCGTTATCTGTCCAATAGACATTTCTCCTTTTAGGGCCACACTTCTCAAAATGTGAGACCTGAGCTCACCACAGACAAAATCACCCACTTTCTATTCATTCCTAGTGAATTTTTAGAAGACTATTTATCAATGGGTGAAAGAATTTGATAAATAAGCTTTTAAAAATCCCATAGGAATGAATAGAAAGTGGGTGAGCTCTAATCTCACATTTTGATAAATTTGACCCTTACTGTATTAAACACTGACTCTTACTCCAGCTTTGCCTGACATATTGTATATGGGAATGCAATACACAAAAAAGCATATCTATCTATAGCCACTAATACAAATTACCACCAACCTGTGGTTGAGTTTTTTTTAAATATTTTGTAGAAGGTTTGGTACTTTTCACAAATGCTAAAATTATTTCTATTCAATAAGCCTTCAATGGTATACTGCAAGTTATTTTGTATTTTTAAGTAGTTCTAAAAAGCCCAGGATTGGAATGTGAGTCACGCTGGAAGAGAACTCTGCAGTAACATGCATTGTTTTTGGGTTATTATTCAGTAAAGCAGTATGCAGAAAAGGAAATGTGCTTGACAGTTGGAGAGCTTGGCTCCAATGGCATAGGAGAATACAATATTTACTTTGCTGTTCTGTTTTGTCCAGATACGCAGATTTAATGAATGCTTTTATTATGAGAACGTTTCTAGTGATTTTACAGAATGTTGGCTGCAAGAGCACTGCTCTCAGAGGTCAAAGCACAGTCCTACCGAGGAGACTGTGTACCTTTCATGCCTCTGATCATTTGTTTAATACATTTCCACCAAGGGCAATGGCATATTTTAAATGCATACAAAAAGAAACATTGAAGCAGGAACAAGAGAGTAGATTTATCTTAAAAGGTTCCCTTTAGGAATCTTGAGTTCATGCCAAAATCTGTGTTCTTAATCTGTCACCTAAAAACTCTAATAGCCCCAAGGCCAAATAACCTAGCTAAGCAACTGATTTTTTATTTTTAGCAACACAAAGCCACAGCAAAGTTTAGCCTGAAAATTATATATTCAGACACTTTAAACCATAGATGTCAATGCTATATAGACGGTATTATGTTTTCTTACTGAACGCTTTAGAACGTGTTGTGTTTTGGTTGCCGAGGATGAGCAGGTATAACAGTTGCTATTAGCAGGTTCATGCAGCCAGTTGCTATTAGCAGGTTCATGGTTGTTCTATATCATAGAGAACGAGAGGGTGATATTACAGAACACCAAATTAAGGGGTAGATTGCAGGCAATGCATGCAGTCTTAAATGAGCCAACCAATTTTTTAGTTCAGGCCTGCTTCCCCTTTACAAACGAGCATTTTTTCTCATACTTTCATTTAATATTAGTGCTCTGTTCTCTTGGGCTTCTATTTACAATGAAGAGCGTTTAGTGATTGAATCTGAATATAAGAAGGAGCTTGCTAATGGAGGACTGCCATAAAGAAGGCACTTAACCTCACTTGATCTGACATAAAAGCTTACCGAAGAACAAAGGCAAGAGAATTTTGGTTGTGCTAAACCAAGGTTACACAAATGAAATTTATATAAAATATACCTTGTGTTAAGCTATAGTTCTAGACGAAATATTTACACAGTGTGATGTTATACAACATATAAATATGGCATGGCACTCTACTGCTAATAGTTGCACTGTTTGCTATAATCTAGTTAGCAAACAAATAACTTGCACTTTGAAATCCTGGGTTTGATATATGAAAGAATCACTCAATGGTAATCTATCAAAATATTTACAAAACAGCAACGAGCATTATTAATTAAGCACATCTTTGTAGCAGAACGGAAAGTATTTAAAAGGCACTTACAATAAGTCCAAACATTTCTGGCATCCTGTAATAATGGGGATTTGAGGGGGTAATTCTTAAGTGATAAAGCCAACAAGCTTTATAAAACTAATCCATTGTGAGAAGGACAATGTTTCTTTGGTGTTCCCTATCATCACTAGCACATCCCAAAATCTGGAATTTGCCCTTCCTCTTGGCCAGCTAACACCCAATGCTCCACCTTATTCTCCCATTTAAGTGCTGTGTGTGGGATTGAGCATGAACTCATTCATTTACAACACAAGTATATTTTTCTGTAGTCATATCTGTATATATATATATATATATATAATCTATATATCTGAGCTAATTCTTGGTGATTAACAGAGAATATACAATATTCCAATTTGAAAAACAGCATGTGTTTTTAGCGTGCATGTATACACCCTGGCTGTGGTGCACAAATATTGGAATTGTTTGCTACCACTGCATATCTCTTGGGATTGTCTACACAGTTGGTAGCTAAATACTGATTCAGGTGCATATATGTTCCTTGGTTTGGTATGGCTGCATTGATCTTATTTATATTCATACTTGTATTCCAGATTGTTCTAGGCAATATAGAAATGCTGAATTGAATTAATTCTATATAACTAGACTTTATGGGGAAGATTTATCAAAACGTAAGTTTAGCTTGTAATAAATAAAAACTCACCCACATTCGATTCATTCCTATGGGATTTTTGGAAGTGTATTTATCAAAAGGTGAGTTTTTCAAGTCACATTTTGATAAATATATTTTTTGATATATATGTGTGTGCTTCAGTGGGTACTTTTAAACGCTTTCATCTAATTCATTATCAAATTTAATGCAATTTCTTCTTTAAAGGGATCTATAAATATCCACTAATTGTAGGTTATGTTCAAAATATCTGTTTCTTAAAATGGTTTTAATATGTTTGTCCTACATTTGTTGTTTTTTTATTACTGATTTCCTCAAGTTTCTCAACCTAAACCTTTTTTTTTTTTTTTTGTTTCAACCAAGTTTTTTTGGTGCTGGCTGTCCAAAAGGCACCGCCCATGGCTATTGGTACATGTGACAAGGAGCTGGGGGGTATGAAAAACTACTGTGCATGAACCATTAGCCTGAACTCCAGGTACAGCAATCTTATAATAGTGACTGTTCACATATTCTGTGCGCAAACTTCTAAAATGGAACGACGTTCTTGTTGGTTGGTTGGTTTTTTACATAAACAAATATGTAAAGTGGTGATGTCTCTCCCTTTTGTGTTAATATATAACAGCTCCCTATAGCGTAAAGGTACCTTTAAGCCTTACATAACATTATGTATCGTGAACAAAAGACTCACTCTGGAGAGGCAATTATTCTCATGTATTGTTTATCAGTGCACAATATGTTTTGCATCAATAATACCCTCTTTTGTACATTGTACCATTTTAAATACCTACCTGACTCCAACTACCAGTAAACCACTCAACTTTGCCCTCACAAGGTCCATTATTACATGCTGTAGTTTCAGGAGGTCTGTGGTTCCCACACCCTTCCAAAGGCAAGCTGCTTATATGGTTGGACATGCACACCACAGACCGTGTCCGCACACCTTCCCCACATTCTGCAGAGCACTGAAAAAGAAACAGGCAACATAAGCAAAAAATTTTCTAAATTCAAAGACCAACAGGAAAAAAATCTGCTAAACATCTAATTACTTCAGTAGCTCTCTGCTGAAACACAGCTCACTTGGTTCAAAAACAGAAACAAAATTATAACTGGTCTTATGAGTAAGAATTCCTTAACAATTTTGTAAAATGTAGATTTTTTTCCCCAAATAGTGCAGTGGGGTGCTGTTATAGCAATACAATATCATCATATTCTATTTACAATTCTTCATAAATGACTGCACCAATTAAAGAAACTTTTTTTTTATAGCAGTGAATGGAAAGCCAAAACTGACAGATCGTACCCTGTCACTCCATTCTGTAAGGAACCAACTCTTTGCACATGGGCCCATGTCACAGTTCTCAATATCATCTGGACGTAGTTTCATGTTGCATTCTTCATCATCAACAACATCACCAATGTTACTGATGCACTTTACATCCCGAGTCTTCTGGCCCACCCCACAAGGCACTGAGCACTAAAAGAGACACCAACAACATGCTCAGTTCTTCCATTAAAAACCCAGAGAAACAACAATAGGATGGCTACATAATAATGCACTTTTCTATATAATTAAGTATTGTGTATATACTGGAACAATGACTGCATTTCCTTTGTTGCTATGAAAAAAATTCAAATAGAACCTTATTTCTACATTATTAGTAAAGCTGGGAACACACAGCTGATCCCACATAGATATCAGCTCTATGTTCCCAACTTAAGTATGGAAAACAATCTACAGTTTATATTATTAACGGCTGATCATTTGTTTTGGGATACTGTCTACTTCTGTGTTCCTCTTCTGCAGAGAAGAGGAACAGTTTAGGTGTTAAGACTGACACAAACCGTTGATCAGAACAGTTGTGTTTTTTTATATCATGTGTGCCAGGAAAAAAACCTTAGCAAAGCCAGGACCCTGTGGATATGATGTGGCCAGACATTGCAGAACTCCTAACAGATGTTAATCTTCTCATATGCACTCTAAAGGGTAACTTGTTCTGCACCATTCTTTGCCTTTCCTTTTTAGACAGTATGTGAGCCAATAAACACTATGTTGTGTCCATCAGAGTGTTGCAAAGTCTGTTCACATCATAAATTATCAGGCCCCTTTATTCCAGTAATGCTTTAGGGTGGCTTTTTGCATTCCACCACATGGGAAAGCATACATTGATATAGCCTATTCCTTCCTTTAGAGCCTGTACCAATGGCACCATGCTGACGTGTTTAACATTAGTGAGATGCAGCACACACTGTGTCAAACATTTCAGCATGGTGTTGTGGGCATGGCAACATGCAGAAAAATGTCTATTTGCTCACACATTGCCATGCGGTGGAATACATCAAAAAGACGTCAATGGGAACTCAAGTATAAACACTCTTTTGCAAGAGAGATAAAGCAGCAAAAATGCATGGGCAGTACTAGCAAGAGATAAGGGAATGGTCCCGGAAACCAGGTTTATCGGGTTTTTGTGCAGAATAGCCACAAGGAAAATGTTTTGCTATTTATAGCCTTTATTTTTATAGTTTTGACCTTTTACATAGCCCTTTTTAGAGATCACCCATAATTTAAATTGCTCAAATGAAGGCTACAAACTGTATCCAGAGGCACTGGAATGTAAATGTGCATTTCATTGGAGTTTAATGTATAAAGTCTATGTGGTGTTTTGGGTAGAACAGAACCCAGACTGCAGGTTCTGAAGTGAAAATGTGGTATTGAAATAGTTTTCATTGTACAAATTTAGGCAATAGGGGATTACCATTACTTTTACTGCAGGAAATACATTTAATTTTAGTAAACGGAACTCCACACCAAACCCATACTCCACCCAGGGGTGACCCTGACCCCTCTGCCTCCCGGAGCTGACTTTCCTGCTGCCGAGTCCCTGTTCCCTAGTTATCACTTCAGACCCAGAAAGGTTCCAGGAAAAGTCTACATTTCTAGTGCAGACAGCTCTTTGAGAAACTTGCCCCACAAGTTACCAGGGTGCAATTTTCCTCATTGGTGCAGTTTCTCTGTCTCTATCAATGAGCAGCAGATCGCAGGGGAAAATAAGGACTCCCTGCACTAAAAGGCAGATCAAAAAGTTTTTTTCACATAATAAGCTGTTTAAGTACCACTGGGAGAGTTTGAGGATTTTTCATCATGATGTTTATGCCAAAGGAAGATGAACAATGCCATTTAAAGGTCTGCCTCCCTGTTATTTGACACTATTCTGTCTCAAGCCCCACAGTAGCACACATACTGTAATGTGACTGGCCCAGTAAGTGTCAGAGAAGATTCATGAATTTTTCCACTACACTTTCTCAGCCTTGAGGTGACTTATTATCTACACACTTTCTGCTGCTCTAGGAAAGGGCTTTGAAGCAAATCAGAATTGTGGAAGGCTTTTTCAGCATAGGACTGTTTAGATTATCCTGTTTAACCCCTTCATCCCTTTAGAATATAAGAATAGAATATATTTAGAAAATACAAGTATTCTTCATTAGCAAAGATGCAGTTAACAATACAAAATGTCAAGTGCTAATGATGTATGAGCTAACTGATATCTGTTTCGTTTTACGTGAAATCATCTCAGACCTTTTGTATGTATACAACATGGTTATACCACATTTATAGCATCAGTAGAATCATGAACTCATTTATGTTGACCCATATACAGGCTCACACTCGTGCACATGTTATGAAGATTGGTTAAACACTGATTAGGCTTGGTGGAAAATGCCCTTGACCAAGACTAAATTGCCCATGGTTGGGGGGATTTTGTGGATAGATCTGCACTTCTTCTGCAGCCAACACTACACTCTCCTAGAGGCACAAAACAAGCTTCATTCATTGGCTTCAGGCCATTAATGCCTGTACAGTTAGTCAGATACTTACTGGTGTCCAGTCTGTCCTTATTTGCCATTCACTGCATATTTTCAGCTGGCATGTACTAGTTGTCTCCGGCTTCTCCAGGCTTTGGCAGCGGTGTGGCTGTACTGTAAGAGTGCGGTTAGCATAGCTGTGCCTGCAGAGGATTTGCCGGTGCTGCATTCCCAGACCACAGGTTTTACTGCATTCAGACCACTCTCCTATATCCCAGCTAAATAACAAATGCCCACAAAGTGTCAGTTATTATATAAAATAAAATTGTCTAAATCTGACATATATAAAATAACAGCTTGAGCACAGTAACAAATCTCAGTAGCAAGAGTGTTTGTAAGTCAATGGTTGGCTTCACACAGTGCTAGAAGCACAGAAAGATGCATATTTGTATTCACACATTTTGCGTCAGTAAGCAAGCTTATTATTCTACTGGGGAAGGCCAACCAACACTGTAGATTGACTGTGTTATATATGTGGTTACAAAATATATAAATAATTGCTTCCAGTGACAATGGTCTAAGAGGCAAACTTCAAAATGCCCAGTCTTAATATGTGATATTTAATTTTACATATTTTATCTAGATACTTTGGTACTTCCATCATGGCAGAATTCTGACCATTCCTACAATGCATCCCTTTACTATGGGTTTGTGAATTAAATAGCACATTCTGCATACTTGACATATCTAGCTTATGTTTAAACATTGCATAAATATTGTAATTAACTTAAATTGGTTAAACTGCTGTGATTATTATTAACATGTATTTCTATAGTGCCAACTTATTTTGTAGCGCTGTAAAGTGAATGTGATTATACAACTAAATCACATGAATTACATACATAGAACATAAGGAGTTCACGGGCGCCATCTTCTTCGGAATCTGTGCGGAGTTTCTGTCTATGCCTGGGCGCCCTAGCCATCCCAGCAGGCCATAAATATGGAGTTCCATATATGACAATAAAAACCGGTACAGGAGGTGAGGAAGGCCCTGTACAGAAAAAGCTTACAATCTAAAGGGAAGGGAATGATACACAAGGTGTGGGAGTAGGCAAGATCAGAGTAAAGTGGGTGAGAGATGTAGTACTGTAAGTGGTATTGCATTGGGTAGTTAACAGTGAGGGTGGGCTTCTCTAAAAAAGTGGGTTTTAAGAGATTTCTTGAAAGGTAAAAGATTGGGAGAAAGTCGGATAGACCGTGGGAGATAATTCCAGAAGAGGGGTGCAGCCCTTGCAAAGTCTTGAATGCGAGCATGTGAGGAGGTAATGAGAGAAGAGTTGAGTAGCAGGTCAGTAGAGGAGTATAGTAAGCGGTTGGGTGAGTATATGGAGATTAGTTTAGAGATGTAGGGATGGGCAGAGGTATGAATGCTTTGAATGTCAGGGTCATTAATTTGAATATAATTCTGAAGGGCAGTGGAAGCCAGTGCAGGGATTGGCAGAATGACATGGCAGAGGAAGAGCAGTTGCTGAGGTGTATAGTGTTCAATATGGACTGGAGAGGTGACAGTTTCTGGAGGGGAAGGCCAATTAAAAGAGAGTTACAATAGTCTAGACGCGATATGACGAGAGTGAATAAGAATTTTGGCAGCATCTTGGATGATAAATGATCGTATTTTGGTTCCTTAGGTGGAAGTGACATGACTTAACAAGTGACTGTATATGAGGAGTGAATGTCAG
>CM044435.1:90627425-90644028 GCA_024363595.1 Xenopus borealis | reverse complement strand
GAGCTTGCAAGTCACGATAGGTATGTGTTTGTGATGTGTACAGTTGTTCTCACAAAAGCTATTAGAGAGATATTTTGAATCTAAATATATTGTTAAAAATGCCTGCATATGTATATAAAGACAGGGTTGGCCTGCACATGCAACTTCTGAACTCTGTACCTTGTGCCACATTTTTCTATCCAGTGGGACGTGCAGAGTACAGCCAGGTCCTGGGGAATGTTCTCTCTACATGAGCACTCATGGTCATGCAATTGCACCCCTTTGTACTTCTCTTAGTACTTCTGGTCACTTCTAGTAAGGGTCTATGTAAATGACCCTTACGGTTTTGACATCTGCAATAATCTTAACTGCAGACACTGGTATTGCTGTCATTCACAGAATGTTTGCCAGCATCTGCCATTGTCTTTCCTTGACTTTCCCTTTATTATTAATGGGCAGAGCATTTGACTTCCCCGATTCTCTTGAGATAATAATGGTGCTATAGTAATTGGTCAATACATTAAGGCAATGCTCTCTGCAGGGGTCACCTGTAAGATCCACAAGTGTCAGATAAGTAAAGGAAGAGCAGGGCACTCAAATATAAAATAAACCAAAAGTTATTTATATACATACTACAACAACCTTCATAAGAGGCACTGAAAATGCAGACCTGCTTCTTTTACTTTAGAGCATCATGGTCACCTAAGATGAGTTTACATAATTGCTGACATAAGGGGTAATTTGCATTTTGAAATAAAATAGTTGTGTTGGAGTTAACACTACAGAGATCTGAGAGAGGCCTTGGCCTGTAACTGGCATGCATGGGATAGGAACTAGAAAGAGGAATTTTATATGATCCTGCCCTCACTTTTTCATTAGGAATTTTTTGGTGTTCAAAATGTACATGCTTATGAGGGCACACAAGGCCTTTGGTATTATTTAACTAAAAGAATATACAGAAAATGTTTTAATTCGGCTGTTGACATTTTAATTAATTCATGATAAGTTACTGATAAAAGAGAGAATGCAGAACTAGATTATGCTGACAAAGCATCCAGGCTTTACCCCTGATGGCACAGAAGAAAGCAGTAAATTCAAGAATCACATTGTACAACCTGTCATCGCAATTATTGTGTACTCTACTGCAAAAGACAGCAAGCCAAAATGTTATATCCTGTGGTAAATCACACAGATGATGCCAATTTTTAACATCTCAAGAAAAACACAAAGAGGAAAAGTGACGGCGCAGAGGCCACGCACCACTTCAAGCCAGAGAGAAAAACTTTTCATGTTATTAACATAAGGTGGAAATAAGCAATCTCTGTATTATGCACAATGTGCGCTATAAGGAAACCTGGTAGATCTGAATAGCAGAACCGCATGCATGAACAAAGATAAATGGCTCTTTTTATTGTTACTTTCTTTGAACATTAATCACTACATGAAGGAACGTGATTCAAGCCATATGTTATACTGGAATTACAGATAAAGACTGACAGGTTCAACCCTTTGTAGCTGTGTGGGAAGCTAAAGGGGGTAGTTGATATCCATTTA
Source organism: Xenopus borealis (assembly GCA_024363595.1). Lineage (NCBI taxonomy): Eukaryota > Metazoa > Chordata > Amphibia > Anura > Pipidae > Xenopus > Xenopus borealis. The sequence continues at coordinate 90,642,495 of CM044435.1, read as the reverse complement.
ATCAGTTCTGCAGACCTCAAAATCATTCAGTTCTCATTCAAATATAAACTTGTATAGATTAAGCAGGTCTTTTATATATATATAAAACAAATGCATTAGGGATTGTATTGAGCCCTTCATTATATTCTTGTTGCCTAGTTAATGCTTATTATCAATATCGGGTAAATACGGATATTGGAAATATCAATAATACGTTTAATAAGTTTAACAAAACAGCATGCTAAGCAAGACAAGGTCAATTGACTGGCTAGTAGAAGAAGCAAGGGTTTTTCTTGTAACCCTTCCTTTGTGAATCAGACAGTAGAAGTGAATGGTCAGGTGGGCAAAGAAGAAGAAGGCCACCATGATTCAGTATTAGTTAGGGCACTTTTTAACAAAGCAGGGAGAATAGTTCAATAAACAGAAGCAATTAGATTTATAACAAAAAATACAACTTAGAAAATGTCTAGAATAGCAATATGAAAGAAATTAAAATGAAATATGTTCCCTTCTGATATTACTCGCTGTAAACATATCCAGTAGATCTGACAATTGATTTTATGCATCGTTTTTACAGTTTCTAGAATCATACGATGAACCAACTTACAAGGCTGGACATGGAAAGAGATTGCAAGGCTCCTCTTCTGCGCTTGGTTTGGTGCTGGAGTCACAGAAAACATCTGTGGTCTCTTCATGTGTATTTCTGTTTACACAGCGAAACACTGGGTAGCGAGACCCTAAGACAAAGACAATCCTGCTGAAATCCCCTATCATATTATTTTTAAATAGCACAGCATTAGCATTATTTTTTTTTCCCATTTCACTAGGCACAAGAACATTTTGCATTCAGTGACGCAATTCGAAAAACTATTAGGTTTTTCTTCATTACCAAATCTACAGAAATAGTAAAGATTTCTTGTCCCAAAGTATTGCATGAGTTGGGAAACTCAAGCGAGGTTTCCTTAAAGATTGCTAGAGCCAAAGGGCCATCTGAACCTCAGCTTCTGGTCTACTGTTCATAATCTGTACTCTGTAACTTTCAGGGAATCCAAATACTTTCTCATTGTTTATATCCTTTTATATTTTCAGAACAATATTATAGATATTTATACTCACCTTTCCCACATGTAGTTGAACATTCAGTTGACCCCACTTGCTTCCAGTTAAAGTCTCTGCTTCGCCTTGGTGGTTGTAGTGGAAGTACTTGGTTATCTGGCTGGTGTGAGGGATATCTCCCAGGATGTCTACCAGGAAAAGACCCAGTGTCTATTTCACTAAAGGAATCTCTATTTTCTGTAGGATTTGATGTTTCTTCTTCTAACTGGCCATTAAATGTTTCAGCTGGATACCCCCACCAAAAATTAAACAAAGACAATTACTTAATTAATTACACAGTTGTTAAATCTGAAACAGCGCAATGCATCCACGTTAATATTCACCAAGCAGCAATGGAAAATAGATGCTATTTCCATTCTGTCACAATACTTTTTTTTGTTGTCATTGTCTATGGTGAAGGAAATAGGAGACATTACACTTCTATGTCATCATAAATAACACCAAATTTTGTTTTAGTACTGCAACCTCCATGTGTACCAATCCAGTTTTGTGTTGGGGTACATCCTACAAATGAATCAAACAAATGTCAACAGTATAGAAAGTATTATTGTTTAATGACAAGGAGTGATGAATACCCTGGGGTGAAAATTTGTTGGGTACCCCCTGTTTATTAAATTGCTCATTTGTAAATGCTTTGATCCTTGGTGAGTTGGAGTGCTTTCCCTGGGAACCAGCACCTCCTCATGCTATTAGTCAATTTTGACTGTGCCTAATTCCGTTACATTGCTTTGAATATTATTTTGTAACACAGGAACTCTTACTCGTCTTCCTGGTACAAAGTATTGTCTTACTATTATAGAAACATTATATGCCTTAAAAATTAAGATTTATCTAAATAGCACACTATGGGAAATTATACTGCTATATTTGTGGATAATAGGTTTCCTCTTAATAGATACAGGACGTATAATCACAAATCCAACTGAGTAATACTTTAAGTTGACAAACTATGCTACATTGTGCATGGAAGTTAAGTAAGCAATCACCTGGTCGTCGATGAGGAGGTAGCTGAGGGCTGATGGCATTTGCTGCTGCAATAACATATTCATAATGAATTCCAGGGTTTGGCTGCTGATGTATCATCTAATAGAGAAAGCAAAACATGTAAAAAAAGTGTTATCTGAGTTTGAAATAAATGAATGATCCCTAAACATAAAGTGCCACTAGGTGGCCCAATGCAAATCTAAAGAATGACACCGTATTATATCACTGGGCACAAGGAACAAATATACTTTTTAGTGTGATCCAGACAGTCCGACAGTTTGAAAGGTTAGTTACGATAATTTCCATGCAAAAGTGGTGGTAACCAGATCCCATGAGATTCTTAGTTGTTGTGGCCATGATTCAGTTACAAGGTCAATTATATTAAAGTGTGAAATCTTATAACAAACCAAGATCAAATGTAATAAAATAAGAAACAACATTTTTTTCCCTAATGTATCTAATAAATAGCATGGTTTTACACAAAGATAACCACAACTGTACATGCACAGAGGTTATTAAAGTATCTCCAAATACAATAGAATCCCTATTTTACATTTCCCACGGGCCCGCATCAAAGTGGCATAGAAAAACACAGCTTGGCCAAATGGCACCGCACCAAAACACTGTTAATGCCAGGAATATGGGGACATACTGTAAGCGGATTCTACTGTACTAAAGTATCATGCTAAAAGTTGGTTTCTAAATGGATTTCTATTATAGAGAGGTAACACTATGGAGCAGATTCACTAAAGCGGGAATAGTCTAACGCTAGAACTAATTCGCCAGCTTGACGTCAATTCGTAACTCCGCAAATTCACCAAGCACCGACTCTGGCGAATTTTTGCTAGCGAAGTAGATAGACTAGCCTAACGCCAGGCGAAGTTGCGCACTGACGAAGGATCGTAATTACGCAAATTCACTAAGATGACCATTTTACTGAACGTTACCACTTACGCTAGACGTTACTTCACCAGGTCAGACCTGGCAAAGTCCAATACAATAGATAGGAGTTTGAAGTCCCAAAAAAACGCCGGCGTGATTTACCTTTTGTAGGGTGATAGTCTAAAAAAGAGCGACACTTTTTGGGGGTTACCCTCCTTTCCCCCTACATTTCCTAACTTATGGCAACTCAACTATACAGGGGACACATGTAGGGCAATAGGACAACTTTATTTAATTTATTAAAGGTTTCCTGGGCTTGTGTAGTGGAATGTAGTGGCTGTAACATATACTTCTATTATACTTTGAAATTCGAGCCGTATGCAAATTAGGCATCACTAGTGTAAATGTGCTTTGCCTGGCGAAGTAACACTAGCGCAACTACGATACCGTTCGCCAACCTGAGCGTAACTTCGCACTTTAGTGAATTTGCGTAGCGCTGGCGACAATTCGCCTGGCGAAGTGCGGCGAATGTTAGCGAAGGCAACGCTAGTGCATTTTCGCCACTTAGTGAATTTGCCCCTATGTCTCTCCAAATGCTTAAATGTGTCTTTCATTGTTGTAGGACACGGGGACTTGTATTCCTCATTACATTTGTGAGATACTGAAATTATCTGATCGTCTGATCCCCAACATCAGTACCCAACCTCACTAATGCATTTGTTGCTGAAATCCCACAAGGAAATCCCTCCAACATTGTTCCATGATCTAGTAGAAGCCCTCCCATAAGATAGGAGGCTCTTTCATAAGAGGGGCGACTAACTTCATATTAATACCCTTGGTTTGGAAATGAGAGAGGCATGTTTCTGTATACAAGTGTACTACTTGAATGAATACTGAAGTGGAGCATACCACTTGTTACATATATCATATGCACTAGATTTGTATGTTAACTGGCAGCCACAGAATATATATATTTTATTCATAAAAATGAGCTTTGGGCATATCCTGAGAGTTGTTGAAATGTACTGTATGTGTTATTTATATAGTCTGTATTGGTGGTTTAAAAAAAATAATAGTGGAGAGATAGTGGATGATTTGTCAGAATTGGAGAGTATAAGAATTATATACAGACTGAATAAAGCATCTGGCTTTGGTGTTTAGGTACCAGATTTTTAATTCAAGTGCCTTTCTTAATCTGCTTTACTGGCATGTATAAAGGAATGGTAAACCTGATTTACTGTAGTTCAACAATTGAACAATTCTCAGAAACAGTTAATATTCTATATCATATGTTTTATATATAAACCTTTATTACTTCTATTGTTTAAAAATGCAATTCTTTATTCTGCATCATTTGTTTATTTGCCTTTCCTCACTAATCATAAGACACTGCATTGTAACAGATGTTAACTAGCGCAGTATAAATATTTGCTGATGGCAAAACCATAGTTTTTATTTATTTTATATGAAAAACCCAATCTCTTCAACATTGTTCCTTTCTGGAAAACCCAGTGGGGCTCATTTATCAACACTGGGCAAATTTGCCCATGGGCAGTTGCCTATAGCAACCAATCAGTGATTAGCTTTTTAAAGACAGCTGGAAGTAGAACAATGAATGCAGACTTTTGATTGGTTGCCATGGGTAACTGCTCATGGGCAAATTTGCCCAGTGTTAATAAATGACGTCTTCTGCAAAAATCACTAATGGGAAAAAATACATGTGAAAATGTTTGTCTCTGCATGAACAAATTTCGAACAGTCTTCCAACAGTGGGAGAAAAATTGTGAATTTCATAGTTTGTGCCAGTGCAAAGTGTATGTAATAAAACTTCTAAATAAAAAAAAAGTTATGTCTGCTCCAAAAGATTACAGAAGAAATGTGACAGAAAAAAATTAAGAGTAACAGTTTGCATTTTGCAATGTAATAATCTTCAATAGGCTGTTCTTGCATTGTGAATTTTAATTGCACACTTTTTAAGGCATGCTTGAATTTGGCTTAATCTTTTGGAGTAAACATCATATTTTTAGTAAGAAGTTTTATTACAAATTCTGTGCACTGGCACACACTTCTGGAAGTGGTCACAGTTTCACATAAACTATATTAAATTTGCACAAAGGAAAATTTGTTCATACAGAGGTGTACATTTTTGCAGCACCAATATTTTTGTTACCGACTTTTATTTAATCCTCCTGTATGCCAACTTCAAGAATGCCTTAAAGGAGTGCAATGCACAATTAAAATGCATAGTCCGATGAAGAATATTACATTGCTAAAAGTAAAATACATTTGTGCTGCATGGCTGTTTCATGTGAGGAAAATTCCCTTTATTAAAATATAAAGAACGTATTGATACTTGTACTGGAGAAAGGTAAACTTGCCAGCACTTAGCGAATTAGCAGATAATTTTGTTGCAAAAAAAAAAAAAAACAAGCAAGTTCTACATGAATTATTATTATTATGCAGTGTGTCGACGACTCTCACAAGACTTGTTCTGATGATGATTTTTCCTTTGGAAGGATTAGGGAAGTGATTTGGAGACAAAATACTAAATAATGTAAGGTGTTTATCCCCTCCACTTGTCATGTACAAACCAGTCCTCACATTAGGTTACAGGGATTTGATTTAAGAGGGGAAGAGGATTATAGGTCACTGATTCTTTTTTGGATGAAACTAAGCCCAGGGGTAATGGCATTTTCTATAAATCTATTGTAGCTCTTTTAATTCACTAAATGTGTCATGTTCCAGAGCAATGCAGGATACACATGTTTTTATTTTAATAAATCAGACTGATAACTGTTTTTGTATGGTCTTAATAATGTGTATATTGGCTTTGAAGCTGCCTATGCTGCACAAATTGTCACAGCCAAATAGTAATGAACAGTCTTCTGTAAATAATTGAAAGTATTTTTGGAACGTTCTAACATAACAGTCATGCAAGTCTGTGATTATTGAACTTAAGTGAGTACAGAAAAGTGATGGATGATCTATAAAGTTACGTAGCATAAATTCATTTTCAGTTCAGAATTTAGTCTGGGAGAACAATGGGTGGCTACTAGTCACTGACTGATTGCTTCACTTCCCTTTCAAGACATTTTTGGAGAGGTTTTTGGAAGATTTCCATTGAAACTTGCAGCAGTGTGTAGTAAATGTGCCCTTGTAAAAGTCAGCTATTTACTAATGCTACTGCACACATTTATTCCGTGATCCTATAATATGCAGATTTATTACTGCAGTTTACATACTGATGCATGTGTGCAGAACTGAGTTTAGATTTATCGTCACAGAACAGATTATAGCCAAAGGGCATATGAACTCACTAATTAGTGCAATCCACTCAGGCTATCTTATCTGTATTATTTATAATGTACCTTCTGGAAACATCTCTTGTAAGCTATTTTAAAATCTGTTCTGACAAATTGAGTTATAGTTGTCATCTTTGGCTTCTGCATCTCTTACAAATGACATAACCTATTTAGTCAGTATTTTTTTAGCAACAGCTAAAATAAGATAATTTCTCTGCTACCTTGTTGGCAGAAGATTTCAATTGAAAAATGCCATGCTACGATCCTGATTCTAAAAATGTTGGGGCACTGTGTAAAATATAAATATAAAGATAATGAGATGATTTGCAGCTCATTTAAACCCCATATAGCAAATTGTGTTGAAAAATATGAGAAATATTATTGTTCTCTGAAAAATATGCTTGTTGTGAATTTGATGCTAACAACGTGTTTCAGAAAAGTTGGGACAGGGGCAACAAAGAACTGGTAAATTTGTGTAATGGCAATAAGAACAGATCCCAGAGGGACAGGGTCTCACAGAAGTAAGCACAGCATGGGGAGCAATATAAGAATACAGTTTCTCAATATGAATTTGCAAATAACTTGGACCAGGGGGCTATGCAGATATGTGGGTTCATTTCAGGCTTACCAGCTGTCCAAACAGTATTTTGGTCCTTATTGTGATTAGTATCAAGCTTCCCAGGCTTTACCCAGCTGTTCTATTCTCTATTCTTGGTAGGGAGTCCATGCAGCTGATTCATGTAAATCCCGAACTGAGCCAAATGGACTTGCCCCGGTTCTAAAGACAGTCCCAATCCAAAAAAATATATCAAACATATATGTCCCAAGGCTCATTTGTAGTAAAATCCAAAATATGTATTAAAGTTCACATTAAAACAGGTACGTACTGACCCCACATTACCCACTTTCATTACTTGTTTCATACCCTCCACTACTTAGTTATAAGTGACATGAGGGTACCAGAGGGTATGAAATGCGTAAGGTGGGTCATGTGGGGTCAGTATGTACCCGGTTTAATGGGAACTTTAATAAATATTTTACTACAAATGAGCCTTGGGGACATATCTTTGAGATATATATATATATATATAATATTTTCATTATTATTTTTGGTTTGTACAGCTGTCGGCATGGCAATGGCACATCGGCGAGTTGAGATTGCAGGTAATTAGGGACTTTTTCATTGTTTTTGCAGTTATTATAGACTGCAGCTGGAACCAGAGGCAGCCCAGTTCAGCACAGCTTGTGGCCCACTACTGGTCTGCTGCCCTGTGGTTGGGGACCCCTGATCACAATACATAATATCATTAAAAGATTCAGAGAATCTGGAGACATCTCTGTACATGAGGGATAAGACTATAAGCCAATATTGGATGGCTGAGATCTTTGGGGCCCCAGGTTACACTGCATTAAACAGACACAATTCTGTAGTGGAAATCACTGCAAGGGCTCAGGAATAATTCCCAGTACCCTAGCCTGGGAACACAGTTCATCTCTGTATCCACAAATGCAAGTAAAAACATATATACTGTAAATGTGATCCAGAAACACTGCTGCCATTCCTGGGCCCAAACTCATTTAAGATGGACTGAGGTGAAGTGGGAAACTATCTAGTGGCCTGACAAATAAAAATGTGCCCCAACTTTTTTGAAATGTGTTGCAGGCATCAAATTCAAAACTAGCATATTTTTTTCAAAAAAGAATATATTTTCACAGTTTCAACATCTATTTTCTTTGTACTATTTGGAATTAAATATAGGGTTTAAATTATTTGCAAATTACCCCATTCTCTTTTTATGCACATTTGCATGGCTCAAGCTAGGAACTGGTGTGAAAGACACTTGGTTTTTATTAATGGCCCAGGGAAAAAGCATCCTCGTTATCTGCTGTTTACAGTGCAGTCTCATTATTTAGTACACTGCTACATACTGTATATTACTTGTACTTACATAAACATCAAGGACCTCATTTGTAGGGCCTTCAGCTAAAAAAGATTCTCCTGCAGTGCTTGAAATTTCATTTGGTCTCTTGTATGTGAACAGGGTTCCACCTCCTTCATATCTGCCAGGTCTGTCAATTGCCCAGTTTCCATTGATGATTGATCTGCCCGATCGACTGCGTAGGGCTAAAATAGAATCATATAGAAGCAAATGAAGCTTATGCAAGAAAAATGTTCTAGTTCATAATTGTCTCAATATTCATATTTAAAGTAATTTGTGCATTGTGTGTATTCTTGATTTCTTTTGTCATTGATCAGTCCCATGCTACCAAATATGTAACATATCTACCATATATTACTAAATAAAAATACTTGTAAACATACTCTAGTAACACAGGGCACTAGTCATGCTTCGGATATTGCTGTTATATATACACAGTACAGGGCATGCAGCAAATGCCTAAGGCTCATTCAAATACCCAGGCACACTGGCCTGAATAGGTAAACAATTTTAATGACTTGATTAACAAATTGGCACCCACAAGTGATTTTGAGTTTTGTTCTCATTTACATCTATGGGACTATTCATTGAATCCAATACAGGAAGTACAACGTGTTGTGTTTTAGGATCACCCACCCAGTAACATTTGCTAACATTGCATGATAATACATTGTTAATTTTGTTTCATCATAATACATTTGTCATGTTTCAACCACATAAACATTAACCCTCACAATATAAACAATAGCACAGTACTTTTTTTTAGGCAAGCCTATGTAAGGGACAATTTACAGAATTAATATGCAAATGTAAAACAATAAGTGGGCATTGTATGTTTCTCTAAGCAATGTCACATACTAATGACAAATCTATACACATAAAACGAGTAATGTAGTTAAAGAATTGTGTATGTAATTGCTAGCATACTTAGATTGGTTTTGGGTGTTCATATAAAAATATATTAATTTCCTGTTTAAACCTTCAAGGAAAAAATGCATCAAATAAATAGTTTTGCTTGATGAATGCTTGACCACAATGAAAATGTTTTGCAACAACAGTAAAACCAGAGTTTCTGAGAAATTAGCCTTTTTCTATTTCTTTTCAAGCTAGACTACAGAGACACTATAGATATGCACTGCAGTTAAAAAGAATGGCTGCATATGAGCAGTATATCATTGTGGTTGAAGGAAATGAGGTTTCACTATCAGCAAAAAGGTTAAAACAAGGGCAGTTTATCTTATGCCATTCCCTGCTAAGGAAAGTAGTGTGAGATTTAAAACTGTGATGGATCTTCTGCACCAGCATTTTCAGATTCTCCTGACCCTGGAGACTACTAATGCTCACCAGACAACTCTACTGTATGTCCCTTTCTGTTTATTCATAGTAAGGACACCAGAAGCACATCAGAACCAAGGTAATGGGGTAGAAAAAAAACACAAATGGAGGGAAAGAATTTCAGTTGCGGTGAGTGGTTGTACCCAAATCATGAAATCATACAGCCTCAACAACTTCACGTGTAAGAAATAATTTTTTTTGCTTAGGGTTGCCCCGAGTCTATATTTCAGCTGCCTAGCCAGTTAATGTCCAGCCAGGGTCAATATTACAGATTAACTGGAAATTTACTTTATGTACATGGTTCTTTCCCAATCCCTATCTTTCGTCCACTTTCTTACACAGTAACAGCCATAACCTGCAGGGCTGGAACTAGGCAGAAGACGCACATGCCTAGGGCGAAACTAAACAGGGGCACTGCGCAGGTACCCGTCTTCTGCCTACCCCATGTTCATTGCTTTACCCTTCCTCCCCTCCCGACGCTCTCTCCTCCTTGATGGGGGGGTCTCTCCCCTCTGTCACTCACTCACCCTCCCCTCCGGCGATCTGCATATGCATGTATGCCTAGGTCACCCAGTCCTCTTGCCCCGGCACTGATAACCTGAGCCATTCTCTGCTCCCACCAAAGCCAGATCCCTTAGCCATTAGGCACCAACCAAGCCAATCCCTGATCTATGTTTGCTTGAAATCAAACATGACTAAGGCTAAATAGCAAAAGGTATGGTTGATTGGAATTGGAAAACCTAGAACAGCTTATATATTAATTGAACCTGCCATATAGCAGTAGATTAGCTGCTAAATACAATCCAAAAATAACTAAAGTATTCTTCTTAGAAACAGAATTGCTTCTGCCATATCCTCCTTCATAGCAGCTCTTAAATCTGATTTGATTATTTTCAGTATTTGTATTTAAAATTGTTAGGAGTCGGAGCTGGTACATTATTGGCAACCCCGACTCTAGATACCCAAAATTGCTTCCAACTCAGACTCTGACTCCACAGCCCACAGTTCTATACTGGTTTCATTTGTTGTTCAAGGAAATATAACCTTTTAATTTTTAATGAGGAATACTTAGATACATACAGGGCAGTATGCTCGCTCATCCTTTCATTTATTTGCTACCACACAGTATTTGTTTCTTTTCTCCAAGTTTGTATACCTGTTTTTAATTTAAATAGTTTCCCTATCAGCAATGCTCTATAAATAAACGTTTATAGATGCAGGTCCAGTAATCGTGACAGAACACAAGTTGTACCAGATTACATGTGCTGCTGATCTTCAGCAGATGGAGAAAACATGTTCCCAACTGCCCCTGCACATTACTGTACACTGGAAAGAAAATACCTGTGAATGTATGCAGCACAGTCTCTAGGAATGGAAACTATTACATAAATGATTATATCAAACTTACCTGGGGTTTGACAATTATTCTGCATTTACAAATACCACACAAAAAAAAAAAAGATGCATGGAGGGGGCAGGGAAGGGAAGCTTTCCTATTGTATTACAAGTTTTGTCATTCTGTCCAAACAGTTTCCCACAACACTTTATCCCTTTGCTGTTGATAATGTAGAGACAGATAGGGATAAACAAATAATGATTTGAACAGGCATTCCATTTACAAATAACTTTAAAAACATTGCCATTTTTTAATTTAAGATATGTTAGCAGTTTTTTTTACAATCACAATTTTTACTGTTGCACAGCAATGTTTTTGTGTTGAATTAGTCTACAGGAGATGGTCACCTGTAATTCTGCCAGGTTTCTGGATAAGGAATCCCATACCTGTACAGTGAATCCCCGTAGTATGGAAGGTTTCAGTGATAGGAGGTCCCCATTCTAAGCCAAGGCAAGCAAATTGTTTTGTACTAAACAAGGGTTTAGTAGAGATGCACAGAACAATAGGCAAGACAGCTACCATGTTGGCAGATTCCGGGCAGCATATCTAAAAATGCAAGTAACATATAGGTCAGCAGGCTGAGTAGCTTGGGCTACACCAATAAAATTAGATTAGAAGAGACAGCACATCAACAGGCACTCCTAAAAATAGGGACAATCGGCCCAGGTTTATTGAGGCGGAGAATCCTCTGTACTGCTGCTCCCCATGCCAACACACAGACAGAGTAGGGCATACAGGGAACATAGAGCAGGCAGAGTATGGCACACACTGGGAGTGTAGGGCAGACCAAGAATAGCACATACAGGGAGCATAGAGCAGGCACAGTATGGCACTGGGAGTATAGGGCAGACAGAGAATGGCACAAAGGGGCAGCAGAGGATAGGTAGAATTGGGCAGCCAGTTGGACAGCACTGATATAGAACATCTGAGTGGAGCTCCTGTGTACAGGAAAATGAAAAGCTACAATAATTGTGTTGACCAGGCAATACTGGTAAAATTTTGGACATGAAATACTTCTGGCAAGGACTTCTCTATTAGTGCTCAGCTCTAAATTGCAATATATGTCATGTGTAACACACATATGCCTGTATGGAATATGAATTGAGCCTCCCACTCTGTTTGTAAGCTTCATATTGTTTTGAGAACTTGGGTGGAGGACAGTCTGTGTTAATTGTAGCTGTAAATGATGTAGCCCCATCTAGGTGTAGACATGCACTGCATGTGTTGGGGGAGATTCCCACTGTACAGAGAACCTGGTTTCAACATAGTTGCATTTAAAGTTGCAATGTAAGTTATTTTTGGACTCCCATGATGAAGGAAAGTGGATGGTGCTTTGTCCATTGGGTAGGGAATAATTAAAATCCCTGGCACAATATCTACCGCAGAAGTAAGGGAAGTGGGAACTTCTAAATGAGCACTATTGATATGTTTAAAAAAGGTGCATTAAAAGCCACACACTCTTGGAAATTTAGTAGAGCACTCTGAAGCTTCAATGAGTGTAGAGGGTTTCAACCACCATGGGGAAATCTAGATGTGTAGGGTCAGAGTCGTAGAAAATCCTTGTGGCGATGTTTACTTTAGATGGCCTTAAACACCCTCTGTAACTCTATATTCATGCATATATTCATGTATTCCAAAAATTATGATGAACATATTCTATGCATTATAACTTTTTAGAAGAACCTGTGTGACATCTAATCCAAACTTCTTTCACCTTTTAAGTTGCCATCAACCTACTGTATCATTAAGATCCACTGGTGGACAAATCATTGCATGAAAGACTGTGATCCCTTCCTACAAATTACAGTGAGGGCCTGAGGCATAGAGTAACGTGTAGCCCACTGGAGTATGCTTTGGGGGGGGAGCAAAACAGCAGTATCCTCTAAATACATTCTTTATGGAGTACATGGAACATGTGTATTACATTTTTGTCCAGTTTTTTTTTTTTTTAATGACAAAGGAAAATGTAATCCATGAATGGTTTATTTAGCAGTAAATGGCCTAGACATATTTATACTGCTATGTGTAACATTTATAGAGTCAATGAGGCATTGCGTTATACAGTTAGGCAGAAATTACACACCACTGAATGAATTTAGAGAGAAATTGACACATGCCCCAGGTGCTTTACTGAGGGCACAAATCCAAGGAAAGTGCACCTTTCACATCTGGTAATTATTGCAGAAATCCTGAATTGCACATTACTGTGCTTTTATACTGCTTTGAAATGTTGTTAATGGAGGTGATGTTTAATTAAGTGCATAAAGAATGAAAGTGAAGCATTAAATGCTTGAATATTTCCTGTACTGAGTTAATAGGCCATTTTTTACAGTATCCTGCACTGTCCAAAATAGGAAAAAATCAGTACAAACTATATTTTATATTGTAGTTAGAAATTACAATACTAGAAATGAACATATTTAACTAAGCTTTCTGATCCAGGTGTGGATATATAGGTTCATGTAATGTACGGCCCATGGCATTTTCTGTTCTGCTGCTACAAGAGTACATCTGCTGAATAGTTAGATTTGCCATTAACATGTGGCCATTTATTTGCCTTTATACAGAATAATAACTATAAGATTAGCTAAGCATGCCTGCCGGGACTGTCCTTCATTCTATGGCTTTATTTGCGCTATCTACATATGGTTTCCATTTATTTTTATTTCATCTCTTTTTAATCCAAGTTATGAGGATTAAATAATTAAATTTATAAGAAATAATGGCGTACACCAAGAAAAACAAAACAAAACAAAAGGACCCCCTTTAGCTCAGAGACCCTCATTTTATATTTATTAAAAGTTGCTTTGGTTACTCAGTAAACAGCAGAACACTCCCATTATCAGGAATATGTTCCTGACGGACATTACACTTAAAATATTACCCACATAGGTTTCTAGTGACCAAGTGCACGTGCTAAGCATAAAGCAGGTGATTCAGAGGAACAAGGCAGCCTTTACATTGACCACTGCACAGGCATAAATACCAGGATCCCTGAGTGTAGCACACAATTGCTGCATAGTTATTTTGTGGGTGCAACTGCATGGGATTTACCAACTAATGCAAAGTTTCACACCTGATACCCCAGGAGCAATCTGTTTGAGTAAAAAAATACAACCCTGTGGGAGAAAAACATGGCAGAATGCAGCAACTTGCTTTTGTTGGTAAATGAGGCCCAGTTGCAGCACTACAGAGCTAACAGACATGCTTGTTCTGTGGTAGTAAATTAGCTGCAGAAACCCTTGACACATCAAGGATTTATAACCATGCTTCCAAAGACAGTTGCTGATTTCCACTCCATTTGGAATTATGAGACCCTGCCTTTGTTAAGCTTGGTGAAGTGTGCGGAACAGAGGCCCTAACACATTTGTTGCCCTAGAAGCAGCACTTAAAAACTCTTTGCCCAAGAGCACAGTAAAAATGCGCTGAATAAAAGCTGTGCATAGAGTTTCCACTTGTGAAAGCCAAGTGCTGCCGAGACCATGAATGTAATGAATATTATTTTAAGCTTAAGACAGAGATTTATATCTATGATGTCAGAACATACTGAGATGAAAATTATAAAAGTAATGGAAAATATCTGCCATGAAAAACACTGAGGGAAGGTTCCATTTATCTTGTAAAATCATACTGTTCATATTGCAGCTCCAAAGCCACATGTGGTTTATCAAAAGCTGCAACTCTAGTGTGTTTATGGGTAGTGTTTTATATGACAACGTGGGCCTGACTGTGGCTTGCATGATCATCTTCACAGCAGTCACTCTGCAGGCACAGAACGTGCTGAAATATTGAGTTAGATCTCCATTTCCTTTAACATTTTAGGAGGAGCACCTGGTATGTCACAGGTAGCATGCATAATAAGTTATTGCAATAGTATGTGGGGAAACACATGATATCACATACTCAGAAATCACATTTGATTTCACTACAACATATCTGGGATTCCTTGTGATCATTAGGAGCTATAATTGCAGGCAGGCATCAATCCAAACACCAAGGAGTAGAATTCAGGAGCCAATAGTTTAAAGGGATACTGTCATGGGAAAAAATGTTTTTTTCAAAATGCATCAGTGTCATGCCAAGGCAGCATTGCTCTGGCATCAAAAGTTAACATGGCAAAAGAGTTGGTCGAAGTT
>CM044435.1:90591413-90624423 GCA_024363595.1 Xenopus borealis | reverse complement strand
GGGCAGCAACGCAAGCATGAAAAATGTTCTTGGGGTGCTGTGATTGGCATTGGTATCGGTGCTGTGATTGGCATTTGGTAGCCCCTATATGGATTGTCAACCTACATTGAGTCTCTATTTGGCATTGCACCTGGTTTTTATGCAGCCAAAACTTGCCTCCAAGCCCGGAATTCAAAAATAATCACCTGCTTTGAAGCCACTGGGAGCAACATCCAAGGGGTTGGAGAGCAACATGTTGCTCACGAGCTACTGGTTGGGGATCACTGCTTTAAATATACAAAATATTTTATTTTACATTATGTATAAAAAGAAGAAAGCCTTACGCAATTCATGTCACCCAGAGACACTTAATCATAGGCACAGTTAATCATTGTGACCAGCTTTTCTATTCAAGCTGACATATAAGTTCAACTGGTATAGAAAATGGATTTCAGTTTCTGACCTAAGTAATATTTCAGTACCGCCACTCTGAATGAGTCAGTATAGAAAATGATCATCTGCACAAAGCTTTGGGCTTATTTTTCAGTGGATACTATGGGGCCAATTTACAAATACTCAAACTTCCAGGTACTAAAATCATGTGAGAGTTCCTAAACTCATGCATAGATTCCACATCCAGATACTTCAGCTTGCTGCCAAAAATATAAAAAGCTTGTTAGGTTTTAGGTGCCATGCTTTTTTTTCTATTTAAAAACCTGTCAAAAAAGTGAAAGCAAGCCAAGGTTTTCAGAGGAGGAGACTTTGGGCCAGATTTACAATCAAACTTAAATTTTTTCCACAAATCCCTAAACAAATTTTGGCTTTCCTACTTTTTAAAAGCTATAAAAAAATTTAGATTTATTTAGGGGCACATTTACAAAATTCACGTGAATAGATTGAAGTTCGATCGAATACGATCAATTCCGATCATACGATTTTTTCGGATATTTGAATATGCAAATTTGGCCACGTCGAATACTCAAAATTTTAGAGTATCGAATAGATCGAATAGATCGAATATTCGATCATTCGACCATTCGACCATTCGATGATAGAAGGACTTTAACTTTAAAATTTTATTCCACTGCTTACTTCACCAGATTGAACCTACCGAATTGCAATAGAAGCCTATGGGAATCCCCCCATAAGCTTCTTTTTCAAACACCTGCTCGAATACCATTCATACGATCGTTCGAATCGTACGAATTTGCCGAGCACTCAAAGGAAATTTTACGATTTTTTTTTTGTGAAATTGAACGATCAGTATTCGATCGTACGATTTCATCGAGAAATCTAATATCGAGGTAAAAGCCTAAAAATATTCGATAAGCATTGGATAATCGAATGCTTATCGAAGTTCGAGGGAATTCAAGTTATTTTTAGGGAATAATAGTAAATTTGCCCCTAAGTGTAAAAAACAGGGAAACAAGTAATACAAAACTTCACCAGGTAAAAGTTGTCGAGGTCCTATAGAAGTCAATGGGAGTTGCACTGATCATATTGGATCATTTTAAATCAATTCAGACTTTTAGAGGGTTTTTAAAGATTTTTTTCCACTAGAAATGTCTGAAAAACTTGATTTTTTTTGAGGATTTTTCTATTTTTGGTACTTTTTATATTCAGATCTTTTACTAACTTTCATGTCATTTTAAAGAAAGGGTTTAATCGTGGTTTCTAAAAGCTCTAATACCACTAAAATTCATCCTTTAATAAATGGGTAAATATTTTCTGATTCAAGAATGAATGGGGTAAATCCAATTAATTTCAAAGTATGAATTTGCATAGCTGAAATACTTTGGAATTGGTAAAGTTTAATACCTCCTCCTTGTCAACACATTTGGATTTTTTTGTTTTTCTGTATCTATGATAGTTAGGGCTCAAACACTTGACTTTCAGCTCTGTAGATTTCAAGATCTATGGCATGTATAAATGGTTTCTAGAAAAAAAAGCATCATGAATATAAAGCATTCACATAAGAACTGTACAACAACACTTACTGGCTTTACTAACAATAGTATAATAAGAACATAGCTGAGACTAAACACAGGGCAAATTCAGTAAGATCTAAAAAGTCGTCAGCGTTGGCTTCGCTATCATTCGCCGCACTTCGCCCGGCGAATTTTCGCCAGCGCTACGCAAATTCACTAAAGTACAAATTTACGCTCAGGTCAGCGAACAGTAGGGTAGTTGCGCTAGTGTTACTTTGCTAGGCAGAGCGCAGTTACACTAGCGAAGCCTAATTTGCGTACGGCGGGAACTTTAACGTATAATAGAAGTATATGTTACAGCCACTGCATTGCACTACAAAAGCCCAGGAAACCTTTAATAAATAAAATAAAGTTGTCCTACAGCCCTAAATGTGCCCCCTGTATAGTTGTGTTGCCATATGTTAGGAAATGTAGGGGGGGGAAGGAGGGTAACCCCCCCAAAAAAAATCGATCTTTTTCAGACCATCACCCTACAATGGTAAAACACGCCAGCGTTTTTTTGGGACACAGAAAATTTTTTCAACCTCCTATCTATTGTATTGAACTTCGCCTGGACTGTCCAGGCGAAGTAAAGTCTAACGTAAGTGGTAATGTTCAGGAAAATGTTGATCTTAGTGAATTAGCGTAATTACGATCCTTCGTCAGTGCGCAACTTCGCCTGATGTAAGGGTGCGAAGTTACGCAAGTCTATCTACTTCGCTAGCGAAAATTCACCAGAGCAGGTGTTAGTGAATTTCCAGAATTACGAAATGTCGTCATGCTGGCCAATTAGCGCTTTAATGATTTTGGGCCAGAGGAGGCTGTGGTGTATCTGAGGTGTATTCATTTAATGCATTTGGTTTTATTGCTGAAAGTGAGCGACTGTTTGCTATGA
This sequence comes from Xenopus borealis, assembly GCA_024363595.1. Taxonomy (NCBI): domain Eukaryota; kingdom Metazoa; phylum Chordata; class Amphibia; order Anura; family Pipidae; genus Xenopus; species Xenopus borealis. The sequence continues at coordinate 90,621,582 of CM044435.1, read as the reverse complement.
GAAACACTCTTCCAAGGATATTTACAAAACTAGCAACAGGGGGAAATGTATGCAAAACCACAATCTGAAATGTGATGCACTAAGCATTTCATTCTTAAATTATTACTGCCATCTAAGCTCCTTTGACTCCACAATAACCTCAGTGAGTACACTTCAGCAAACTTTCCTAATATATTTGCTAGAAAGGAAATTGGACACTTACTCCCATATTGCTTGGAAACCTTGTCCTCATTTATCTTCCCTATGGAAGAACTGATGCTTTTGGAATGGGTTGGAAAGTTGATGATGCATTTTGCAGTGTCAGGGACTTTTATATTATTATTCTTTGCATAATTCATTTGCATATATATCTCTATTATTTAATTAGTGATGTGCCTGGCAAATCTTGCCGATCTGTTTAATCTTGATTATATATGTGCTATGGGCTGCACAATATTAATGCTGCATAAGTTAAAAGCATTTTTACTGTAAAATATGATCTGAGCATCACGGCAAAGCTATATTTTTAAAGAAATATAGAAAATCACATCCTTAATAAAATCCGATGTGTTTAGCTTGCTTACAAAAATAATAAGGGATACATCATATAAAAACAGATGTGTGACTAAACAGATATGTACATTCTGAATTATAAGAATGCACTTCTAAGCTCTTTAGGGAGTGTAATTATTAAAGGGGACCTCCACAAAAATATAACTTTTTGAAAAGTAAACATAATTTCAAGCAAGTTTGCAATATACAGTAATTAAAAAATATGCAGACTTTTCATGATTTTTTATGGTTTGGAACAGTCCCGTCCCTAATCCTACTGCAGTAAATTTGATAGACTCCAAACATGACCTCGTCTGCACCTACAGTAAACCAATTCTTTCCGATTTGTGCCTCATAGCTATGGTTGGTAGTTCAAGATAAGTCATACCAGTACATTATCAGTTAAGGGATCAACATTAAAATCAGCATTAAAAAAAATGGTATGCAGATATTTAAAATTTTCCCCACTACATATTTTTAACAGGTGTTACTTTTGTATTTCTCCCTTATGCTATTTAGGATCTTTGAAGGCGATGGAAAGGTAATTGTGAGTGCCAAAAGGCACCCCCCCACCCAGTGTCGGACTGAGACACCAGGGGCCCACCCAAAAACCTTAGACCAGGGGCCCACTTTCAGTACTAATATTCTTCATCATCTCCTCAATCAAACTCTATTCTCCTAATTTGTTTTCTTTATATACTATAATCAATTATTCCATCTATTTAGCCTCTTTGTTCTCATAGAAATAGGGAATGGCCATGAAATAGGCCAAAAGTTTAGCAGCATGAGGGCCCACTGACACCTTGGCCCACTGGGAGTTTTCCTGGTATTCTGGAGGACCAGTCCGACACTGACCCCCCCCCGTGATGTATTCACTTACTCAGGCCCACACATGCACAGTTGAGTGAAAAGCTGAACTTTAAGAAGTAAGCTGCCTTTTCACTCTACTGTGCGTGCATTTTGAAGAAGAGGATTGCTCCATGGTGTTTACAGAGAAGAGCCCTAGGCCGGGCAGTTTTCTGCTTCCACGGTATTAGGTAAGTGATTACAATGACTTGGGATGCTTAACTTTTGACTTTCCATCCCAAACAATTAAGCTATTTGTAGTGACAAAAAATACTGTAATTCTATTATTTCTAAATATAAAAATATGTATTTCATATTACATTATTTTTTGTGTAAAAGTCACTGCAAATAGTTTAATTAGTTAGTACTAATGCAGAGTTTTGCCTTTTGCCATAAATTACACTGTAAAGGCCCTTTGTGAGATTTATAGAAGCATAGATTTTAGAGATACACCAGAATGCATGCCAAAATCATACACACTTTAATGGGTCAGCCGAACTGCATGAGAAGAAACTGGCACACGCCTAGTGAACCTATGCAGATGCCAGGGTTGTTAATAAAATTGTGTAACAGCTCTAGTTTCTAGGCTTCATTTCTATACACACTTTTACTCTTGACTGTTACATGGCAATGACCTGCACTTTGTTTTTACACATTTATAAATATCTTGGTCATTGCAAAATCTGATTACATATATTAAGTTATAATGTGGATATTTGGGCTTAAAGGGTGTACTCAGAAGGACGCATAAATGACAAGTTCATTGTTAAAAGACACAGAATTTCCTTCAGTGGAGAGATCCATCTTCACCTTCAAGGGCAAAATGGCTTTCCAGTGTGTGTTAGCCAAATACATGTCAAGTGATCACCATGAGTTGAAACAAAGTTTTTATTTTACTATACTGATTTGAACACCCCCAGACTGAATGCATAAGTACACTGGGACAGACAAAATGATGGCAGTGCTCAGTAGAATAGAACCCATGACCAGTGCATTCTTCAACAAAGAGGGTCACCAGTAAAAGGTCTGAGGAAAGTAGTTCTAATCACTTAGGGTGGAGGGTGCCTAAAAATTTGGCATTGATTAAACCTTTTGTCATCCTTTAAAACCAATAACCATTGCACACACTTTCATGCACAGCAGTGCTGCAAAATCCTATTCTTGGACCCATACTAGGGGGCAGATTTACTAAGGGTCGAATTTGAGGGTTAAAAAAACCTTGAATTCAACCATGGGAATAGTGTGGGAAGTAAAATTCTTCTAATTCGAATTTAAAGGATTTTACCGTAATTCGATCGGTCGAACGATCGAATAGAAAATATTTGATTGATCGATTCGAACGATTTTAACCATTCGATCGAATATTTTTATTCGATCAAAAATAATGAAACCCAATTTGTAGCTTTGATCTGGCGAACTAGGCAGTCAAATAAAAATTTAAAGGGGAATAATTTGACAGTTGACTATTCAAATAGATTTTTATTCGAATTGTTCGAATCATTCAAAATTGACACTTCGACCTGTCATTTTCAAAATTCACAGGTCGAAGTGGTCTTCAAAAACATTTGAAAATTCAAATTCAAATCTTTTTGAAAATTCAATTTAATTTCAAATCCTTCATGTGAATTTAGTAAATCTGCCCCTAGGTGTTCATTTAAAAAAAAGTTTTTTTTACTCTTTAGTAGTAAAATCACAATCATTCATAAATGTGATAATGTACTTGCATATCAATATACAGTGACTGAGAATTTATTTTGCTCATCACACATACAGAACATCTGGTCGGTGTAAGAGTTGTCGTTTATTTACTTTCCGTAGCATTTATTTCTAATTAAAATGTTTGGAAAATCTTTGTGGCTCTATTTTAAACACAATTGATTAAAGAAACGTTAAACTCCTGTCTTTTCTTTTGCCTTTCATTTTTCCTTTATAAATTTGACAATTTAGGTAAAAGGAAACATGAAAGCAACAGCTCCTCATGTCTGTATCACCAGGAGAGCTGCCAGCTGGGAATTGGCCCAGCAGACAGATTTGAATCACACAAACACAACAGACAAGTAAACAAAAGGATTAAAATGCATTGCCTCACAGCAAGTTGTATGGGACCTAAATTCTTTTTTTTTTATGCCACAGCAAACATTAATATAGACAATGTTGTAGAAAGGTCTGAATGTAAAGAATATAAATGAGATGTAATGTTCACGTCAATTATAATGAACCATACCAGCTAATGGTATTAATATACATATATATATATATATATATATATATATATATATATATATATATACACAGCCTTTTTATGACTTTGGTAAACTTTCTAACATAAGATAAATATACAACAAGAGAGCTTGTTTTCCCTTGGAAACAAGACTTGTAATCTGTCATATTTTGGGTCAAAGTTCCATTGACTGGCCATGTAAATCTCCAGACCTCACTGGGTTCTTGCCACACAGTTTCTCTTGAGTTTTTGCTGCTTTCTTGGACAGACCTGCTAATACCTCTCCCACAGAAATAAGTTATGATGTGAAATGAGCCTAAAAATGAGCAATGCAAGCCTTCTTCTGGGCCTCCACTTACATAGTTCATAATAAGAATATAGAAAACATTTTTTTTTGGATAAAAATTTTTTTTTGTGATTTATTAAACTCTGATGGTGTTAAAAGACCTAATAAAAAAGTACTCTCCCTCAGACCTGCCAAGTTCACGTAGAAGTCAATGGCAGATGTCCCGGTTACAGTTGGAGGATATCCTCATCTGTGCTGGGTTTCGTTCAATAATCTGAAGATGTCATGGTTTTCAGGGGATAAAAAAAGTCACAGGTTTTCGGCGTCAAACCTGAAAAAGTTGCAGTTTTCTGCAACAAGTCCAAAAAATTCATATGATTCAATTTTTTTTCAGTTTTATTGAGTCTTTGCCCACACAAGAAATTTTCATGAACATTTATTTATAAATAGAGGGGGGAAGTCTGTGAGAATTTCAGATTTTGATAAATAAATCCCTAAATGTTCAGCACAAGGCACATTTATTGAACTCATGTTGAACTATGTGTATACTTCCCTTTAAAGGCATTAGCATTCCCTAGGATGTCTCACAGTGAATGTTCAATCACCATACCATTAAACTGAAACCTAGAAAATAAATCTACAGTATATAAATAATGCTTAGTGATGTCACTTGTGTGAAATGTGTGCATTATAAGATATAAACGCACTGCCTATTTTAAAACAAAGATACTAGAGGTCCCCTTGATTTTCTTTGACCTGTATAAAAGACTTGGCCTGTGGCTATGACTACAACAGCCATATGATATTACATACAAAGGTATTAAACATAACCTAAACAGCAATATCCTTGTATGAGGTTGCATCGTGCATTGCCATTAAATAGGATGATTTATAACTGCAGCTGTCACTTGCTTTTACATGATGCAATTTGTAAGGCACAGCTGTTTTCCAAATCCAGAAAATTTCCCAGGTGTGAAAACAAACAAGACTTATTAGTTTGCAAAGGGTGTGGAAACCAAAAAAGGATTATTTTCAGCAATCATCATTACTATGGAGGACTAAATAACAATCTGATAAGGTGAGAATTCTGTTCTCATAGAGACATTTTGTGCATACAGCTACGTACTAAAAAAATACCTTACCCTTTAAATAAAACAGGGATTGTTTGTCTATAAATTGGGAGTTTTACTTTGAAAGCAGCAAGAAGTTTCAGGTAAAACTTAGTCCCTTTGTAAAATGTATAGTGAAGCAAAAGAATTCTTAATGAATCAGATGCAATTTGAGAGTAGGACTGGCCAGATATGGGATGACTTTGACGTAGTTGGCTGGCTTAAATATATTGCAATATATGGACAAACAATCCCTGTTTTGTTTAAAGGGTAAGGCATTTTTTAGTAGCTGTATGCACAAAATGTCTCAATGTCTTAAATATATTGATAATGGGTTGAGTGCAGAGGACCTCTTGTATATGTACAGTATATATGTATTTTGTGGTCACAGCCTCATTGCACCCCCGCCTATTGGTTTTTAAAATTAGTGGTGAGCACAACTTTCCCTTATTTGATATAGTTTACAGATGAAGCCACTTTGGATTGTGTGTTTGACACAGAATAATTTAACTCAGAAATCCCATTTTCCCACTTAACACAGAATATTGTGTCACAGCATCCCATCCAATTAAAGAGTTCACCATTGAAAACAATGGTGCTTTGGTATGCTAATGAAAAGGCTAAATTAGTTAAGATGACTTTATATAACACAGTTTCTTCAATTAACCCGGAGTCACGATGCATTTAAAACACAAATCCAAGTGGCTGCATCTATATATATATATATACATACATACATGTAGGGGAGAAGAGAAATACTTCCCCTGTTTTTCTGTCTGTGACATCATTCAGCCTAGTTACAGGCTGGAGCACAACCTGATTGGTGGGACACCACAGTGTATCCTGGGAAGAGAGGGTGTGCTAGACTGTGAAGATGTGTGTTTAGGCCTTGGAACTGTGTGTGCAGACCATGTGTTAGAGTTGAACACAGGTTGTGGAGTAAAGATCCAACCAGAGCCAAGATCCTTAAAAGCTTTTTGAGCTGTGAGATCTGCAGCAGTGCAGAAAGAGGGTTCCTGTTCCCTGCCACACTGCTAAAGCTTCAGAAGGAGAAAAGTGCCATTGGTGGGAGTGATTCTGCAACACATTTGCTTGTGATTCCAGTGTGATCTGCCTCTGAGAGCAATTGGTGAGTGAATCCCTTCAAGAGAGGATTTGGAACGGATACAGTATTGAGCCTAACAGGAAGACAGGCCTTGTGTAATTTTGCCTGCTACGTGGGAAGCTTCTACTTTCTAAAGGAAAAGGTACTCTGGGGAAAGGTAGCACTACCAGGGAATAAGAGCTCTGGAGAAAGGGACATTGCATTTTGAACTGTGTGCTTTTCAACTCTTCCAGAGAAGTGGGACTGTGATACCCTAAGAACTAACAGTTAGAACCTACTAGGGATTTAGGTAGTGTCCCATATATTCCAATACAGACGTGACTTGTCTATTAGTTGTTATATTACTGTTTATATAAAGTAAAATTTTGTTCATCGACAAACTGTGTGTTTTATTTTTCCTAAGGGGTTCCCCTGAGGTAAGTTTCTCAGTGCTCCCTAGGTGCAGGCACTGCGCTGTAATTCCCAGTTTCCAGTACTTTTCATATGCAAAAGGAACTCAGGGCCCCTGAATTGCAAGGAAGATTTTATTTAAAGAGACCGTAACCCAAATTAGCGTTATATATATATATATATATAAATATATACCTATTATGTTAGGCAGTACCCAAATGATTGTATTGACTTACCTGAAACCCCGGGTCAGTGCTCCTATCAGCAGAAAGCAGACTAAAAAGTCGGCTATTTCATTCAACTTTGATTCAAATAAAACTATGAGCCATCAATCATTAAACAAACCATAGCAATAAAGGAAATGAAAACCTCTTGCATACTTTCTAAATGTTGTGTATTGCCCCATCAATGATATCTTGCAGTCTTTTGTGATAGAGTTGTGATCCAGGCCCTTTCTTTTCTCATGCAGTAAAGTCCCCAATTCTTCTTGGCAAAATCCCACCAGGTCCTGTAAGTTCTTTGGCTGTCTAGCAATAACTGCATGTCTTAGATCTATCCAAGGGTCTCAATGATTTTAAGGTCATTAAACCGTGATAGACACTCCAAACCTTCACTTTTTTGGTGCAGAAACAGAATACTCAAATTAACCTTTATGTTTTAGGTCATTGTCATGTTGGAAAGTTTAAGTGCACCCCACTGGCAGCTTCCAGGCTGATGAATTCAAATGTTCCTTCAGCATTTTCTGAACATATGGTACATTCATTGTGCCTTCAGTTTTCTAAATTCTGCGTGTCACTGTAGTTCACACAATTCTAAGATCCTGCTTCATGGCAAGGACAGTTGGCTTCTTTTCATAGGCCTTAATGACTCCTCTCCAAACATAGCAAATTAGGTTGTGGCCATAAAATTATATTTTGGCTGCATCACTCCAAATGATTTTATTCCATTAAGTATTGAGACTTCACTAGATGTTGTTTGGCATATTATAAGCAAATAATTTTTCTGGAAACTCTACCCTGCAGCCCATTTTTGTTCAGGAATTTACTTTTCATGCAAAACAGCCATACCACTTTGTTGCAGAAAAAACTATATTTCCATCCAAGTTGCTTGGGGGTTTTCCTTTGCATCCTGACAAATGTTCTTGGCAGCTGTGTCTAAAATTTATCTTGGTCCACCCAACAGACCAATATTGATTGGCATTTTCAAATCTTTGATATTTTTCCCCTGATATATACTATCAAACTATTTATTTTTGAAGATCCTTTGACCATTTTCCTGCTTTCCCAGTGCTTTAGTAACTTTAGTGCAGCCTTGGATTAAATGCACAAGGGATCCTCAAGAGATAAGGAACTCATTGACTATTTATTAATAATCTAATAAATAGCTTAATCTGACCAATATTCCAAAATAAAAGAATGCTGCTTTGTGTAATCAAGACATAGCTGACCACCTAGTTTGTGTAAAGATTACTGCCTCTAATATTGTTACAGTTACTGATTTTTTTTTATTATAGTTATGACCTTCAAGTGAGTTCAATATCGTGCTTTAAGCATTTAAAGCCTTGATTGCGAATTTGTGAACATAAAAGGGCAGATTTACTAAATTCGTGTGAAGGATTCGAAATTCAATAGAATTTTCAAAAAGATTCCAATTCGAATTTCAAATAACTTTTTTGGGTACTTTGACCATCGAATTTAAAAAAAAAGATTGATTCAAATGATTCGAATAAAAATGTATTTGATCATTCGACCATCGAATGTACTTGCCCTTTAAAAAAAAATTTTTATTCGAAAAATAGTTTGCCAGATTAAACCTACCAAATTGCTGTTAAACCCCATGGGAAGTCTTTTAGATCGAATAAAAAATATTTGATCGAATTTTATTTTGAATTGCGCTAAAATCCTTCAAATTCGATATTTTAATTAAAAGGTTTTCAATTAGACAAAACTTCGAAGGTTGAATTTGAGGGTTTTTTGACCCTTGATAAATCTGCCCAAAAAGTATTACGATAAGATTTTTAAAACAATGTTCTGAAAGACGCTGTCGATTACATATGTAACTAATTACAAATGCATCAATAAAAATTGAAATACAAAAAAAATTGAATGGTGTTTTGCACGTATTTTCCAAAAATGGCTAACATTTTCCAAATTCTGCCAGGGGTATGTAAACTTTGAACACAACTATATATAGCATGTAAATTACAAATATTGCCTACTTAATGTGCAAAATATCTTGCTTACCAACCCATTTATCACAACCTCATAATGAAACAGTAACAACTCTGAACAAGAAAGGTTTCACTTATAAACTCACCTAAATAGTTGTTACTTTTTGTCATCTCTGTCACATTTATTTTTGTGGCACCTTCTGGAATTTCCACAACTTTATGGTATCCCACTTTAGTTAATACATGCTTGAAAACTCCGGAGACTACTTTACAAGCCGTATTATCTCCTCCACAGACACCACATTTGTCAAGCACTTTATCTGACCCCAAATAGTCATCACAGCCAATATTCTGTGGAAAAAAAAAACAAAGCTGTAAAATAACAAGCGCACAAATATGTATATAGACAATTCAGCAGGACGATTCAGTAAGTACAGTTCCTACTTTGCTACAGAATCCAATGTAAAATAGTTTCCAATGTTGTTATATTGTGAACAAAAATTTACTTTGAGAATGTTATTGTATAAATACTTTAGAGGATATCAAATAGCCTTTGACGTCACCTTATAATTGTTTGCAATATGTCATGCCATTTACTAAATGAAAGTATTACTTGCCATTTTATTAACACTGTATATAGAGTTACACTTCCTCACACTTTCACCTCAGCAGCAGACACCTGACAGAATACGCAACAGTCGTTCATAACAGACATGGCTAGGTTGGAGATGCCAAGTTCACCAGCTGGATTGGTCCTGCTGTGAATGAAGTTATTGTTCCTAGCTATGGCAGCAGCTCTCTGCATTGGGCTTTGGGACTGAGCAGCCTATCTGCAAAGGTATATACAGGTAATTGCATGTGAAAAGGATACTGCTCGGTTTAGAAAATCCATGGCAAGCATCAAGACCCGAGACAAGCCTTGCGAACAATATTACTTCATGTTTAGAATGTCAAGTTCAACCACAGTTCAGGCATAGATTACATTTCCAATCTGACATTTCCTTTGCTAAAGACAGTGAATACTTTCCTTTAGGTTAAGGATCATCATCTTTTTAGGATTGCTATAACTAAACCTTCTTAATCATGATGATGAGCAGCAAATGAATAAGCTACTGTATAAGGAGAGCCAGTTCCCTAAGCAAAATAGTAGGGATGCAACCAATCCATTATTTAGGGATTTGGCTGAATCCTTTGTGAAAGATTCAACTGAACACCAAACAGGATCCAACCCATAATTTGCAATGCAAACTTAAATAAGAAAAAAAATAGTTTTTTACTTCCTTGTTTAAGTGACAAAGTCACATGATTTTAAGGATTTGGTTTGGCCAGGCACTTAGATTTGGCCTAATCGGAATCCTGCTAAAAAGGGATGAATCCTGGAATCCCTACAAAATAGCAATTGGAAATACTAATAAAATATTTTTTATTTTATGTTATCAAATGCAGTACCCTATAATATATCTATATTAGATGTATGGATATGCTATGCATACACATGTAATCTTTCAGTATACATGCATGGGATCTGTTGTCCAGAAACCTGTTATCCCAAATGTTAACCCATATCCCACAGAAATTATTTCTTTTTTCTCTGTAATAATAAAACAGTACCTTATATTAAGCCTTATAGGAGACAAAACAAGCCTACGGGGTTTCTTTAATTTTTAAATAATTTTCTAGCAGACTTAAGGTCTATTGAATTATATAAAGATCCATTATCTGGAAAACCCCAGCTCTTGAGAATTGTGGATAACAGGTCCAGTACCTGTTCTCTGTTTTAAATGCCTTGTTCCCTATGCATTGTTATTAGATACTGTCCAATGGTTATATTACAGTATTTGATGCTTCACATATGGTTTACACTTGCAGGAGATATACTGTACAGGGGTATGTTAGGCTGACACATAGGGGCACATTTACAAAATTCACGTGAAGAGATGGAAGTTCGATCGAATTCGGTTGAATACCGATCATACAATTTTTTGGAGGATCGAATATGCAAATCAAATAGATCAAATGATCGGATATTCGATCATTAGACCATTCGATGATCGAAGGACTTTAACTTTAAAAACATTTTCGAATGCCTAATTCGCATATTGAATATCGAATAGATTTGAGGGATTTTTGGGTGAATTTTAGTAAATTTGCCCCATAGAGTATGTGTACTATTTCAGAATTCACTACCATTTGATTCAGTGAGTTACTGTACAATGGATCTTAATTTGTAATTCCAAGACAATGGTAATCTGTGCACCAAAACTGAGTCCCAACAATGGAAGGCTAAGGAACATAAATGGGTGTTCTGTATGTTAGGAATGCTTTGTGTTAGTCGGTTTAGTTATCTAAATCAATCTCATGAATGAGCTGAGAAGGCCTTTTTGTAAAACTAACTTCAGTCATTCTCTATTGCCACTACAGAGAATGGATAGTTTTAATACTAATGATTCAGTTCCTTGGCAGCTATCCTAAGTATTCATCCAAATATGCAGCAATGGGATGTTTTGTGCAAAGCATGAGTCTCTTCTTGTGATAAGCATGTCAGTATAATTATGATACTTATGAAAGTAAACAATGAGCGTATTAAATGGGAAAGCAGTCAAATCTATATATAAGGTATATTTTACCTTTAAAGATTTACTAAATTACTTTTGAAAGTTGCCTTATTTATCTGTAGAGTTTTTTAGAAATTACTTTTCTGTGCGTCCTATAAAGGTCTCAGTACATATAATTATAACATGGTATTGTAACCTAATTGTTCTTTCACTTCTTGCCATGACATTCCTCATGTCTTTACAAAGTCACTGGTCTTTTCATAATCCTGTACAAGAATGTAGATGGGAATTTAGGCAGCCATCAAGCAGTAAAGGGTAGTGTGACCTGACACAAGTGACATGTAGTTGTCAGCCACAGATAGAAGAAACCAGGTAAAGCAGCAACAGGAACCATAGTTTCTCATACTCACTACAGATATACAATAAAACTATGGTACATCTACTTATATTTTATAGTGAGCTGAGCTTAGATTTTTTTCCACAATGGGATGCCTTAATAAGATTGCAATCATTTTCCATCTACAGAACACTTAAGATATCATTAAATAGCCCATATCACAACAATGTTATTATTGCTGAAGTATATAAAGGAACCAAGTTAACATTTTTGTACTGTCATCACATTTGTTTGTGCCGTGCTGTGAACATTGTTCCAAATGGCACACCAGATATTGCAATGCTCCAATAAAAATATCTAACGCCCAGACTCTTTTTCATTTTTATCCAAAGAATACATCCATGATTGTGTTTCTTGCATTTTGTGTCAAATGTCTGTTTGTTATTATGAGACAAAATACATGGGAGGGGTTTCAATCAACAAAGAAATACAATAAACATCTACCTGCACAAATAGGGTTTATTTTTTTAGTCTTTTATTTAGACTGTCAACATAACCCTTAAATAATTAATTTATTTGAACAAGAACACTCATTTTCTATATTGGAATAGCAGATGCAGGTTATATTTGTATTTCTTCAAGAAAAGCATACAAGTCTACAAAACTAAATCTATTGTACCAAAGAGCTGTGTAGTTCTGGAGACTCGCATCAGAGCTGCCATTAGGAATCATGGGGCCCTATACAGGTACATTTTCTGGGGCCCCTGGTCCCCGCCCAAACCACAGTAAAAAGTCCATACATACATCAGAGGTGGTCAGGGTCCCCCTATAAGATAAAAAAACTAAACATTGGTGGCCAGGGTCCCACATAAATTAAAAAAAAAATCATTGGTGGTCAGGACCCCCCCTATAAGTTAAAAAAAACATTGCACCAGGGCCCCCTATAAAGGTTTTTTAAAAAAAACATTGGTGGTCAGGGGCCCCCATAGAAAAAAAAATAATGGTGGCCAGCCCCCCCCCCATACAATTTAAAAATGCTATTGGTGGTCAGGGCCCCCATAGAAAAAAAACAAAACATTGGTGGTCAGTGGCCCCAACCTGCCAAATTGTTTTGTCCCTCTTTCTATTTCCAAAATGTTGTGGGGAGTGTACATGGAGTGGTTTGGAGGAATGTACTGAGGAAGAGGTACATATTGGGGAGTGGCGTGGGACTGGATGATTCTCCATGGCAAGGGTGGTGGACCCTCAAAGTGGTAGACACTGAAGGTGGGAACCACTGTGTCTGCAGTAAAATACTGGAGCACCTTGTGTTTCTTCATTCCTGATGCTGCCATTCCAACAAATATGTTTCTAGTAATTCACTGAGGTATTTTGGGGGTTTGGTGTTGAACTTCCCTACCTCCCACAAATCCCTCTGTACCCTGGCAGGCCTAGAAGCCACATCTATAAATTACTCACTAACCCTGTAAGATACCTGTCCATATCTCCAGCTCTTACCCTGGCAGCAGATCATGTGATTAGGAGCAAGAGACAGCTAGACAGCTAAATCCAGCATTGCTCTGCCACCACACACTTCTTCAGAGCCCTTTGCAACTCATGATGCAATGGCGCTCCTTTCCGCCATGTGCAAGTGTTTGACTGAAAGAAAGAGGCTTCCTTCGCTGCTTCAGATCTTACGGGGGGCGGTGCAGCCCCTTTCACCCTGGACTTTGCCGGGCCCGGGACAACTGTCCCCACTATGCGCCCCTGATGGCGGCCCTGACTGGCATAATTTCAAAAGCAACAAATGTTTCAGGTCCGCTCCTGCCATGAGGCAAGATGAGGACATTGCCTTAGACAGCAGCAAGCGGACAGTTATAAGGGGTGGCAAAAAGCCACCTCTTTTAACTTTAAGAGCCATTCGGCTCCACTAGTGCATAGAGCGCTATCACACTCAATGCACTAGCGATGCTGCCCCCCTTTGACCTGCTTCGACACAGATTTTTAAGTGTGGAGCAGGAGAGGGGGGCAGCAGCAGCCCCAGAATTGGCGCTGCATACTACTACAAACAAATTTAAATGACTTACATGAAACAGGGTTTTACATATGAGCTGTTTTATGCAATATCTTTTTATAGAGACCTACATTGTTTGGGGGGTATAGTTTTTTTTTAAGGCAATGGCACATGCAACATTTTCTCCATTGGCTTATATTGCTAATTGGATCAGCCAATCAGCACAGAGATAGGGCGGATTTCAGAATGGCTTAAGGCAGTTATACCATTCATTAGGGACAAGGCACATATGGAAAGAAGTGAATAAGCATCAGCAACAAATTAGCAGTGTTTGATTTATATATATATATATATATATATATATATATATATATATATATATATATATATATATATATATATATATATATATATATATATATATATATATATATATATATATATAGCCCAAGTTTTAATGTTTGGAGTAGCTGGATTCAACATCATAGTTACAGAATATTGTTTAATGCAGTTAATATTTCAAAAAGAAAAACCGTTCTTAATTTATTGTAATTGGGTGTTTTTATTTATTTTTGCCTTGCTCTTTCATTACAAGTATCATTCAGGCCAGCTCATTAGGGTCAGTCAAGGAGAAGTGATGATGTAGGTCTCATTTACATACAATTTCAATAAAACAGGCACATGGAATCATGCAGCCTATAAAAACTATATTTCTATCAAAGAGTGTCACAACTTGCAATAAACTCCTGATTATAATGTATAACATATGCTCCACATAAACATGAGTTGCACTTCTAAAACTGCATACGATCACAGATGCCTCTACACAAAGCTAAATGGAGGAGTGTTTAAGGATAGACATCCCAGAAATCTCATTTGTGCATACCACTGAGTGCTACGGCTGCCAAGCTCAGGCTGAACTCTTAACATCTGCTTCCATTTCAGATAGAGTTGAAATTGACTAATACATATAGTTCACATAATAAAATCTCAGTGGTCAAGTGGTTATACAATAATGTCAGGAAACACTCAATGGCCTAATCCTCAAATGGAAAGAACAGTGTGAACTTTTAAGTGAAAGGATAATGTAACAAAGCAGGGAAAATCAAGGATGATCAATGATGTACAGGTGGAATAACATAAATACTACTCCTTGTTGAGCTATTGGGAGACTTTGGACATTGTAAGATAAAGAAAGCCCTCCCTAATAAAGCAATGTCTGGCTGAGGAATGGAAATCTTCAGGAATGTGCACATATTTTAAGGAAAGTTATGCATACATCTTTGATATATATATATATATATACAGTCATATGTGAAAGTTTGTGAACACTTTAAAATTTCTTTATTTTTATAAGAATGCTACTTAAAACATCATCTGATTTTCAAACAAATACTAAAAGTAGATGATGAACACCTAGTTGAAACTAGTGATGGGTGAATTTATTCGCCAGGGGAGAATAAATTCGTGAAACGCCAGCGAAAATTTTCCTGGCGAAAATTCGCTAAAAAAAGTCACACGTCGTTTTTGTCGCAAATTTTTTCACCAATTTGCGAATTTCGCTGGAAATTCGCAAATTTTTCGGCGAAGCTAAACTGGGTAGATTCACCCATCACTAGTTGAAACTAATGAAACAAAAATGTTTATATTTGGTAATTTATAAAGTTGGGACACTTTGCACTTTCCACTTTATATTTACAAAGGGTTGTTGCACTGGGTCTAAATTTGATGCCCAACACAATTACCAAAATCTGTCACTTGAGCTTAGGACTTTAAGCTTCAGAATGTACATCTTTGTGTCTCTAAGAGATATGAACTGGTTACTTACAGGTGGAGTCTATGGAGCAGTGGCTTAACTACTCCCTGGTGGGCCCTGGAACAGGCTGGGCACCTGGGCCCCCCTGTGGGGCCCTTACTTCTATAAATCGCATGCTGGAGTGTTGATGGCATGTGTGATGTATAATCTTCCCCTAGATAACCACCTGCCATAACCATTTTCATGGCTCCAATGGGCCCCAAGGGGATGGGGCCCTGGTGCAATTGCACCCCCTGCACCCCTGGTAGTTACGCCACTGCTATGGAGCACAGCAGTGTTAAATGAACAATATTAGACTTCTGTGGAAATAAATTGTCTGCATGTATTGGCAGCTTCTGTAACTAAGAGGCAGATTTATCAAGGGTTGAAAGCTGTCAAATTCGACAAGGGAGTTACCTGAACTCAATTTCAGTTTTTTTTAAATTCTAATTAGATTTTCAAGATTTATCATACTCTGGACCTTTAACTATTCACCACCCAAATCCTGCCAAATTACTGTTACATAACATCTGGTACTTAATCATACGCATCATCTGGTACTTAATCATGTCTAAGTACCAGAGGGCATGGTAACACGTAAGGCGGAATACCATGTGGTCTGTATGCCTATTTCTTTAACAGGATTTTTGAATAATTGATAATTTCTTGGTTTTTGATATTTCGACTTTAGCATCCTATTACTATTTTTCTATGGATTTGTAAAAATACAACCATGGAAAATTGCTTAAACTATAACAATAGTCCATGTTTCCATATAGTGCTTTAACGGATATGATTGTGTCAGTATTCCTAGTAGAAAAGGCATTTGCTTATATATACATACAGTATATATAATATATATATATATATACTTCCCCTAATACACCCCTTACCCAATGGGGCTTACTGCAACATGACTTAACCTGAAGAGCTGCAAATAAACCACCCATTTGAACCTACCCCTCTGGTATGGTAGCAACACTGTACTCTACATGTCAACAAGGGATGATCCAAGAATAGAACACACAGAGAAAGGAGGACAAGTGCATATGTAAAAACATTAGTGGCTCTCTTATAACTAACAGATCACACCAAAGCAAAAATGACTGTAAATAAACTTTCAAGATAACAGTCACTGATATATTAAGCAAGCTATTT
This sequence comes from Xenopus borealis, assembly GCA_024363595.1. Lineage (NCBI taxonomy): Eukaryota > Metazoa > Chordata > Amphibia > Anura > Pipidae > Xenopus > Xenopus borealis. The sequence continues at coordinate 90,605,086 of CM044435.1, read as the reverse complement.
TAAACATGGATAATGTAAAGTTTTCACATTTGGTTAGGGCAGGTAAACTGCATGAACTGGGATGTTTACACTGCATTTTGATGCAACAAAGAGCATTTGACATAAAAGATCTTAGAAAGACCTGCCAAAGATTAGACACTAGAGTACATTACAAAGTGCTCCTGAATCAGTGCACATTTGTGCATTGTTTATGACTCGCCTTGGCTAAAATTACATTCTACAGGATTTTTGATTGATTAGAAGAACATTTTGAAATATCTGCAACACTGCAATATGTTTTCATAAAATATGTTTTTAATTTGAAATCCCTTAGTATTCAGCAAAAAATGTAAATAAATCTCATCAAGATAACGTGTTCACTGAGTAAAAGGGTAGCAATAAGATCTATGACAGTAACCCACAGCAACTAATCAGAGAAAAGGTTTTACTGGGCTATAAGTTTTATAGAATTAAATGTGATTGGTTGCTATAGCCTACTGCAATAATGATATTTGTGTTAATTCATAGCTTAGTAAACATATATAAAATAGACATGTTCATATATGTGAATGTTCATACGCACACATTCAGATACTGTTATTGAAAATATAACTATTTGCCCCACACTTTGTCTCAGAAGCTGAAAAAAGACCTATGTAATATAAAGGTGCCTACCTAGCTAACAAATATTTTGTAATCTTGTCTGAAACATGGTAGGAGCTTACAATGATGAAATTCGTACCTATTACCCACTTTGGATGACTACAATATATTTTGGATTTGAGGTAAATGGTGTGCAGGGTCAATATACCATAAACTGAAAAAAATAGAAAAAAGGAAGAGAATGTACCCCAAGGGAATAATCATATAATGGCCTGCTTTATTTGCCGCAGTGAGTGCAGTTTACTGTAGTAAATATATAAGTTTGTTTTTTTACACTGCATGAAGTGTTCTTATGTTTTAGTTGTATATAGAGAGTTGACGTTGATGTACATATAACTGACCTCTCATTGCGTAATCAAGAAATGTTTCCTGCCAGTGAACCAAAGCCTTCATTATGGGTATAAGTTGCTACTCTGGATTTTAGATTTCATTTCACATTTAAAAAATATATTAAACAATGCACTGTTGATTCCTCTCTCTACATATCATTTACCGGGAAACTGTGCACAGGCAAATTGCCCACATGTGCTGTATTTATTGTCAGTCAAGGCATTTTTATACATCTAAGTAACAAATCATTCTTGATTCATAATTCTACACTTCTTTATGAGGATATTAGTGGCCAAAGGAACTATTCAAACACTGCTAAATGATTCATAAAGTAGCTAAAGAGTTTTACTTAGGTAGTATTAACGAAAAGGATAGGACAAATACATTAATATCCTAAAAGATATACTGATATACAGTATTTACAATATATGGGTGCTGTCTTATGAAGTGTAGATAATCCTTTTCCAAAGAATGACGCACTCCAGGACTTCATAGTAGAATCAACCAAGGTGAAGTTTATCTGTCAACGTTTCGGTCCAGCCTGTATGTCTTCAGAAAGGTCCAGACTGGACTGAAACGTTGACAAATAAACTTCATCTTGGTTGATTCTACTATGAAGTCCTGGAGTGCGTCATTCTTTGGAAAAGGATTATACGGTGTGTCGTCATTATGATGTCAAACATGTGGGTGGGTCTTATTATCACTTAGCCTCACTTTGGGTATAAATGTTGTTTTTGATCACTGCACTGTGTTTCCTTGACAAAGGTCCTTGTGTGGGACTGAAACGTTGGATTAATAAACTTCTTTTTTTGCATTTTTGACTCTTTTTGCTCAAATCCTGTGAGTGCCATCACCTTTTGCTTATGATTATCTCTAACCTGCATGGGCACCCAGGTATCAATCAAGCTCAGGGTGTGCAGTCCATACTGGCAAATGTCATATCTATTTATAGATATATATATAAAATCACAATTACAAATTATTCCTCATGCCAAAGCATATAAATGTGGAGTACTACTGTATATTGAAAATTGGAACTGAATGTCCAATTTGAACTCTATTCAATATAGTTGCATAGCTATATGTGCTTGAATATCTTTAATCTATTTTATCTATCAATGCGACACAGTTTCCCAAAGATCTTAAGGGCTAGAAAGAAGGCTCATCCAGCATACAGACAGCTAAAACATAATTATATGTTGATGTCACCAGCTTAATGCACTTTTAATGCTTTGTTTTGTGCACCAAAAGTGTAGATGCCTTTTGCAGCGGATGAAAAGGCATATTTACATTGATTTTTGCATTCCGTGCCAGCATAATTTAACTAAAGGAAAACCACTGTTTACAATATCAAAAAATGCAGTTGGAATAGAGGTAAACAGATGCTTTGAATATAATCGGTCTCTAAACTAATCTCTGTTAGATTAAACTATGCTCGGGGAGGTATAAGAAGCTGGGTTTTGTAAAGCCAACTGCATAACATTTCATCTAAAGAAAGAACTATAAGTAATGACTTGACTAAACTATACTGCATACACTGGAGAGCTAAAAGGAAAACATCTCTCATTCTTGATACTGTAAATTTCATCATCAGTTTTATCCTTTGTTCCAAGATTCTAATTTATCCTTATTGCTGCAAAACTAATAGTGTTTGTGACCAAAATCCCAGCAGAGCAGTTGTACATAGATCGCTAATTCCTCTCTGTTGTTTGAAGTTCTAGATAAGACTCTGCAGGACTCTATCCATAAATGATTAGTGTTGGATAGTAATGACAGTGTATATCTAAATGCTTCCCTTTACAGCCAATACTCAGCATATTTCATCACCAACCTCATTTCTATTTAGCCAGGAGGAGAACACATGTGTTACCATTTCTTAAGACAACAGCAGAGAGGTGGGCCAAGGAGGGACTTAATGATAAGCCATTTCAATATACTGTGTGTTTGTAAAATGTTATCTCTTTTGAGGACCCAAAACTGATTTTGCAGTAGGGCCCAATAAATTTTAGCCATGTGATTATACAACTGAAGAGAAATTAAGGCATTTTTTTATGTTATTTATTTAGAAAAAGGATGAAAAAGTGTTTATAATGTTGTATGTACATGTACTACATAGGGTTTTTTTTCTACCAGGTGATTTATATTCCTTTATGTTATACATTAAAATACAAATGGGCTTCACAGTTTGTCAGGATAAGGTTTCTAAATATTTAGAAATAATATCAATAGGAGTAAAAATATTACCATATCAAATATTGCTCTATATAACATCCACAGTTCAATTCTGCACTTATGGGTTCACAGCTGCACTGTTATGAAGCGATATCCCAGATATGCCAGCAACCAGCACACTGAGCTGTCCATATAGAAGTTACTAAATATATAAACATAGCAAAGGTGACTGAAATGTTAAAAGGTAATGGAACTCTTACTGATATGCTCAAACTCCCACTGGCCTGAACCTTCACAGTTTTTCTTAGTCCATAACAAGTTTATGGATGAAGGAAAATATCTATAGCCACAGTTTCAAACTGGGCTTTTAGAATTAAATGTATATAGAAAAGCCAATAACCTTTACCTCCAAATCTTACCTGAACTGGATTCAAGATAACCCCTTCCCCCACATTACCAGTCCCAACTATATTACTATACTTAAAACTCAGGCATTCGTGCAATGACTAAGCAAGTAACTCAAACCACTCAGTCATGTGTTTGCTCATCTAAAGAGATGTCAGTGAAGTCCTCCAGTTATTATTGATACTGATTATTGATATAGCTTATGTTAAAAGTGGGGAACCCTTTCAGGGGGACACATGGTTCATTTCATTAAAGCTTCTTGCTACACTACACTCCTTCTGTAAGTAACATACAAGTAAATACATAAAAGCAAATTCTTTTTTAATATCCCTGAACAGCTCCTTTGGGATACAAGGGAAAAATGGAGATGGTGGTACAGGCCATATTAAGGCACTGGAGCCCAATAGTTAAGAACATAAAGTTGTTTTTCCAGAGCAGTAAATGTGCTGGACATGGCGCCTTTCAAAGTTGCAAGGATTTATGAAAACAAACTTGTCTTTTCAAAATCCCTGGATGCTGTGAAACAATTTCTGTCTTGCCTGATATATTCTGATTTACGTTTTGACATACCTTCAAGAACTACGGTGAATTACCTTATGAGAGCGAACAGCTGGATGTAAACATTTCAGTCCTCATTACTCAATTTAGTTGTCATAACAGACATTGGGATATAGTGCTTCTGGAGGCAGCCTTATCCACCCTGTGGTAAATTGTTACAATATAGGTATATTTCATACAAGAGTATGAAACCGGAAAATACCATTAGCAGAAACAGAAAACATTTTGTTTAATACCTGCAAGCTTTCACATGCTCAAAACAAGCTTCATCACTGGGCCATATACATATATATATATATATATATATATACAGTAAGTATTGCTTACACACTCCTATATTTACACAGTCACCTTAAGTGCAACTCACTGGAGCCCACCAACAAACAGAAGGCAAATCCATATACAGTTTTCTTGCGTATGCACGTATAAGAGCGGATGACCCCTAAGTTTTATGGCTGTCTAAAACTAAAAAACTCAGTTGCTGCAATTCTAATACACAGCCCAGAAAAATGCTGTAGATGAGATCTTTTTATAAAATATTATTGCTTTGTATGGAACCAGAAGCAGACACTCCACCTGGTTGGAGCTCCTTGGTGACAATGGAAGCAGCATTTGCTGTAAAGTTATATTAGTAAACTAAAATCTGTTGGATTTTCACTAGGCAATAATAAGACTGGCCTGTGAAAAATACAATATGTTCTAATTCAAACTCAGACATAGTAGAAAGAATGGGGCCTTTGCAATGCTCATTTTCCACTAGAAATAAAGCAAAAGAAAATGCATACAATTAACTGTATATTTATAAAGTGGCAGTGTTAAAAAAAGCATTTAAACCAACACTGAAATTCCTCTATAAACAAATCTGTATTCCATAATTAGATGTAATTACAACATTGCTGGACTTGAATCCCAAAGAAGTGGGAAAATAACCAGAAGTGTAAACAAGCAACAATTTATATTTTTCAAGATTCCGGACAGTGGCATAACTTTGGGGGCCCCCTCAATTTCTTGCTTCATCCTGCATGTGCCCGTGAGGTCTGCTACCTCTGTAATAACCACTGGTTTTGCAAATGTTCTTGAGGGGCTAGCCTTGAATGGCACCTATACTATATAAGATTATGGTTAGAACATGTGTCTGTATTTTCACTTCCTTCCTGTGTGCCATACTCATGGTGCTTTCCATAGACTATAATTGTAAGTGTTCTGCAGAGTGTTCCTCAAGTTTAAAGTGAGTTTTGTTGCGTCATAAGCCTGTGCATCTGTTCTTTTGGACATTCTATACTTTTTTTTTGCTAATAATGACTGCAAGAAGTAGAAATATTAGATTTTTTGCATGTCTTGCCTAATGTCATCAGGCCTTCAGAACTAAATAATAAAATGGCACTTTCATACACAAAACAAAAGTTTCAACAATTGTATATTATAGTTATAAACCAAATACATGTTCAAATAAATACAAATATAATTTTTACTCTAAATCTGGCTAAAAGTTATGGTTTAGGGCTTCTCTGGGAATATTTCAGCATCCCATCATATTTCATTATAAAACTGCACCTTGAGGATTTATTAAGCCATTGGAGCTTTTACAACAAAAGTGTCATAAAGTTTGCAGAATAATAGAAAAACATCTGGGTCTCGTCTACTGTCAGACTTCAACACACTTTACTTGTGCACCGGGGATTACTAATTCCTGAGATCACATCAAGTTTGACTTTGTTGTCTCATCGTTCATTTAGAGACATATTTTATTGATTATACCTGGCAGTCACTTTTAGCAAAGCCTTTGTTCAGGTTTCCCACATCTATAAAGCAGACTCTGACCTCCAAGTACAGATCAGAATTACAGCTAAATATAGAAGAGTGCAAGAAGTCTCCCTTAGGTTAAAGGGTCACTCAGAGTGAAGCTCTCAATTTCAGTCATTTCCAAAATGGAGCATGGAATACAATGGCTAACACCTCATTTAAAACAAACTCCAGCTCTAATGAACAGAAAGCCAATTAATGAGCAAAATACTAAGTATGTGAATGGGAAGACTTTTCATATCGAATTAACCACAGTTAGTTATACACCTTGGTCTGCCAGATAAGAAGGCTCAGCATTAGGTTATAATTAACTCAAGCTTTTGGGTAAAGATATATACTTAAGAATCACAATGTTTGCAACCTAGCAATTATGATATCACAACAGAAGCGACAAGTTTTACCAAGCAGGTCAGGGGGTGCCATAACCCTCATGCCAATATATATTAAGTCTCAGGTCAGAATAGTGAAAGGAGCAGCTAAATAATCAGACCCAGAGGATTTTTTTTATTCCTGTAGTAGTGTTGGGTAGACATGGCCACCAAATAGTAAGAGGAAAGACAGCAGTACGTGGTTTTTAAGCCCCTATGGTATTGAAAGCAGCAGCAGGTGCCAAGGGAGCAGGGTTGCAACTCATTATAATTGTAATTATATCCAAAGAGTGCCTTAGAACATCATTTTAGAGATAGAACTAGTGGTTGTACTAAGCATTTTTGTAAACTGTATATTCATTTATGTATGTTAGAGCCAATGTATGCATATACTGTAAAATTATTTTTTTTTAAAAGTGCAACCTGCCTGTATAGATCTTAAATCTATTCTACAGAGATTAACTATTATGAAATGGCACTATTAAAATGTATTTGTAACCAGTCAATGCAATACGTCTGTAAGTCACTGTGCCATAGACACAAATATCTCTGTATTGCATTTGGCTCTGCTAATATTACTTCTATGAAGTAAACAGCAATAAAGTGTTCTAAGGCATAATCCATAGTAGAAGAAGTGACTCATAGATCTCAATGCATTGAATGGAGTACTACCATTGAAAAGTGAGTCAGTCCTCGATTATCTGCAGTGCAAGAAACATAAATGTAGCCTGGGAGCCAAGTTTTCCAGCTGTGAAGAGTATTGCCTGTATCAGGAGAAATGATTGCATCCCTCTACAGTACACACACATTGCAGCATAACATAGCTACTAAATTGTGCCATTGTAGAATGGCAAGTTAGCTTACAACAGTCTACTACAAGTTAGAAAAAGTTAGCAAAGTCTGGTTGATTTTTTTTTTTTGCTAAATCACCCCCATGTTATCTGCCAGGTTTTAATCATATCCAGCCCTGTCCTGGCTTCACTTTCTTATGGGCCAGCATCATAAACTGTACAAATAAGTGCAACAGAAGGAATGAATTTGGAAGGCAATGCAGTGGCTAGTCCCAAATCTCATAACGAGGGAGTTAAACAGTGAGATAAACAGAAAATTGAGATTGGACTTGAAAACCTATATTGATTAGAAACACACACGCAGTATGAATACAGCAAGAGATAACGGCATCCCTCGTATATGTGAAGATGGCTTTGTATTCCACACACACCAGGGATTACTGAATTGTTGTATCAATATGAAAAAATGGAAATTGACAAATGCCTTTTGTACAAAAGTAAAAAATGTCCATTGAATTCAACGCATTTCACAAATTTTTCAATGAAGGCTTATTAATCGAGCCAAATGTTGATTCTTATACACTAATTATATATAATCATTAAGTCGTTGTGCCATAATATTTTCTATATATGACTTTTTTTGAACACCCAGGTATTTGACACTATATTGAGTGTGCTACTTTATTTCAAGGTGAAGATGAAGTTTTATTCTCAACGTTTCAGCTCCTTAACTGGGGCCTTAACTCCCCTGAAGATGGCCCCAGTTAAGGAGCCAAAACGTTGAGAGTAAAACTTCACCTTTATTTTTCAAAATGAAGTCCTTGGAGTGCAGCTTGTATATATATATATATATATATATATATATATATATATATTATATTCACTCCACAAACCGAGTTTGTGACAAGTGTAAAGCAAAAGGTATTGATATATATATATATATATATATATATATATATAAAATTCTCTCAGAAAATGCAACATTTAGGGGCACATTTACTAAGGGCCAGATTTATCAAGGGTTGAATTGTTTTTTCGAATTCACTTCAAATTTCGAAGTATTTTTTGGATTGAAGTTTTTTTAAAGAGAATCGAACGGTTGAATGGTCGAAGCATCCAATTCGATGGTCGAAGTATCCAAAAATGACTTAGAAATTATAAGTTTTTTAAGTTCGAAAATTCACTCGAATCTGCCCGCTAATGACAAATTTCTTCCTTTGTAAAAGGTGAGTAATGCAATGGTGAATGCTTGTTCAAGACACCATATTGTTCTCTCCAAAAAAAAAAACGTGTTTGAACTTTGAGAAGCTATCAAATGAAACTGACATTTTTTTGGAACATCTTGTACACAAAATGATTTAAGTTGTTTTCAACTTCTTTAAAAACACCAGAATTCCTTTTAACATTTTTTGTTATATTTTGTTGCCTTTGCCATATCTAAAACTATGAAGTATGGTCCTCTAAGCATTGTAGCTACTGCTAAAGCTACTGCTAAAATCTACCAAAGGCCATATTGGAGGAATGGTTTTCTAGCAGGACAATGATCACAAACATTCACTGAATACGTGCCAAGTCTGAAGTTCAAGGAAGAGCAAAGAGAGCTGACTCGTGTCTTTCCCTTCACACTCACCACAGCTCAACCCGACTGGGAAAATTGGAAAACAATTTGCAACACTTCGCTACGCAAAAATTTGCAGAGACAACGCTAATTTACTAAGGTTTTACTAAGATTTACAAAGTTTCATCCTGACGAAGATTTATCAAAATGTGATATTAGAGTTTACCAAAGAAAAATCATATTTATCAAATAGTGAGCTCTAACTATCACCCACCATAGAACTGAAGACGTGTCTTCACTTTGATTTGCTCGCATTGCAAAAGTAACCCATCACCATGAATGTATCTTAGTAAATTAGCGTAGTCTCTGCAAAGTGTTGCGATGGGTACAGATCCGTTACTGCTGAATTTTCACCTCTTAGTAAATTTACCCCATAGATTGTATGCAGTGAATAAATATATGCAAGCAAAAAAAGTATGCAATCTATAGAATTCTATAGATGTGGCTAATCTATGAGGAGAAAGTGATAACTTTACATTTGCTACATGTTACTATGTTTATTTAGCATTTAAAATTAGTAGATCAGCCCCATCAAGTGCAAGTTATAATAAACAAATATGGACCCTGTGCAGAAAAGTGTCAGGGCCCTTCATAGAGCAGTAACCTAATATACAACCCTCCCAGCCTCCATCCTGTGGCCCATTTCAGTGACATATTAAAAAACATTCATGATATTAGAACCCTCATTTAACATTTTTCAGGGAACCGGGAAAAGGTAAAATCAGTGAAATGCTTTAAACAGGATGTATTGGTGGGACCACAAATAAAAAGTAAAATAAGGGAAAACTTGAAATCATGAGGATGTAAAATTGAGGTTACAGTGTATATTCCACTACCGAATTGTCTTGAATTACAGTGTATTGTATTGCAACGAGTTTTATGGTGATTTATTTAAATCTGCACAGACATTCCCTTCTATAGTTAGAAAGAAAATTAAGGAACATTAAACAATGGGAGGTCGGCTTAGTACAGTTATCCCCCTTTCCCATCCACAATAAATGTGCTGGAGGGTGCTGTGTGCAACTATATCCCGCAGTATTAGCCAACATTCTTCCAGAAAGTGTGAGAGTATCCAAGCGCAACATGCTGTGGCTAATTCATCACCCAGAGAAACTGACATAGGGTGCAGCCTAGCTCATTACAACGCAGCAGGGTTTTAGAAAGAAAAGCTCCCATTTTTCTTCTTAAGCTGCTATGCTAGGATGAAGGTTAGAACTGAAACATCCCATATTACTAATCTCTTAATTACCTTAAAAATGTAGTTCATTAAAGACCCCACTTTCAACCTGAATTTCACATCCATTTTCCCTCCAGAGGAAGGATAAAAACAGAAGGAAGTGGTTTAACTTTACTTCTTTAAACACTTTAAATTGTTAGCTCTTGGTAACAGCAGGACCCAACATAACTTACATTTCTGTTGCAGTATGATGTTAGGCCCCTACTGTGCAATGTTAATACTTCTTAAATCTTAAATATGTCTTTCTTCAAACCAATTGCTGCATGTGACTGTGCAATGTGGAATCAGTATGAATCTTTATTCCCAGAGGAATGTTATTGTGGTCTCTGAGATGATCTATTAACGAAAAGGCTTCTAAAGGGTTATTTGTCTAACCCCCTGATGTTTTATATAAAGTGGCTGTATCCTTCCTTGTGCACTTTAACCAAACAAAGTGTGGGTATTTTATTTTCAGACCTTAATGCCTCCCTTCCCTAAAGATCAGAAATTAAAACAATTATTTGAATAATGATGTATCCCTACAATCAATAAGATTCTTAGTTGTCAGAGTAACTAATGCTAGCATCTGGATACCATTTTTATTTACATTATTACATTTTGACAGCAGAAAACAACAAAGTAAAGGGCAAGCGAAGGCTAATCGACTGATGGCAGCCAAAAGACAAGAGCATTTTACAGTATTCCCTGGCAACTCCACCTTAAGTTTCCTGCACTGCAATAGAGTATTATTTTACGATCCTACTCTACTGTGCATGTGTGAGGGTGATTCAGTTTTAGGACCGCCTAAAAAAGTTAAGTAAAATGGTGGCATGAAAGGTAATTGTTTTTATCATCTAGTCAAAGTAAATTTGAGTAAAAATTTCCTACATAGAGTATACACTTAGGGGCAGATTTACTATTGGTCGAATTCAAGGGTGAATTTACCCTCGAATTCGACCAATTGAATTGTGGTCGAAGTCGAATATTCGAATGATCAAATTGAAAAAATTAGATCGAATGATTTTAACCATTCAAATTTTTTTTATTCAATCTTAAAATGCTTCCCATAGGGTTTTAAAGCAATTCGGTAGGTTCAATCTGGCGAATTGGCCTATCAAATTTTTTTTTTAAAGGGGAAATACTTCGACCATCGAATGGTCGAATGATTGAATAGATTTTTATTCGAATCATTCTAATCGAATGAATTTTTTTAATTCGATGGTCGAAGTACTCCAAAAAAGGTATTCAAAATTCTATTTCGAATCTTTTTGAAAATTCGATTAAATTTCGAATCCTTCATGTGAATTTGATAAATCTGCTCCTTAATGTTTAAGTAACTCTGGACCCAAGTAGCATGAAATTTGGTACACTTCAAGTGAATGGCATCTTAAGCACCATTTGTATAATAAGATAGCATAACTTATGTTTCAAACGCAACAGCAAACTTGTCAGTCTAGACCACAGTTTCATTAATAAGTAATATTGCTGACTGACAAAATTAAGATATAGTGGCCAGAGCTTCAGTAGTTTCCTGTGTATTAAAAGAAAGAAATAAAGTTTTCTGGAAAGTCTCAGACTGAAGCGTGGACACAAGTTCTTATCTCAACAGCACAATAATCTCAAACAAATGGTCAAAGTAGCATCAGTGGTTCAAGGACAAAATAGTGAGTGTCCTACAATGGCTCAGTCAAATCCCTGAACTTCAATGAAAAACCTCTACCTCCATTTAAAAATGGAGGTACACAATTGTCATCCAACTAACCTGAACAACTTGGAGCCCCTTATTGCTGCAAAGATGGTGCTATGAAAGATAAGCAGATAGATCAAAGTCAAACAGCATATGTCAGGTTTTTGTTTTTTTACATAAAACAAGGTCCCATTAAAAAAATTGTAGTTTTGATTATTTTAAATAAAAAATATAACAAAAAACTAAACTGCATAGTAGAAGTTGCCATATGGTAAAATGAGAGAAGTATGTAAATACTTTAGCAAGCCACTGTATGTAAGATCACAGTATGGAAAAGTACTGAAGAGGAAAACTAACATTTACACAACTATATGTTGAATGCGTACTGTATTTTATGTCTGATATAAAACCATGCATTCCTGCAACAACTGAAAGAATGGTCTGAAGAGCTTAAAGCCTCTTGGCAATTTCATATTACATTTAATAACTTAGAACAACAAGCAGTGGATGAAAAAGAACATATAATATGTCTCTCACATAAAGAAAAAAAGAATAAAAAAAGAATAATATTTAGCAGACACTGGGCTTATGAAAAAGAAAACAGACTTTATCTGTAGTTAAGTGGGAAGCAGCAGTTATTCATGATGGGTAATGAAATGGAAAGACGCCATTAGAAATACTGTAGAAATCCCAAGGAATTACTGTAGGGGTCATTTACTTGCAACTAATGCAGTGTACAATGTGTATTTTAGAATGTAATTTCCATGTTTTTTTGTAGCCAAAATGCAGTGTTCTTCAGTTACCATATTTTTTTGCAAAGAAGCAATACAACTGACACAATTGCAAAATTCCAGATGGTTGTAATTTCCAGCATCAATATGACATTTGTATGAAGTTCTTTTGACCCAAGTATGTACTTGTGGAGGTCAATAGACACACCAGTGCAAGATTCATAACAGGAGGAGGGACAATAGAAGTAGTGCACAATTGTAAAAAAAGAAAAAAAACAGCTTTGGGGCAAGTACCTTTAACAAATGCCAAAAATAAACCTGCAAAAGATATTTTAAATATCACAATCAAAATGTATGGTAACACATACATAATGCATAGAATCCATCTACACTTTAACACAAATTTAGTCAATATCAATCCCCTTTTAAAATTTCATGTCATCATTGGGAATACTCAATATACACACGTTCCAAAATATCTCTGGAATCGACAGCAGCACAAACACTGTTCACTGGAGTGCAGCCACACACATATCGCTGATCTGGTTGCTTTGAGCAACATCACCAGTAATGTTTCACTCCACATTTCTGCATGATAAATAGACCCTAATTGTCTTCCCCTAAACGGTAAACAAATTCCACTCCACTCATACATTTAAGCCAGGGCTGTCCAGCTGGCAGCCTACAGCTTTATCTGTGGGACATCTGCTTATTTATCTGCCTTTTATCCAAGCTGTTTACAACTTTATTTTTAAAGCTATGGCCAGACGGGGTTGACATCAGCCTACTGAAATCTGCAGGCCGATTTTAGCCCTTCGCTGCTGGCAGCATCCTCTTCTTGTTTCACTCCTGCAAGCCTTGTGTTGGTTCTGGCGTGAACATATTTTGCAGATTTTGGCGTGAAATGCAAAGTCCCCTATTTTCTGTTTCTTCTCTGAAATCTGCCAAATGTGTTCACGCCAGAGCCGACACAAGGCTTCCAGGCGTGAGACAAGAAGAGGATACTGTTGGTGGCCCATCTGGTCCTAAACTAAAAGACAGTGCTACAATTCCACAACAGCAAGCATGCCTTACTGGACTTGAATAAGTTGGTAATCATTTCAAAGTCTGCAGACTAGGGAAAACCAAAACATACATACAGGAATCCAGGCAAAAGTAAAGGGGAGCAAGGAAATGGGGGGAAAAGGGGACAAAAGTATTCAGCATTATACAGTAAATGAAAACAGAGGGCAGAATAGTGATAAAGAGAAAGAAAGTGGAGTGAGTTAAAAGGGGAAGAAGGAGACAAATGAGACAAGAGAAAAAAAGAGGACAAAAGCAGAAGTAGGAGAAAATAGGAGAAATTAAGAGTT
>CM044435.1:90528586-90586695 GCA_024363595.1 Xenopus borealis | reverse complement strand
TGAGAGCTGTGGAATTTCCCTCTAGTGGCGGAACTTCACTCTTTGATGAATCTACCACACGGTGAGCAGGGTTAGGTCTGTGATTTTTTAGCAGCTGAAACTGAACCTGCAAGTTATCTCTGTTAAGGAGAGAAAACTCAATAGTGGAGCCGGGATTTGTTATCTCTCTTGTATGGGTCAATGCACACAAATATTCTTTACATTCTGATTTTGCACCACTCTGCTATATACAAAAGACATAAGCACAGGAGTTCATTGTACTTTGAAATAAAATATTTACTGTAGTACTGACAAGGGTTTTAGCTTTGCAGCATTAAAGGGATTGTTCACCTTTAAACTTGTTTTAGTATGATGTAGAGAGTAATCCTTTGTGACAATTTGTGACAAATTATTTAGATATATTCAGCTGCTCTTCAACTTGGAATTTCAGAAGCCATCTTGTTGCTACAGTCCAAATTACAATAGCAACCAGGCAGTGATTTAAATGAGAGAATGGAATGTGTATAGCAGAGAACCGAAATAGAAAGATAAGTAACAAAAAATTACAATAAAACTAAAACTGTGTGTAGCCTCACAGAGCAACAATTTATGGCCTACTGGGGTCTTTGACCCCCATTTGAAAGCTGAAAGATTTTTTTTAAAAAAGATGGCAAACAATTAAACTATAACAAATAAAAAATGAAGACCAATTTAAGAGTTGCTAAGAACTGGTCTGTCTCTGACAGACAGGTGCACAACCTATACGTCATGATGTGATGAGGTGCAGACTAAATGGAGTTTAATTTTTACAGACAGAATCATGACAATATATGCACCAGGTTAGCATTTTAAACTTCTTAATTTGATTAAAAATAGCATTCAGTGAGACAATTTTAGGAAAACCAGAACACAATTTTAGTAAAAATCTGGGAAAACATGGAAATTCAGGGAAAAGCACCGATTAAAATTGAGTATATATTGGTGGAACAACCAACAAATGGTGTATAATGCATACACATTAAAATAAGGGGATGTAAAATTGAAGTTTCACTGTAAAGAAAGGGTCCCATACCTGTATTGTACTTTGCAATAAAATCAACTTGACTTTCCGTATTAGCTTTAGTGTTAAAGCGATAAACACAATAAAGAAACCTTATTAAGCAGTGCACTAGAAATGCTGGACTTTCTGATGGATCCGCTCCACAAAATAAAGTAGGATTTGGAAAGTCCTTTGCACTAGAGAGTTTCTCTCACCACTTGATTAATCTAAGACTTTGAATTGTGTAGGCACTGCAGCCATTACCCCATAAACACATCTATAAAAAAAAAAAAAATCTTGGAAAGCAGTAATAATGTTGAAGAAGGAATAACTTGTTTTTATTTCCCTCTGCAATAAGCTACTTCTTTTCTGCAAGTCCCAGGGGGCTAAAGGTAATAATATCAGCTATTTAAAAAGCAAGCTATGTGCTGCACCTGGGTATCAGTTCACTCTCTGGCTGTGTTTATGCACAAACGAATGGCAGCCTTTAAGTGTGTGTGTATCGCTTTCTAATGATCCCACATGTAAGCACTTTTGGATTACAATACCCTTTCCTTAAATTAAAGCCTATATCGCTTACAGCATGGTATTATAATCACAGTGATTAAAATATAGAGTGTAATAAAATAAAAAGGATGGAGGAAATTACTCTCAAAACTGGTTTCTGTGATGGCTTAACATTCTCCTTAATGCCACTGCAATGATATAAATAAGCATTTTAAATACAAAAATGTCCTAATTCCATTAACCCAATAATCCACTGCAACCCCTCTGCAAAAATTGCATCAGTTTAGTGCAAGTTAGACAAAGGAACACTCTTAGTGGTTGC
This sequence comes from Xenopus borealis, assembly GCA_024363595.1. Classification (NCBI taxonomy): domain Eukaryota; kingdom Metazoa; phylum Chordata; class Amphibia; order Anura; family Pipidae; genus Xenopus; species Xenopus borealis. The sequence goes on along the minus strand of CM044435.1, from coordinate 90,584,848 downwards.
CATATACTTCTTTCCTTTGCCAGATATGTTACTAAAACAAACTCCAAATTGTTCTGGTTTGATTGAAGGAAAATAAACAATAGTTCTCTTGTGCAAATGAAAAGTATAAAAGATGGCGGATTGCACCCAAATTTAACGCCTTGTACCTGCTTTGTAAATGAGCCACTTAATGCTTGAGGTGGGTGTAGCAAATTAAATTGTCAATGGATAAGATCTATAAATACCTGCACTCTTTATAGCATTCATGTATCATCTTCCATCTAAACACAGTAATGCATTTCAATATGAGATACCTGCACTGCACCAGTACAGGAAAGTTTGTCTTAAAGGGGATAAAAATATTATTTACAGTGGTCCTCTGAGCCCTTTACTCAAATTTTCAATTTGAAGATATAAGCAGTTTATATAGTGAATAAAGTACCCCTCTTGTAAAATATAAGGATATTATAAGATACCGAGGAGTTTCATGACATCAGAACTCACCGTTTATAAGGATATAATTTACAAGATATTCACAGCTTTTGTGTATTATAAGCAGTAATACACTGCTACTTGCAGGCTTTCTGCTCAACAGCTCCTTGAAGTGTGTCAGATACATTAAGGGGTTATTTCTGAAAGGTCGAATTTTAGAGTTGTATACACCTCAAATTAAATTGAATGGTTTCTAATTAAAAAAAAAAACTTGATTGGGGAAAAAACTTGAACTAATCAAGTTTTCAGGCAAATCCCTCAAACGTCATGAAAGATATTAACAAATCTTCAAATAATTCCAGGGACCTCTGCCACTGACTCCTACATGACCTCAACAGGTTTTAGATGGTCTATTTTCAAATTCAAGCTATTTCCAGGGTTGGGGTATAATAAACATAGAAAAAAATGATTTTTGAACTCAAAAATGTGAATTTTGACCAAAAAAAATCAACTCGAAATCTCGTATTTTCATGGAAAACACAACTTGAACCTTAATAGATCAGCCATTAACTGTTTATGCACTTTTTATGCACTTTTTATACCCTAAGTTGCAGCCTCTTAGTGGAGTCAAAAGCCTTTTATTAGTCTAGAACAGGGGTCCCCAACCTTTTTTGCTTGTGAGCCACATTTAAATTTAAAAAGGAGTTGGAGAGCAACACAAGCATGAAAAAGTCCATGGGGATGTCAAATAAGAGCTCTGATTGGCTTTTTGGTAACCCCTACATGGACTGGCAGCCTACAGGAGAGAATGTTTGGCAGGACATCTGTTGTTTATGCAACCAAAACTTGCCTCTAAGCCAGTAATTCAAAAATAAGCACCTGCTTTGAGGCCACTGGGAGCAACATCCAAGGGGTTGGTTGCTCGCGAGCTACTGGTTGGGGATCACTGGTCTAGAATATGCAATTATCTCAAAAATCATTAAGAAGAACAAGTAAATGTGAACTGCAAAAATGATGTAAAGAAGCACTCCAAATAAGGCTTTTTTGCTTAGATCCCCTTGAAGGAGGTGGTGTGTCTGTGCACCCTAATATATTCTGATCCATATAGATACAGACCATTGTTTGTGCTTTGATTTTTGTAATTGCAGATATAAAATTTTTTGAAAGCTAAGCTCTTCCCCATTGTCTCTGTCTGCCATATCCAGTTAAAACAATCAGTTATAGCAGTAAGGACACCAGTAAGAATCTGTCGGTTTATAATAGAAGCAGGTGACTGTGATATCTGTTCAAGTGAATTAGCATTCATTATCATTAACAATGCCAGCTAATTCTCTTTTGGGAAAAATACTTTCCTCTTCCTAAAGCAGACAATAGTGCTGCTAAAAGATTCTTCTGAACTAATGAGCCAGACTTGTGCTTCAATAGTATCTCTTTTTTGTGAAAACAAAGTCAAACTAACTCCCTTCCAAAAATGTAACTCATTTATATTTTTTTCTGGTGAAAATCAAAGCAAAAAAATAAAGCGTAAATTCATATCATACAACTGGCGCTCTGAAAACTCGAACGAAAACCCCAAATTTTCCGAATTATCCAGCTCAGATCACGTCAAGAAGCAACTTCAGGAACATCTGCCATTGACTTCTACATGACCTCGACGGTTTTAGATGGCGTATTTTTTTATTCGGATTTTTAGCACCTTTAGGGGGGTATGATAAATTTGAGGGATTTTTTTTTCCAACATATAAAAATAGAGTTTTCGTCCTAAAAACCTTGACCAGAAAAATAAATTGAGGTTTAATAAATGGGTCCCTAAATAAACCCAATAGGATTGTTTTGCCTCTAATAAAGATTAATTATATCTTACTTGGGATCAAGTATAAAGAACTGTTTTATTGTTACAAAGAAAAAGAAATGACATCAAATGTTTTGATTAAAAATATTTGATTAAAATGTCTATTGGAGACTACCTTCCCATAATTCAGAGCCTTCTGGATAATGGATTTCCAAATAACGGATCATATACATACAATTACGTTTACATAATGAACATCATAGTATAATTAATCATGACTTACTATTTCCAAACATAATGAAATCAGAATCACTGCATCACCCTTTGTTACAATCCTAATAGCAGCATTAACTGAAATCATGCTTTCAAAACACAAAGTGGGTTTCAGAATACTGAAAACCTTTGGTTCCCCCCAATCCGCACACAATAAAGAGCCAGTAGTTGATAGTCTACAAGCCATTAGTCTCAGTAATTGTAGGAGTTCCAAGAATATTCATTACTTTCCTTTCCGTCTCCCCTTTCAATGTTTACAACTATAACTGCACAAAGCTGTCAGTCACCGGTGACCCCGATTGAAAGGTCCTAAGTATGACTGGCCTTGGAGAACAGGAGGCGTTCCTGCAGTGAACACTTTACGCCAGGCATCTTCCACAGCATTCCACTAGAAGCAGGTGGCTTTGATATTTGTTCAAATGAATTAGCATTCATTACCATTAACAATGCCAGCTAATTCTCTGTTGGGTAAAATACTTTCCTCTTCCAAAAACCAACAATTGTGCTGCTAAAAGATTCTTCTAAACTAATGGTCCAGACAGTGAACTTGTGCTTCAATAGTACTTTAGGTAATGGCAGGTGGATTTACATAGCTAGGTTTATAATCTGAATTTTGTGCTGGAGCACTTGATTACAGTTAATATTCATCTTACAAAAGGCTTACTCTTTTTCTCAGGTTAACAGTAGTTATACTCTAAGCCCATCAATGTAAAGAATAAAAATGTTGCAAGGATAAAGATAAACTTAAAATATGTAAGTATTAATGGTTAAACAATCAATTTATTACTATAAACCAAAAATGAAACTTTTCTCTAGGTACAGTACTCAGTCACTTGTTGGTAACTTAACACATATTTTACATGAAACAAACTTATGTTTTCAGCATGTAATAAAGCTCATAAAAACAAAGCTGTTTGCTTAAACCATAAATTGACTCTCTGTCTATACAGTCTGGCAAATAAAAGGTATGCACCAAGATAACTACAAACCTTCCCTTCTCATTACTTTAGTTTGTTTTTCCATAGTATAAGACTGTTGAAGCCTCTGTATTTACTTTCTAGGCCTAATTTAATTTTTGAATCTAAAGTCAATAGTTCTGTTTGTTTCATGTCCTTGTCTACAAAAAACATTTGAAATGAGTGACAGCTAAAAGAGGAAAGAACACTTATGGTGGAATGTAATAAAAAGTGTTTAAAAAAATATGTGAAATGCAAAAATGTTTCCTTTGTTCATATTTATGCAGTTTTTAAAACCTGTAACATCTCGTCCAATAGCAGAAAAAGAACAGTGTACAATTTATTGCTTGTGCCAGTTTATGGAATGCAACTTCTTGAAGAATGTTCTTGAAGAAACAGCCAGAGATAAAGGTCCAGGCATTTGGCAAATCGAATAATTGAGATCCAGACATTTAGACTGCCCATACAACCAAATAATATAATTGTGGTGTTTGGGCAAGGTGCCTGTAGGCATCACTGTGCACAGGTGTGATGTACATGCTCAGTGCCTTCTATGCTGTTTTAAAGTATTAGAGTTCAAGTTACTGCTGATGTGTAATGCTGCATGAACCTGCTAATAAAGCACTGCTCTGCTCATTCTCTGCTACCAAAACAGAACAAATTGGCGAAAAGATGTCTCTTCTACCTCTGCAGCAGTCTTCAGCTTTTCTTCCAAACCCTGGCGAGCTTACCATACCTTTTACTGCTCGGATCTGTATGTTTTACATTATATTGCATTACATTATTTGTGCTGACCAAGGGGAGATTTCTGCTGCTAGAAAGTGTACTTTACTTATTCTTTGTGTGGGAGCAGAGGGACAGCGTATAGTCTATACATTACCATAACCCAATGATAATTATGAAACTGCTCTTACTGCTATAAAGAACTTTTTCATGCCAAGATTAAATGTGGTTGCTGAAAGATATAAATTTCGCCAACGTGGAGGGGGAAATTCAATAAAGCGCGAAGTGACACTAGCGTTAGTGAAAATTGTAACTTTGCAACTTTAAGTCCATCGCGTAAATTCGCCAGATGGACTTAATTTTGTCTAATTCCCAAAAAACGCTGGCGTTTTTTCTTTAGCGTAGGGTGATAGAAAAAAAAATGAACGAAAAATTTTTTTTGGGTACCCTGCTCCCCCTTAATTTCCTAACATAGGGCAAATATACTAGACTAGGGGCACATGTGTAGGGCAATAAAACAACTAGATTTGGCTTTATTAGGGTTCCCTGGGCTTGTGTAGTATAATGTTTGAACTGTAACATATACTCTATTCAAACTTCAAAGTTCCCGCCGTATGCAAATTAGCCTTTGCTAGCGCATCTGCACTTTGCCTTGGCGAATTTTCGCTAGCACAATTTCGCTACCGTTCGCTTAGATGTACGCAACTTCTTAGTGAATTTCCCCTAAGAGACCAAATAGTGGAAAAAACAAATTCACTGCCATTAGAGAGAGACTGCTCCTAGCACAGGATTTAACCCTTGCAAAGACTATTACTCTTGCTAGCCAAATTGAAACAAAGGTGGCAGAGGCTAAAACTCTCAGGGGGGAATGTAATTAAATTTGCAAAGAGCAAAAGAATGCGCATCAATAAGATTAAAAATCCACATTTCGCAATGTAATATTGTTCCTTAAACTGTTACTGCATTGCGCATTTTAATTGCGCATTGCGACTTTTAATTGCGCATTGCAAATTTTAATTGCGCACTCTTAAGAAGTGCTTGAAGGTGTCGTAATCTTTAGGAGCAAACATAACGACTTTTTCAGTAAGAAGTTTTATTACATTGACTGCGCATTGAAGCAAGCTGTAAAATTCGCAAACTCTCTTCCACTGTCGGAAGTGATCGGTAAAACAGTTTCCGATTTCGCAAAAGCTATATTAAATTCACGCAAAGCAAAAATTGTTCGCACAGAGGCATAACTTTTCGCATTGCGAATAGTTTTTGCCTTACCGACTTATATTACATTCCCCTGTCAGTCTGGTAACTACTGGGAATGTACAGAATGTGAATCCAGTCCTGTGGACTAATAATGCAAAACCATGCAGCAAATACAAATAAGAAATACTGTTTTTGCTGTGGTTCAACACAACACACTGCAAACTATGCTACATGTCCTGCAAAAGCTGTACAGTGCTGCAAATGTTCAAAGTCAGGTCCCTTTGCTAAGGTCTGCCGTAGTTCTGCTAAAGATGTTCATGAACTCACTACTACAAATGTTATAGTATTCAGTGTGGATAAAGCTGCTACATTTATTCCAGACAAGTTTACAGTATATGCACTGTCAATTTCAATACTGTTTCTGCTGACAAGGGACACTCCATTAACCTGATGCTTGATACACGTTCAGCTGTTTCTATACTACCAAAGGATATTTTCTTGAAATACTTTGCAAAAGATCCTCTTGTTGCACCTAACCTTAGACTGCACCAGTGCCTGCCATACAGCCAGTGTCTAAAATTTCACCACAAAGCAAAACTTCATTGGGTTGTGCAAAGAGTTTTGTACACAAACTTAAGCTAAGACCAAATGTAAAACCAGTACACCAGAAATTGAGGTGATTGCCGTTCTCTATAAGGGAGGCTGGTAAAGCAAGATGTGAAAAAACAGAATCATCTGAATGGGTTTCACCAGTTGTTGAAACAATGAAAAAAAACTGGAGGTATTCTATTGTGTGTTGATCTCTGTGAATCTAATAATGCAGTTGTTATGGATATTGCCACACAGAGTAAATAGAGCAAAATTCTTTTCAACCCTGGATCTTCAGGGTGCTTATTGTCAAGTATTACTGCATGAGGAAAGCAGAGACCTCACTGCATTTATCACCCATGATGGTTTGTTTTGGTTCAAGCATGTACCTTATGGACTGGCTTCAGCACCGAGTTGTTTTCAAAGACTGATGTCTTCTATACTCCATGACATACCTGGTATACAATGCTACTTGGATATCATTGTCTATGCTCCAACTATTGATCTTCATGACAAGTACCTAGAAAAGGTTCTGAAATGCTTTGATTCTGCAGGACTGAACCTGAACCTTTCCAAATGCCATGTCAGACAAACTGAGCTGTCATTTCTGGGGATTACTCCCTGACCGTGTCAATGTTGTTACACAAGCACCTACTTAATCTGATTTTCAGCCCTTACAAGCTTTCTTAGGTATGGTATTCTAAGTTTATTCCCAACTATGCTTCAGTTGTGGAGCCACTTAAAGCACTACTATGTGGAACCTCAAGTCTAGTCTGGCCAGAGACAGCTCACCATAGCTTTGAAATAGTGAATCAGTTAATTGTGAACAGTCCAGCACTAGCTTTATTTGATCCTTCACTACCCACCATGTATACTACAGAAGCTTCAGACCATGGGGTTGATGCAGTTCTCACACAGATCCATGCCGATCATACAGTGCAAACTGTTACATTTGCATCCAGAACACTTACAGAGGCAGAGTGTAAGTATTCAACTGTTGAAAAAGAAGCTCTAGCATGTCTTTGGGCAACAGAAAAATGGAGGACCTACCTATGGGGTAGAGAATTTACCTTATGCATGGCTCACAATCCTTTAACTACACTACTTACAACAAAGGGACTAGGAAGAGCTGGAATGTGTATAGCTAAGAAGGTCAGCAGGGGTACTGAATTTCAACTACAAAATGCAATACAAACCAGGTTTGAAAAATGTTACTGCTTATTGTTTGTCACATTTACGTTTACCTGCAGCTTCTGATACACTGGATGATGACTTATAAATTTTAACTGATATATTATCATCTACAGTTACAGCTGTTGATTTTAAGCAAGCTTGCTTCACATGTCCAATTCAAGTAAAACTACGGGACATCTTACAAGGCAAATTGCCAAATGCTGAGAAGAAACTCAGTCCCAACTTTACTGCAGGATTTGACACTGTCAAACTGTCTTTAGTAGAAGACTATGTTGTCCATGGAGCTCACCACTTACTGGTTCCAGAGACCTTGAGAGGAAAGCTCATACAACTTGCACATGAGAGTCATCAAGGAATTGTATGTACAAAACAAAGACTCTATACTGGTGGCCAGCAATGGATGCCGATGTGGTAACTGCCATTCATTCTTGTGTTACTTGTCAGATCATGACAAAACTGCTATTGCACATATACACTACCACTTCAGCCAATACCATTCCCTGATTCAGCATGGGAAAAACTGGCTATTGATATTGTGGTTATTTTCAGATGATCCTATAGACTGCATATTAGCTATAACTGTTAGACTATTATAGTAAATGGCCAGAAATTGCATTTGTTTCTGATATAACATCAGCTACAGTAATAACATTTCTGTCTATAGTGTTCAGCAGAGAAGGTAATCCAAAGGAGTTAAAATCAGACAAAGGACCACAGTTTGTTTCATCGAAGTTTGAAATCTTTCTGAGAGAGAGGAATATTGTGCATAAAAGCACTACAGACAGCAAACCTTACTGGGAAATCTTGGTAAGTATTTACAACAGAGTACCTACATAACTACAGAGCAAAGTGCCATGCAACAACCCAAGCATCTCCAGCTGAATGATTACATGGCAGACAGATGTGCACCAAATTACATGTTGCAGACATCAAACTTCCACCAAAAACTGTCCCTACAAATTCCTCTACTGCAGGCATTGTCTAACGTCAACAAGCCAAATGCAAGGCTTATAACAGTGCTAATAAGGCACTGTTATAATCTGCTCATCTTTGGCTGCCAAAACATAACAATAAAATAGATACAGGCAGAATACTGGAATGTTGCAAACAGCACAACTGATATGGGGACAGAAGGTCTGCCCATGTTGCAAATAGAATAAGTGAAATCCAGACAGAAGGTCAGGGCATGTGGCAAATAGAATAACTGAAATCCAGTCACAAGATCTGGACATGTAGCACAAATCATAACCAAGATGCAGACAGAAGGTTGGAGCATGTGGCAAAGAGAAAAATTGGAATCCAGAAGATCCATGCAGGTGGCAAATAGCATAACTGACGATCAGGGCAGGTGGCAAAGCAGAGTAGAAAGAAACTGGACTAGCAGTATTAATAAAAAAGATGGGGGCTTTGGCACCAATGTGCCAGATGTGCATTCCTTTATCCTTAGAGTGGAGGGAGTGTTTTATTCAAGAAATGAGTACTTGGGAGCCCCCATCCATTTGCCTGCTCATGTCCCCGACACTTCCCACAAATTCTCAGGAAGGAAAGTGGTTGAAGAGGAGGGAAGCAGACCCTGTGGTCCAGGACCCCTGTTCCCTTGGCCCCTCTTAACAACCTCAGGGTCTACTTTCTCTATAGTTACACCACTGGCAACACTAATGTCCAAATGTAAAGGTTCATCTCAATATAAAGAAAGACAGGTGAACACAAACCAGGACTGATTAGTTGAAGTGATAGCATGCCAAACAATAAGTTTTGTCAATAAGCAACAAACCCTTTGCAAATGTTAATCACTACAAAATACAATACACAGAATCACAACTTTCTGATACACTGCTGACCAAACCCAAAAGAAAATAAGAAATAAAGACACTGGAAATATTATATGCTTTCCTCTATCACAGAATATTTTAACTTGACTTTCACCTATTGTAATGACCCTTTTTTCAACTAAAGTGTGATATCCTTACATAGAGAAATGCTGTAAGTAAATAACAAATTACTCAGATTTATGTAAGTATTCAATTAGCACAGCAGTAACCCATAAGTTAAAGTGAAGTCATCCTGGCCTCCAAAGAATGAAAGATACGGCGATATCATAAAACTGTCTCTTACCATATATCTAGTTCAAATACATATCACCTTTGAAAAGTTTCTGCATTTTTACTTAATGTTTATTTGCAGTACATTTAAATATGTTGATGGTTCAGTTCTACTTCTGTTATTTGTGATCTACATTATGAAGTCTACATTATGAGAATTTATAGATATTTTTGGTGAGCTGAAAGGTCTGAGTTATGGCAACTTTGTGCATTTCATGGTCCTCAAGCTTGTGAACTATGATACCTAGCATTCCTCAAGAGATGAAGCCTGGCCAAAAGCATATAGAAAAGTCATCACAAGAATTTAGTGAAAAGAAATGTATGACGGGGCATGATTCACAACATGGATGAATCACATATTAAAAAGGTTTTACCACCCACCCACCACTGCTGATTATACTCACCATTGTGTTTGAATAAAGCCGACTTTTTCACAAGAACGAAGTAAGTGATTGTTTCTCTGCGATCTTCTTGGCCAGCGCTACATCACAAAATTGCCGATACAGAGTTATTTCCGGGTCTTGGGAAACCCGAAAGCGATGTGTGAGCAGCAACCAGCGGGAGGATATACTTACAAGGGTGAGCTCCGCTAACTCTCACGACTGTTATTTTGTATCTTTTGTGGTTACTCTGCTGTCTATAAAAGCCTAGTGTAGCTGAAAATACTTTAGTGTTTTAGTAGCATAATGGACAAGGATCTTGAGTAAAAAGGGCAGATGTGTTAAGAACAGAAGTGGGAGAAAGAAACACCCTACAGTTTATCTATATTCAGATGTATTGTATCAACAGCTGAAATCCAGTGGTATAGAAAGAACCCCGATGCAGTGATTCTTATCTACCACTGATTTTGGCTTCAATTTACATAACTTTTTAAAGACTGTTTTACAACAATAAAATTATAGTAAAATGATACCTACCATAAACCTGGATTTAGGGTGGAAGCCACATAATATAAGTGCAAGAATGACTGCAGTTTTTTCAATGTTCATGTAACACTCATATGTTTCATACCTCCCAAGTTTCCCAACTCAGAACTTTTGAGACAATGACTCAATCTTCCTAGGCCACACACAGTTTGGCCCTGCATCCTTCATAAGTCAACAACCACATTCTGGGAAGCCCCAAAAATATTCTGGAGGTATGACTCTTGATGAAAAACTTGCACAAACCTCTGCCAAATCTAGAGCTGTCTTTGCCATTTCCAGATCATCATCATTTAAAAGGATAATAGTAAAAACTCTGAGCATTTACTGGCGTAACCAATGTAAAAGTAGCCACACAGCCTACAGTATTTAAACATATGACTGAATGATTGATATAAATGGCTTTGAATATTTAATACTTCATATCTCATTAGCCTAACGACCAAATAATCTCTGAAAATGTCACTTAATATTTTAAATAGGTTGGGCAATTTTCTATGCATAAAGACACATCTGCATTTATTGTAACATTGACTTGCTTTTAATAATTGCTGTAATTTTTTTAATCAGTTTAAGTTTCTGCTGCATTTCCCTGGAGATTGGCACCAAAGTTATGATCACTGCAAAATGTTGCCTTTCATATAGATGCTATAGAAACACCAGTCTTACATAATATGTACAGTTATCTATATGAATAAATACACAAGGGATATAAAGATGTATGATGTATGCATGCTGCAACTTTAGATTTTAGCTAAAACAAATCTAATGCTAAAATCCATTTATGCAGAAGAAGAGTATTACACCAACCTTGGTATATTTGGTATGGGTGATTAAAGGAGAAGGAAAGTCCTGTTATACATGGGGGGTGCTAAAAGTTAGGCACCATCAAGTTATTGCATTGACTTAATTAATACATTGGGTGAGTGCTCCTATCAGCAGCAAACTGCACTGACCTGGGGTTCTTCCAAAGAGCACCATGGAGAGATCCTCTTCCTGCTTCTTCTTACAGCTGTGCATGCACAGTAGCGCAAAAAGACAAACTTTAATGAAAAAGCTGGCTATTTTGTTCTGCACGAGTCTGCCTCAAGAAATTTGAAGAAAGAAGAAACAGGAAAACAATTGTTCCATGGTGCTCACTGGAAGAAACCTGGACTGGTGCAGTTTTCTCCTGATAGGTGCACCGGCCCGGCTTGTCAGGTAAATGTGATCACTTGGGGGTGCCTAGCTTTTGGCACCCCAAGTAAAAAGGACTTTCCTTCTCCTTTAGGGGCAGATTTATCAAAATGTGAACCACCTTTAACTTATTCCTATGGGATTTTTAGAAGCATATTTATCAGTGGGTGAACATTAGAGACCATCATTTAATAAATACACTTCTAAAACTACCATAGGAATGAATAGAAAGTGGGTGAGTTTTTCTGTAACAAATACCGAGCTCCCACTTAAATAAATAAATCTGCCTAATAGTGCGTACAGGAGCACACTGCCAGCAGAATAGTGGAAGTTCCATCCATATACAAGAGAGTTGTATGCACTAGCTAAATAGTCACATGACATGACTATGAAGATTTTCATTCATGCAGGTCATGGTATATCAGCAAGTCCAGTTGTTTTAGAATTACTTATATCAGATATACCATGACCTGGATGAATTAAAATCTTCAAAGTCATATTGCCATTCATTTTGGAGAGAATACTTTAAAACTGGGGTTGAACTGAAGAAGCTGCGCGGATGAGTAATGAAACGTCTTCAATAATTACTCAGCAAGTCCAGTTGTTTTAGAATTACTTATATCAGATATAGCCACATGACATGTGGATTTAATATGTGCCCAGTTTAAAGAAATTGTTTAGATCACATTTGGCTCTTCTTTCAGCTGTGCAGCCCCAGCAAGACTTTCGCAAAACCAAAAGAATTGAATTATGTAAAGGTATGAGGATGACAAAGAGGAAGTTCCATTTCCTTTCTATAGCAACAATAGCTTCTGAGATAGGCTTATAGTGTTGAGTGTGTCTGATTAAAAGATCGCAACACCATCAGTACAGACAAGTTACAGTAGCACAGCTGTAGAGAGGCATTTCAGGTCATAAATGTAAACAGTTAATTGTCTGTGGTTGCTATTAAATAAATTGTAATAGCTGGGTTCTCGCAGTTCTTTTCAAGTCAATGGCAAACATGTTGTGTCGCATGTTCCAACTCTGGAGTTCCCATTTAAATGCTCTATTGTACCTGGCTCAGGGCATTCCTGGCACATAACCCTAGCCTATTTGCTCTGCCTAGTAGTATCCAAACACCAACTTGTGCCAAAGTAATGACATTGGATATAAGCATAGAGCATGAGCTCCCTTTCACTTTTATTCCATACAGGTGCTGCTATTTGATTTATAGAGCTCTCAGCAGACTTAACCACATATAATACCCAACGGGACGACAAAAATAGCAGCTGCATTTGCAATCAGCAAAATGATTTTACCACCACAACTTTCCTCTTTTGTATTTGCCAGCTTTAGATGACAAATTCATGGATCTCCCTTGGCACAGCAACACAGGGTAAAAACTTATATGGGACAAGTGGGTGGCCTTGGCCTTTACACTGAAGGAAAAAAACTATTCTAGAACTGTATTTATCACACTGAAATAGCTCCCGGCTGTGGTAAAGGGCACTACAGAGTAAATCTTGTGCACTGAAATGACCCCCCAGTCCAAGCATTTTCTTTAGCAACTCAAGTCTTCTCAAATAGCTTGTCTCTGTGATTAAGAGGAAGACTAAAAAAGGCTAAGGTGATTTTGTCATGACACTGGAAATTTGCAATGTTGATGGCTGATTTTGCCATGTATAAAACACCAAAGTAATTAAACCTAGGCTGTGTGATGTGACATTTTAATTGTTGCTACTAAATTTCCCACATATATCACCTCTGTGTGACAACATTGTGTAGTTACTGGATGTTTCCATGTCTACTTAACTACCCACGGCTCCATTTTTCAACCTATACAAAATACTGCTGCAATCATTTCAACTTTACCCTCATGTTTAGCATCTGCATTTCTTTTTACATCTGTATCTGTGAGCAAATTAAAATAAGGTAAAGTTACATGAACATTTAATAGAAGGAGTACAGCTTTCAGCAATAAATTCAGTGTTTGAGCTCAAGCTGCACATCAGAGCACTGGAACGTACTATGTGTTTGAGGATCCATAGTGAAATTCATAGAGGACATCATATAGGAAGTTGAATTATGTACATTTGTCCCACGGCCTGCATTTTAGTCAAATAATCTGGAGACTCTGAAGTGGCTAAATTCTGATTCTGAAACTTGCTAAATTATTCACGCACCTCCATTTCAAGGTGATAAATAAATAGGTTAAGTGCCACAATAAAGAAACCATGGAGCACCATGGAGGATTAGAGGATTAGCCACAATTCTCTATCCATTTAGATTATTAAGGCTATTACTAGATCAATAATTTTTTCTATCTAGACATTTATTCCATTTGAATGATGTGCTCCCTCTACTCCATGCTTGCACACGGATACATTATGGCCAAATACAGTATAAATAAGTTTATCCATACAGCTACACATCCATGAACTTAAAATGGGCTCTTTTACAAATTATTTTCTAAAAGCCAAATATTCCACTTTAACAAGTGTATATTTGAAAAAGCCTATTCAATACAAAGAACCCCATTGAGAGGTGTCACAAGCTGTGCAGGATGTGTACAGTTATTTAAATGTACACCAGGCAGCATTATGTCGGACGCCTGCAGTAAGCAATTTAACAGACACCATAGCACATTATTTTATATCCTGGCAGCAAAGCGATACATACTTATCCATTTACTGCTATTTGTATTACTCAAACGCCAAGGAAGTTGGCACAGCCTAGCCACCAAGTCATTTACAACTGGAATGCTTTTAGGCTAACTACTTTAGAGGCTAATATTAGTGCAAGACAAGCTTTCCTTTCCTCCCTGTTCAGAGGCCTAGCTTTCATTCAACACCTAAGCAAGCGAACCTACTGCATACACAGAGATATTACATCAGCTGTTGAGAAAGAGCAGATTATCTTAAATATTTTAATTGATGCACAGCTGTTTTAAGAGAGATAAACACTTAAGTGTCCTGAACACATCTTTCTATAGAAACTTGGAAAAATGTAACAACAGCAACTATCCACCAATTACAGTACCATTTATCAGTATTGTGAAGCTTGACAAATGACAGCAAATGCTCTTTGGTTGGTCTGTGTTACTGCAATAGAGCTAACGTACTGCCAATGCATGGATAAAGAAGCCCTTGGTGTATTAGTGAACACAAACCACCACTGACAGAAATTGTTTCTTAAAAACTGAAACATGTAATAACATACCTAAAATTATTTATAAGAACATTATATATGATTTGAACCTTGTTTCCTTCCTTCTAGGATTTCACAATTATAGCAAGCAGGTAGGAGCCAGTTTGTGGACACTGTTATTAAGGGAAGTCTTGTATCATCTCAAAATCTTGTTTGTGCAACAGAATGGGGGACCTGATGTCCATATCCATGCACTGGCTACACAATTAAATGGTAAATAGAACAGGGGGAATGTGGGGAGTGTAGTGAAATCTAGTAAATGCTGAATGGAAAGTGAAAGTAATCGCCTGCCCCTCCTCTATGCCTAAGGCATAGAGGAGGGCCAGGCAATATTTAATTGATGGCTGAGATTTTTAAATGCATTTACAACAGCTGTGAATGCTTAAAAAAATAAGAATTTGGATTTCTTGTTCAATCAAAAAGGACTTTTATTGTACAGATTTTTATGTCTGTATGACAGGTCCACTTTAAATGAAAATAACTAAATATATGGTCTAATGCTGATTGATCATGGTCAACCATCTAACAGTAAACACGTTGGTGTCCAACTTTATGCTCTCTAGGCGATGTAGATACTACTGAAACTACATCATCCATTCCACAAATATTTAAACCAATACAAAAGCATAAAATTACTTTATTAAGGTATGTGATGTCCCTATCATATTGAGGGACTATTGTCTCCATTCTTTATTTGCAAAAATTGGAAATGAATCCAATCATAGTATCCATCTCCTGCATAGTTTTTAAAATAAAAGCTAACTATTAGCCTTCTACTGAAAAACCAAGTAGGGTAGCTTAGTTACCAGCATGGTCTGATGTTTTCTTCATAAACAGCGTTATTAAATAAAACACAGTTGACATATCAGCATTGTTTTGTTCCATAAATAGTACAAAGTGGTAACTGTGTATTTCCCCGTCTCTTTCTTCCAGCTGTGTTATTCCTTAGGTAATGCTGTCTAATGTAACTGGAATTTTTTTGGGGGGGGGATACATTTTACTGCTTACCTTGGAGAGCAGAAGCCACAGTACATGCAGGCATTTAGCTAACCTGAGTGTGCATGTGTTCAATGAAACTCTGTTCCACAGGCCTGCTCGAATGCCTGTTTATTCACATCTTTACACAGATGTTATGTGCATTAAGCAGATCTGATGATTTACATATTTACATATGCACATACTGGGATATTAAATATTAAATTGAAATGCATCCTGCATGTGTTTTAAAAAGAATGGGAAATCTGACCAAAAAGAAGGAAAATGTACCCAAGAATTTCTTAATTTCCTCTACTTGATTTACATTTGATTCGAATTTTCGGGTCTGGACATAAATAACCATTTGAGTTGTGAGCACATAGATGCAAAATGTGACCTTCGATAAATAACCTCCTAATACTTTTGGGACAGATTTGCTAAATTCACATGAAGGATTCGAAGTTCGAGCAAATTTTCAAAAAGATTCAAATTAGAATTTTCAAATGTTTTTGAAGACCACTTCGACCAGTGAATTTTGAAAATTCGATCGAATTGAATGATTCGAATAATTCTAATAAAAATCTATTCGAATATTCGACTATTCGACGGTCGAATTACTTCCCCCTTAAATTTTTTATTCGACTGCCTAGTTCGCCAGATCAAAGCTACCGAATTGGCTTTCATTATTTTTGATCGAATAAAAAGATTCGGTTAAATAGTTCGATTTTCTCTATCGATCTATCAAATTACGGTAAAATCCTTTGAATTCAATATTCGAATTTGCAGGATTTTACTTCCCCAACTATTCCCATGGTCGAATTCGAGAGTTTTTTAACCCTCGAATTCGACTCTTAGTAAATCTGCCCCTTTGTGTATCTTACTCTTGTATGTTTTAAGTAAACATTGCTTTATCAGCAATATTTTAAACAAAAACTCTTGGAGTAGATTTCTCAAAGGTAGAATAGTTTTTTCCAGTAAATAGTTATCTGAAATTAGAAAATGGTTTAAAAAAATGTTTTTGGCAACTGTTGATGGAATGTGAAAGAAGAATGCTTTTTTCTATCCATGGACAAATCTGTACATTTTGAGGCAATTTACCTGTGTCAATATGGCAATGAAAGAGTCTGAACAAACACAGCCCATGTTACCAGTTGTAAAGTGTTATTTTAAAACAAAATATTCTATGATGTTTTCATAAGTCACTTTGTAACTACATGTTTCCTGGTCCTGAAATAAGATTGATCTATTTTAAAAAGCATGATGTACATAAGCACCTAAAGAACAAAACTTCTAAACCAAATAAATATACTTGCTAATACATAAACATGCAACACAGTAAAAAAGTGTTAACTACTGTAGTTAAGACATCAATGGTTGATCAAGGAGATCTATGTGCCAAGCTCACTGCTTATGGAAAGGACTATAAAAGTAAAAGCAGTGTCAACTTGGTTTACACTAATTAACTCAATGAGGAAACTTGGCAAATAAAGCCTCTTTTTGATGCATCACTTGATCTTAACTATACATGTGCATTAGTCATTTGTTACATGAGGTCCCCAGTATTCGTTAGAAAGTTGTTACCTTGAAAAGTATTCTTGCTTTCTAATTGTTTAGCTAGAATTAAGCAGTTACACTATGGGGCAGATTCACTATTGGTCGAATTTTGAATTGAAAAAAAAATTGAAATTCGACCATGTGAATAGGTAGGGAAGTACATTCTTCTAATTCGACTATCGAATTCAAATGATTTTACAGCAATTTGATTGGTCAGTCGATCTAATATTTTTTATTCGATCAAAAATAATGAAACCCAATTCGATAGCTTTGATCTGGCGAACTAGGTGGTCAAATAAAAATTTAAATGGTCGAATATTCGAATGAAATTTTATTCGAATCATTCGATCGAATTTACAAAATTCAATGGTCGAAGGAGTCTTCAAAAACAATCGAAAAATTGAATTAGAATGTTTTTGAAAATTCGATCTAATTTCGAATCCTTCATGTGAATTTAGTAAATCTGCACCTAAGGTTTCTAATTTTAAATGTCAAGCTAGTAGATATTCACTTTATATTTACATTAACCCCCACAGTCAGTTAGTTGACCATTGGGTTCCAAAATACATCCTATGCTAAAAACAATAAACAAAGTATATATTAACATTTATGTAAATATCTGTAAGTGGGGAGCACCACGTCAACACTACAGGTTATCTATTAACAACAATCAGCACTGGACAAATTTTAAAGCACCATGCATTGATTAGCCTCATACTACATGTATGTTGGCCTTTATATGTTGCATACAATTTAATTTGAGGGAAAGTATCTGTTTACATAAAAATGGGTGACCTTCTGTGTTTACAACATAGATGACATGGACTTGACTTAAAGGGATGCCCATGGTTCAATAAATAGCAATACGCTGTAAGCCCTAAGTATGCTGTAATGTCACAATGCCCCGTTCTACATGTGCAAAGATTATTGTTTTTACAGAACTGCCTACTTTTATTATTTTGTTTTTATTTACTTAATGAACATTTGGTTTTATCCTTAAACTCTCTTAAAAAAATGTGTTTTTATATGCTTCCCACTGGAATGAAGGTATTCAGCTTTAAAAAAATATATCATTCTATGCTACAAAGAAAAAGTGGTATGTTCCCCCACAGTTATATAAATCTTTATTTTACTACTTATGTTTTTTTTAATCAAGTGGGAGAAACACCTCACAAAATAAGCTTGTGCACATTCATATGAAAGAACACTTGTGAAAAATGTAAGTTTATTAAACAAAACAGCTTTGGCTGTAGAGGGCAGTGTATGTATTCCAACTATAAGCTACTGTATATGGAAGCATTTCAAGAAATCACACAGTAGTATTTTGAGAAACAACTGCTATTCTATTAATGTAAATTCATAGTTTAAATCCAAATCTTGTCAGAGAAACCTTAACAAATGAAAATGTACTCAAAGAGTAAATACATAAACGCAGTCAATGATATATCGCCTGACTACTGATTAACCACAGAGGAAACATGGTAGTGTGGTATCCTTATTGTATTGCCTGCAGAATTAGACTGATTCCTGGAAAACAATTTAGTCTACAGGATTAATGGGCAAAAAGATGTATTTGGCACCCGCAATGATAATAATATGTCTCCTCGCCAAAGTTTCAGATTTCTCTATTTCCTCTCCTAATGTTATGCCTGTAGCTAGATTAACCTTTTTTTTGTCTCAAAATTTGTCAAAATTGTTTAACTTGACAAATAATGTTTGCATTGGTCAAGCTGAAATATGGAACTGGAGCTGCTACTCACTAAATTGTCACTATTTCTCATGCTTTATAAAATCCTGCAGTGACTCTGCCATGGCAAGTCTGACTTTTTCGTTTCTGGGAATGATCTTGCATTCTTAAATTCCCTGCGAAAAAGTAGCTTAACCATACAAATATACTAACCTGGATAATATTTTCCCCAATGTATTGTATAATTAGATTTCTTGTGATGCTGGAGGTGTATTACATATTGTATTGTTATGAACAGCTTAAACAAAATATTCATGGATTGACTAAATGTTTTCAAGATGTAAGTAGTGATACATAAAACACATGATTACAGGCAGAGATAACTGGAACAATTCCGATGGTTTCTAAAATCTCTACATTTGAATGGTTCATAATTCAGATGTAAATGTGCCAAATGATAAGACATAACATCACTTCAATGTTCTCCCTTTCCATACAATTCATCCCATCAACTGTACAATGAGCACTGGCCATTGAGTATTTCAAATAAACTCAATATCGAAAAGACAGCAGCACTCCGGTATTTTGAAAATATAGATTTTTACTTCAAGTGTCACAAGGCAACATTTCTCAGTAGTGATGGGCGAATTTATTCGCCAGGGGCGAATTCGCGGCGAATTCCTGCGATTCGCCGCTGGCGAATAAATTAGCTAAATGGCAGCAAAAATTAGGCGCAAAAAAATTTGCCAACAAAAACGAGTCGCGCGTCATTTTTGACGCGACGCGCATCGGAAACGACGCAACGCGCGTCAAAAATGACGCGCGACTCTTTTCGCGAATTTTTCGCCAATTTTTTGGCGAAGCGAAACGCAGGAGTTTCGCCCATAACTATTTCTCAGCCCTTCTCAAGTTACCCTGTCAGAGGGTACGGCATGCACCTGGGGCTGCAGAGAGCCAATTTGCCTAATCTTGAAGCACATGTGAATTGAATCAAATAAACTCAATGACATGGCTGTTTGGAAAAATCACCAGATCACATTGAATACAAAAATGATAAACAAAAGTAACAGTTTTTGCAAGTGCTGTAAACATTAGTCCTTTATCTAATTGTGCCAGTCCTGTAAGCTAACATACTGTACACCTGGGACACATGGACACATCTCTGAGTGTGCATCTTCAAGCTCTTACCATTTTATAAATCTCAAAGAAACTGTAGTGTTATGTCGTAAAGTTACCAGGCAGCAAATAACACACTCAAATGAGTCTAATAAATATTTGTATAATCATACACACATTTATATAGCATCATATGGTTGCAAATGGCAAATTACATCATAGAAATGGTTATCTTTTTCCCTTCCACCTCAAAATCCCCAGAGCCTTTTTTCACTTTAGCTTTCCTCATCAACCTTCTGATCCACATCCACCACTTCCATCTTCAGATAGAAAAAATTAATTTTATTCCTTCAACACTGCATTATGAAAGCATTAAATCATCCAAAGTAACTTAGTAACCAACCAATGAACTTGAACATCATAACATGCATCAATTTGTCAACTGACACATGTATTGCCCAACTCTAGATCAGTTATAAAACATTATAAAGGTTGAGCTACTGTATGACCTTTTTTTTCAAGCTGACTAATTATATAACTATGTTGTTTAAGAGGCATAATGCAAGTTCCTGCTAATTAGAAGACAAGTCATATAAATATTGGCACTATATTGTAGGTTGTGGCACCAGGGAAATTGACAAGAATCTTCCATTTTCTCTTCACTGTAAAGGAGGATTATTCATTTTTCTCTCATATCTGCATATAAATATCGTTCACAAATCACAATGGGAGATTTTGCATGGTTTCTCTGGCCAACTGCTTGGTTTGATGTAGGGCAAGTCATAGATTGTCTGAACATAGAGTGAACCGTGGACATTTAATTCCAGCTATAAGAATAGCTTGCATATTCAAGCTGATTTAAAAAGTTCTACCTATTTCACGCTCTCAAAATCGGATTTACTGCAGAGATGAGCACTTACTATGAAACAGAGAGAGAAAGAGAGAAGGAGAGATTGTATTGTCTTGCTATTTAAATTTTAAAGACTGATCTGGTTCCAGTATTTCCACAACAAAATGCAAATAGTTGACGCTTATATGGGATTTAAAGTTTAAAGCTATGTCACTTGGAACAAGTTCCAAAACGTATGTATTCCAAAAATGAAATAAAATGTATGCAGATTGTCTTTATTACTCTGGAGTTATTGATAGCAACTGAGACAGCATTTCAAGCCTTTGCTATATCCTTCACCCTAATCGGATTTCAATTATCATTTTACAGATCCCATCTGTTTTAAATTCACAATGGTAAAAACAGTGTTTGGCTCATGTTCCGTAATTGTGGAAGTGGCAAAAAACAGATTGAATTTTCATAAGGTTTTAAAAAGATAAATGAAAGGGGACTGGTGCTTGTTGAAACAGAACAATCTCTGTTCCTTAAATGAGTTCACAAAGTAAGCCACAAAGAATGTGGAAATTAAAGGTGTGTATTTAAGAACATCACTAAAGAAGTCTCAAATGATAGGGTACTTGAGAACTGATGGGAAGGAGCTGTGTCACTTTGCAGGCACACATTTACTTTAACTTTTATTTACAGATCAACCTCAAGTATAGGATTTATAATTTACTCTACCTTTATTAATGGACTGATTCCTTTGAATACAAGAATCATGAGAGGAAAATGTTATTTCCTGAACCCCAAAATGTTGGTTAATTCCATGGAACACACAAAATGACTCTCTGTTATATCCCTATGTAATATAATATAAGTAATGAACAGGGTCAGACTGGAGGGCCCACTGGTGATGCTGTCTCAGGGGCCACCCCTTTAGACTCCTGCCCCCCACCACGTGTCTGTTATTCTTGCCATTCTTGCCATGGTGGGGCCTAACAAGACCTGGCCTACTGGGTTTCCTTCCAGTGTCCTGTTGGGCCAGTATGAATCTGGACTACATTCAGCTAATTTTTCATGAGTTTTTTAAACAAAGTTTCATAAGCTACTATTATTTTCTATTTGTTTACATAACACATTGCAGAACCTTGTGTACCTTGAATTGCTGTACTACTGAAAAATGAAAAACTACCACATACTGTCATACAGTGGTGTACAGGATATTGCCAACATTCTAAGAAACCCTTTAAGTGGCATGAACTGTAGAACTGATGTTGCCTACATACTATAGTGCCAGTGTATTAAATGCATTTCCAGTCATCTTTGGTATTTTTGGTCTGCACCTTTTGACATGCAAAGGGACAACACAGATTAATGCACCAGCTATGGCACTAAAAGGGTTAAATGGTCTTTGGTCAATGTAAATGAAATACCATCACAAAATCACAACAATTTTGTAATCACAAAATATTCAACAATTTAGAATAGCCAATTTGTACTTGAAATAAAATGTCTTTAATTGATAAACTGAGGCATCCCTAAAATTCCCTTTACCCAGCAAAGATTTTTTCAAACAGGATGGAGGAGGGTCATCCCAAAAATGTCTGGGTACATAACAGATCTTTTTGACACAAGCAGAACACTTTTTATAGTATATATATATATATATATATATATATATATATATATATATATACTATAAAAAGTGTCTGATGTCATCAGTTATAAATGGTGAGTTCTGATGTCATTTCTGTCACATGACTTACTTAAACTTGTGTATTATAATAAATAACGTACCCCCAGTTGCAAAATATGAGTATATTAGAAGTTACCTCTGAGTTCCATGACCTGTATAAAAACATATATTATATGGTCATGAAACTCCTCGGTAACTGATAATATTCTTATAATTTACAAGAGGGGGTACTTATTCACTATATATTTTTCACAAACATCTGATACCAAAGATAACCATGATAACGCATACAAGCAACATCCATTAAACGCGCATGGAGGTGTGCATTAGAGGAATATTAATCAGCATTCATTGCTATAACTGTATACATATTTGATCAGACTTTCAATCTGTATTTAATAAACCAATTTATTTTAGTTAATCCAGTTATATATTTATAGCTGGAAAAAATAAACTGTTTCTTGAAGTTCCTACTGACAATTACATGAGTGGAAATTAAAATTTTCCTTTTTTTTTTTTGTTTTTTTGTTTTTTGCATAACCAAGTGCCAGACTGATGTGTTTACTCCCCACCCCAACTCACATTAGCCCCAGATTAGAACAGAACAAGACAGAGAGAAAAATGATCTGCAGTTAAAGTTAAGACCTGCATTTACATCACAAAGTCTTTCACATAGATCATTTCATGCTGCATGTGTTATAGCTAAGAAAAAGGTCACTTATTTAAATAGGTTTTCTAGGTGGAATGGACAATTGGATACTAAACATTAGATTCATGAACAGAATATTTCTGGCTAAATTGCAAGCATGTGTTAAAGAATGGAGTATGCCCACATTTGTAGGCACACTTTCCAAACAAGTAGTTTTTGATAATCCACGTACAGAAGTGCATTTAGAAAAGAGCCAGGCATATAGCCAAGTGTCAGGAGGTCACTTGTGATGCTGGGGTGTTGCTGAAGTGGCGAGAGTTTACGATGAAAGCACCGGCAGCTAAGAAACCACCTGCAGCAATCAAATCATTCTCTCACGGGCAGACAGCTGAAGAGTTAAACAGTTCCTTGTGAAACAAAAGAGGAAAGCCATATAAAAACATGAAGTAACTGCATTGTGACTGTTTTACTCATACTGGCAAAATACACATTTCCAGGAGAGATTTTATTTCAACTTGCCCTTTTTAGCTTTCATCTCCTTGTATGTTGAATTAGTGAGCTGCGGAAATTATGACAAATTTATCTTACAGGTTCCATAAATGTTATGCTCAGAAGCAGTACTTTGGATGAGGACAATAATAATGACTACAGTACCACAGCCACAGCATTCTTTAGATGTATCTGCAAAGGGATCGGTCCGCTTCAGATTAGAAACATAACAGGCAAAAAGCATGGATGCTAACCCCTGTATACAGTAAGGTTAATTTATCATAAGGAAGCAGGAGCCAGGACACTAACCTTCTAATGTAATAAAAGCCTTTTATTAAGGTACTAATTGTGACTAAGTGCAGTGCCTTTTATAACGTATGGATGTTAATGTACTGCTGATACAAATATCATTTGCACCATTCATGTTGCACTCTGCAAAAGTTAAAGGAAAACTATACCCCCCAAACAATGTAGGTCTCTATAAAACGATATTTCATAAAAAAACCCATATGTAAAACCCTGCTTCATGTAAATAAACCATTTTCATAATTTCACTTTTTCAGTAGCATGTGCCATTGGGTAATCATAAATAGAAAATTGCCATTTTTTAAAAAAAAGGACAGCCTCCTGGGATCGTAGGATTCAACTGTGCATACAAACATACAGTGGCGTAACTAGCAGGGGTGCAGGGGGTGCAATTGCACCAGGGTCCGCCCCCTTGGGGCCCATCGGAGCCATGAAAATGGTTATGGCAGGCAACTATTTAGGGGGAGATGTTACAGCACACATATCATCAACACTCCAGCATGCATGTTGCATGGTAAGGTAAGGGCCCGACAGGGGGCCCAGGTGCCCATCCTGTACCAGGGCCCACCAGGAAGTAGTTACACCACTGCAAACATACCAAACTATAAAGTTCGGTCACATGAACCAATTAACAGACAGAGTTGTGTCTTTTGCTTCCACACTTCTTCCTGTTACAGTTAGAGTTGAAATATTTCTGGTCAGGTGATCTCTGAGGCAGCACACAGACCATCACAAAATGGTGGTTCAAGGCAAGAGACGTAAAAGGGCAACATTTACTTAAATACATATCTGTTGCTCAAGTATTCAGTTTTGGGGTTTAGTTTTTCCTTTAAGTGTTACATACAACTTTAAGCTCTTAGCATCTTCTAGGTTCCCTGTCTCATACATCCTTTATGTTACACAATGTAGAGTATGTTGTAGGGTACATCAACATCCCACCTAGATCAGGACTACTGTACTTCCCACCCTCATATAGATATAGGACCTGTTATCCAGAATGCTCAAGACCTGGGGTTTCTGGATAAGGGACCTTTCTGTAATTTGTATCTCAGTATAATAAGTCTTCTAAAAAAAAATGTAAACATTACTTAAACCCAATAGGATTGTTATGCCTCCAATAAGAATGAATTATATCTAAGCGGAGATCAAATACAAGGTACTGTTTTATTATTAAAGAAAAAAAATTAAAATAAGGTATAAAAATTTTTATTATTTGATAAAAATGACACCTATGGGAGATGGCCTTCCAATAATTTGGAGATTTCTGGAAAATGGATCCCATAACCATATATATGCAACATCAGGTGCTAAATACATATATTGATAACATTTTACATTCCAGCATGTGATTGATAAGAATATCAAACTTCTGCACCTTCCCCTACCATCATAAATGTGCTCAACAAGCAAAAGTGCTTTCTATGAATCTACACAATTGTATATAATTAAAATGCATTAAAGTGAGAAGATGCTTCATTGGTCTAAAAAATATATTTCAAATGGAAACAACTCAAATATATTCCAAAAGAAACCGAAAATAGAACAGGTATAGAACTTGTTATCCAGAAAGCTCAGGGCCTGGGGTTTTCCGGATAACGGATATTTTCATGATTTAGATCTTCTAACCTTACGTCTACTAGAATTGTTTTTAAACATGATTAAACCCAACAGGATTCTTCTGCCTCCAATAAGGGTTAATTATATTTTAGCTTGAATCAGTTAAAAGGTCCAATTTGGATTATTTAGATAAAATGGAGTCTATGGGAGACGGCCTTTTTTCGGAAATTCTGTGCTTTCTGGATAACTGGTTTCTGGATAACTGATCCCACACCTGTAAAAGAAAAAAATAATACATATCTTCACACACTTTGAGACAATGCTTGTATAAGCTGATTTTGTAGCAATGAAAGAAATTGGCCATCACCTTTGCACATTGGTATGCTGCAGGATTGCTATTGCCATTCTTCTTGGCAGAATCAGGGTGACAATGGAATGACAGTAAAGTGCAATATTCAAAAAGGAGGGCAGCAATCACATAGGACTAGTGATGGGTGAATCTCGCCCGTTTCGCCAAAAAATTCGCGAATTTCCAGCGAAATTCGCAAATTGGCAAAAAAATTTGCGAAACGAGTCGCATTTTTGATGCGCGTTGCGTCGTTTTTGTTGCGTCGTTTACAATGCGCGTCCCGTCGTTTTCGTCGCGTCAAAAAAGACGCACAACTCGTTTTTTTGGGTGAATTTTCGCTGGCATTTCGCAAATTTATTCGCCAGCGGCGAATCGCGGGAATTCGCCTCTGGCGAATAAATTCGCCCATCATTACATGGGACACAAACTATAATGCAAGTATTGGAACTGTGATTTGACAATTCAAAAAAGTGGTTATGGTTTCCTAGTCCTAACAAGCAACAGAACCCCACCTAGAAAAAGGCAAACATTTGAAAGCCAAAAAAAACAGAGAAAAATCTATTTACATATTGTATGAAATTTCCGTTAAAGGCAATAAACAAATCATTGTTAATTCATATACTGACACAACCACTTTGAGCATGTACTTGAGCCTAGTGAAACACGAACAGTGAAAGTCTTTTTGGTGGAGCACAGTAGCTTAGAGGGTATAGCCGTTTGGTCTAGGATAAATAAACATTTGGCAAAGAAGAAATTAAATCTGGCATATATTTTAAAGCAGCATGTTTATTTTTATAGTTGTGGGATAACCTATAAAATTTCAATGCCTTTCATCTAATCTCAACAAGCTTTTCTAAACAGAATTTTACTGTACAGCTTTTTACTTTTAGGAAAGATTTCAAACTGCTTCTGATTCTGCAAAGACCTGGAGGAATATCAGGTAGTGCAAAGTAACAAGGTGCTGAGTAGAGAAGACCAAAGCAGATGTGATATCAGTGCTAATTCTGCCGATAAAATTCTTGCCAACATAGTAAATGTAAGAACATGGTACAAAACTGTGGCAAAGTGAGCCTTCTACAAAAACAAGCAAAATTGCATTTTAAAACACTTTTAGAGAAATAAAAAATATGTTTTACCTAAAGGAGTTGTTCAGCTTTAAGTTAACTTTTAGTATGTTATAGAATGGCTAAGTCTACGCAACTTTTCAATTCAAAGTGAACAACCCCTTTAAAGTAGAAGAAGGCATTTGTTTTTGTAGTTCTTTTATAAATTACAGGTTGTTTGTTGATTATTTCCTGTATGTATTTTAACATTATTTGGCTCAACAGGGATTCAAAAGGTATTTGACTTCAGTCTACCAAAATACAAGCACTAGAAAGTACTACAAGTGTACCTCCCCAAGTTATATAAGTAAGCCAGGAACTCCAGACCCTTAACAAGGGAAGAGAAAATCCATTGGAGAAGCAACAAAAATGTAAAGAATCCACCAAAACCAAATAAATAAAGTCAAAAAATGGTTAATAAAAAGAACATCTCTAACAAAACTTTACACATTTTATGCTAAAGGCACCTTGTCTCAGGCTGACAAAACTCAACAGACTCTTGCGGATTTTAGTCAATACAATGCATTATAAGTATAATATATATATATAATAGGTATAATGGCATGATAATTGCATGATTATTGCATGAATACCCATCAATCTATGTTTAAGGGGAATAAACATGCCTGTGTTTTAGTTCGTTGCTCTAACAGGGCATCATCAGAGACAAGTTTCATGCTCATAGGTGGAGAATAATGAAAATGTATGATGGTCTAACCTCCCCCAAAAGAAACCAAAGTTCTAGAAGGGAAAGCCTTTTATTGGTTGCTCTCTGTGATGTTGCAAGCAATTGCAGGTGATTCTGCAGTACAGGTTTTCATAAAACATTCCACAGTCCAATTCCAGATGTACCTAAATCTCAGCCCAATGAATTGCTAAAAATATTTGTACCTACCTCAGGACAGATGAAACACACGACTGCAAAGAGGACCAATCATGTTTAATTGGGGCACATATACACCTGTATTAGCATACAAACTCTACGTTTTACTGAGATCTAT
Source organism: Xenopus borealis (assembly GCA_024363595.1). Taxonomy (NCBI): domain Eukaryota; kingdom Metazoa; phylum Chordata; class Amphibia; order Anura; family Pipidae; genus Xenopus; species Xenopus borealis. The sequence goes on along the minus strand of CM044435.1, from coordinate 90,557,013 downwards.
TTGTGAAAAATGAAATACTTATTTTCCATTTCTTCATACATAGTAATTCATTAAGTGCATGGGGTGGGGAGCAGAATGATAGGTATGCAAGTGTGTCTGTGCATACCATATGGTATACATTAAAGACTGTAGGGAACGTAATACTGTATGCTTATAAGACACTTACTGTGACAATTCATTTTGAGATTATCTTGTAACTGTTGTGACTGTTCCCTCCTGGAGTGTGTAACACATGGTAACATACTACTGCTTTGCATCATCTATTTGTACAGTATGGGGTGACAAAATGTTACTTCCCAATGGAAAATTAGTATCCAACCGACTAATCAGGCAGCATTTTGTGCACTGCAATGATACTTAAAAGTATAAACCTTAGGCCCAGCAGTTATATAGCACAAGCAAAATCAAATATTAAACAGAAAAAAAAATTCAGAGCCTCTCATTCTGCACTTTATTCACACCTAGCAAAAAAAGTTCAGTGAACTTTATCAGAATTTATCTCAAAAGTGACTGGTCTTCATTATACTGTGAGTTTGCTAAAAATACAAAAAAAAAAAGCCATATAAGTGCCACTAAGTCCTTTACTTTAATTGACCTTGTGCTGGGTCACAAAACTTCAGAGCCAGAAATATCTGATTGCCTTCCATATCAAAGACTGGAATTTCAGAAAGGGTTGGAGGAATGATATTAATGAGATTCCAGAGAACCCTGTTTTCTTACAGAATGTTATGTGTTGGTGTGTTAATGTGCAGTGGGTTTTCATTGGCTTCACCATTGTAGTTTTCTTTTTAGCCTTGAGAATGGTGTGAAGAAGCTTCCAATATGCAGTACATTTACTCATAGAGTGAATTAAAAGAATGTATCTGTGCAACTAAAGCAATAGGCTGGGAGCTGTTTTCATTGCACAATTTTGATAACTTGCACAAACAAGGTAAACATAAATACATTTTTTAAAAATGTGCAGTTGCGTCAGTTATGCTTGTTACTTCAGGTTTTATGTTCAAATTGCATGTAAACACACTCAAGACTTTATCCATGTTAATGCATTTAACACCAGTTATGAATAAGTACATTTCGAATGAGGAAGACCCTGTGAGTCAAGGTCTACTCCCTCTACAGCTCTAAAGGCCCCCACAAAAGGGCACATAAAATTTGCAGACAGATTATGTGTATAGGGTCCTCCAATGGGCTTCCCCGATCGATATCTGGCTGAAAGTCGACCAGATGTTGATCCAGCGAGTTTAAAAATCCTGTCAGATCATGGATGAGGTCCTTGATCCAACCACCCATATTCTTCTTGCTGTAATCCGACTGTTAGGCCCTATAGCCCACAATCGGATCAGACCAATATCTCCCACCTCAAGGTGGGCACATCGGGGCAAGATTTGGTGACATCACCAAGTTAGCAGATCTCCCTATGTATTGCCAGCGTAAGACAAGAGAAGCACGTGCATGTATGGGACATCCTTCAGCACCTCTGCTGATAACATTTCAGCACAACTACTTTACACAAAGAAGCTGAAAATCACTTTGTTCTATGAAGTGTAGCCATTCCCTTACTGACAGAAATATAATATCCTTGGGGGCCAATTACCGCAGAGGCTGCGGAGGTGTGAATCCAGCAATGCGTTCAGTGACTTAAGGAATACTATGTAGGCTGCATCGGCAGCCCACTGTGGCAACTAATAAATTATAATTTTCTACAATAAACTGTGCAGACCCAACTGCTTTAATACATTATTGGTAAATACAATGTCCTACCAAGGTCTATGTGCACACCCACACTTAAAAAGTATTCAGCATGCTCCCTTGGCTAAACTTTTTGAATATACTCTGGTCATACACAGTGTTGTTGCCTCCCACCCATACTTATGTATATGTTAACATTCGTTTGTAATGAGTTTTACAGGTGCTGCATGTGGTCACCCCTAGCCAGGATTTTTTAGGGTGGTAACTGCATCTTAACTAAACATCATGCCACTACTGTAGTTCATTCACCCCATGGAGAGTAAACACTATGTGAATTGCGTAAGTTAAATGGGTAGTTTAAACACACTAATTCCATTTTTGAATGTTTCAACAAAAGTAATTTTTTCACTAAACCCAGGGAGGTCAGAACTGCAGCCCTCCAGCTGTTACTGTATTCCAACTCACAGCTTCTCCAGGCTGGACCTCCCTCAAGTAACTGCTTCTAAAATTAACCAGAACCACCTTGTTACCATTGACCAATGTTAAGTTGCACAATTTTTCAAGCAATGCAAACTCACCAGCTATTGATCTTTATAAGCTGTCACTAGCTGTTCATTAGCAAAACTCAGAATGACATTTCTTTTTATAGGCTCATACATTTCACAACAATTGCTCTGCCACTACGTTTACGTCAAACTTTTACTTAATAAATAACACGCTTGTCTATGAAATACTACCTGCATTCTGTAAAAGAAACTTTTAAGCCAAGTCTTCTATCCATGCTGGCTGATGACAGATGAGTTAAGATTTCAAGTAATCAAAGAAACTTCCTGAAAAGCATATCTCGTAATTGGAACAACTAATTCCCTTTACAAGTGGAGGAATGAACTCTTTATCAGATACAACACAGAGAAGAATCAAGAGAAATGTTCCTATATAGAGACACATTGTCTTACCTCATCCCCAGGTCTTGCTGGTGTTGCTCCTTGAAAGTAGAAGAATGTTACAATAAGGGAGCTGACAAACATCATTATCAAGTCAATGTCAGAACTATCCTAAAGGAAAGAAAATCCTGCTGCCAAGTACTAACAGCTAACAGATGCACTTGTGCCTGAATATCTAAGCAGCGCAACTCTGCGAGGCACTTATGCTAAGCGCTGAACTTTCTCTCTTTCTCTGTAGCTCTTTGACTACAAGAAGCTTTGCTTTCAGCCTCGGCTCTGAAGACAACTGGAAAACTGATCCCCTCATGTAATGACTTCTCTCTGCTAGGGGAGGGGGAAGGAGAAAGCAATGAGCTAGGGGCTGTAGTTCATATAAAGCAGAGAAGGGGAGGGGCACGAGTGGTCCATGCCAGTTCATGCATCTGCTACTGCTAATAGGTAACTTTTAATGGTACAAGTAACAGACAGACAGTCAGTGTGGGGTACTCAAAGCTGAAATACAGGATGGAAATGTCCAGGCAATTAGCAAGTGGTCTTTATACAAGGCTTGAAACTACACAAGCCAAGAGATAGGATCTCATTAGTATATATATTTTTACCCAGCTACCAAGCTTGTTACATAGCATAGGTTCCGGGGCATAACTATAGAGGAAGCAGACCCTGTGGCTGCAGGGGGGGGCAGGAGTTATAAGGGGCCCTATGAGACCCTAATAAATGAGAATTTTAAATATATACTAGTAATACAGGACAACCTCTAGATATGTTGGAGCCCTAATATTAATTTGCTGTGGGGCCCAATAACATATAGTCATGCCATTCCATGGGTCATAATAAAGGTTTGAGAAAAAGAAGAGAGGAGCCCAAGGCACAGCAGGGTGTCTACTGGCACTAACATACATAAGGGATCATCATCATTTATTTATTTAACTCCAGCAAGTTCCATTAATTTATAACAAACAGGGGTCTTAAAATATTATAACAAATCAGGGTTACAGGGTAAAAATATAGGATAAGAGGGCTCTGCTAACAAGAGTTTACAATTTAAAGGGGGGGTCAAATTGGTGGACAGCCAGATGTTATTAAATCTCATGAGTATCAGTTATTAAAATTAAAAATATTTGTACCTACCTCAGGACAGTATATTAAAATTTTAATTGGACTTCCTCTAACATTCCTACTCTATTTGGAGTGTCAGATATAAACATTTATGGGTACTTGAAATCAAAATATTCCAGACAAAAGCTACAGTATACTTATGGTCACTTGTGTAATTATTGCACTAAGCATTCTATACCATTTTCATCACATGTAGAGTATGTCCAGATCAAATCCACCCAGATTCCAATGCTACCTCCACAGGAAAGGGACCTTCTTTCTTTCTATATATTGCAGTGCAGTGTTTATTTCCCTGTCTGTACTATTAATATATTGTGACTATGCATAGGGCATAAGTGTTCATATGCTGAATGTGTCATTTTTTTAACTAATTGGTCCTTACTTACTGCCAATTGTCAATAGCCCTTCATAATATGAAAGATGGAAGTGTATGGACCCCAGCACGCCTCTGGCACCTTTGTGCTAACTGTAACTCTTTTTGTTTGCTGTACCCTTTTTTGCCAATTACTTTGGTATATTTTCCATTCTCTCATTATAACGGACATGATAACAACATGACCCTGCATAAAATTAATCATCTATCAATCTATACACATACATACTTGTGACATTCAACTTCACATTGTTTATTAGTCTGATCATTTCCTACAACTTGATCTATTTCTGAGTGTAATAGCAGCCATAAATGGATCCCGGCTCTTGCACAATGTGCTCTAGTAATAAACTGGTTTTTCATTGCCGTGTCGCCCAGTATATTCTGTGCAGGAGCCAGTTGTGGTTGAACCTATTCCAAAGGGACTGCATTCCTTACTAAATGATGAAACATGTGGATCAACTTTTGCAACTGTATTAGTTAGCCTTGTTCAACTGCTCCATAAATGTAACGATATATGGAATATATTACTCAGATATCTGTCATCCAGAATGATCTGAAAATTAGCAATACCATTCTACAATGAATTTTTAAAATAAGAATAAAGTTTCAATACACATAGGAATTCCCACTGTATTCTTTGTCTCTCAGTAATAAGACAATTCCTAAAATATACTGTTATCTAACAAGCGTGAATACATGTTGAAGGTATAGCAATTTGTAAACATGCTTAATGCGATTTATACAAACATGTTGCTGCAAATGACCCTAGGCTCCGCTTATTATGACAATGGGAATTGCTACAGCTAGAACCTTTCTGAAACTACAATGCCAATGCAACCCTCTGAAAACATATACCCATGCAATTTATTTCTTGAAAAGTTTCAATTATTCAATAGAGTGATACTTTGTAGTATCTAAAGAGCATCAAAAAAGCCTCCGTATTATAGAATACTGTATATCATTTGTACAAGGTGCAGGTCTACTGTTATAAACATACTACCAGTTGAAAATATTTACTCAACATTTTCTACAGAAGAAGCACCCATTATTGGTGCCACAAGTACAACATTCAAGTGGAATATATATAATGTGAATACCTATTCTAATTTACCAGCCTGGTACAGCTTATATACTTGCAGCAATGAATAGGTTTTCCATCAGTGAATGCTTACTCTTTATAATTCTCCTCTTCATGGATCATCCTTAGTTACCACCAGACTCTATATAAAGGAGGCAATAAATTATTTCAAGGAAGGATCCGTTTATACTTCCTCTCCCTCCTGTATTCTCTCCACATAATCTAGATCAGTGCTGTCAAACTTACATATAGTGGACCAATCGAATGTCATACTACATCTTGGAGGGCCGGACTGAATTAAAATGATGATGTCATATGGTCAAGTCTATGGAGAATGTGAGCAGACTGAGGGCTATAAAAATCATTTTCAGGGCCACATCCTGTCCACAGGCCTCCAGTTGGACAGCCCTGATCTAGATTGTGTCCATTTTCCACAACCCTGTTAAGCGGATGTCATTTTTATTTTAAAAAAATAGCTGAACACACATTAAAAAGTGACACATAGCTTTTCTCAAATTATTTCATAAGTTACCCATTGTAACCAATAGCACAAAGCATTTTTAGTCTATAAGGTGTTTAAGAAAGAAATGCTTCAGTTGCAGCAGCTCTGTCTTTTCTCAATAAAGTGGGTTTTAGAACATTCCTTTTCTGTGTTTTGTGAACACAGTTTACACTACTATATGTACTTAGGAAAGAATGTATAATGGCAGAACTTGCCGTTCACACTATATTTCCCCTCGACTGTTACATTTCTTTGCTTCATAGAAAACCATTTATGCTCCTCTGCCATTTCAGCCCTCATATGAATAAACACCTGAAAAAGTATTTGAAAATTACAGGGGTTTTATAGGTCCAGTGCTAAAACACTACACTCTAGAAACAGACTCTGTAACCAATCACACACAATACTGCCTCTAAGATGCTTTATGGATCCTAATGTGCTACAGTTCCCTTGGGTTAACTATACCAGGCAACACAATGAAACAATACACATAACCTTATTTAATATACCATATACTGAGTTTTCCAACGACTACTAATGAAATTGCCTACTCTCTACCCCTAAATATAACATAATGGTCTGGAATGTTCTGAAAGCTTGCTTTGTTGGTCATTATCTATGGTAGAGAACTATGAACTTGACTATGATTTTTCAGTTGAGAAGTGTTGCCCAAATGTGCTCTAGTTCTGCTACCCAAATTGTATGCACTAATATGTTCAACTAAAATATTAAAATATTTTCTTAAAATACTGGCAGTCCTATGTAGCCATGCATATTTAAAACTGTGGCCTATTATTGAGATAAACTCTCTCAGCCTTTTCTGTAGTACATTAGACAAGAGATTTGTAATAAAATAAACATAAAATAACAAATATTTTTATGTAATATGTTTATTTTTACTGTTGCAAGACTCTTAATTAATATTCTATACACTTTCATGAGTTTTGTGCCTGTTGGATATACATTTAATTTATAAAATATATCTCCCCAAATCAAAGTCAACCTGAAGGGGGAATTCACAAAACCAGAGATTTTTGGAGTAAAATTGGTGGTAAACTGGAGAAAATACTTTCTCCATATTCACAAACTCTTCCCCATGTGTCAGATCAAGTCTAAAATAAACTGTTCTGCTTTGGTTCGCCAGTCTTCATTTTACACCTCTTGTAGGTGGCCCATTGGGCAAGAATCAGCATATTAATAGGGATTAGCATTTTATAGTCAGGGTACAAGTGTCTGTCTAACCCTATAGGTGTAAAAGCCTCATTAACAAAACAAGTAAGACACTGATTAAGCAAAAAAAGTATATTTGATATGTACTGTAAAAAGTTTTTAACTCACACTTGCATTATTTTACTAGTTTTATCTTATTGAATGAGGTAATATTAGCAATTTGAGATAATATATTTTATAAAGGAAAAGTAAAGTTTCCCAGTAATTTTTTTTTATTTTAGCAGCAATTATACACACAAATTCACTAACCTGTGCAGTATTCGCTTCGCTAGCGTTTGATGCACTTCGCCAGGCGTAGTTTCACCAGCGCTATGCAAATTCATTAAAATGTGAAGTTGCACTCAGGGAGGCGAACAGTAGCTAAGTTGCGCTAGCGATGCATAATTTGCATACGGCGCAAAGTTAAAGTATAATAGACTTATATGCTGCAGCCATTACATTCCACTACACAAGCTCAGGAAACCTTTAATAACTCAAATAAAGGTGTTCTATAGCCCTACATATGTGCCTCCTATATAGTTGGGTTGCCATATGTTAGGAAATGTAGGGGGGAGGAGGTTACCCTTAAAAAATGTTACAATCTTTTGCAGCCTATCACCCTTAAAAAAGTAAAAGACGCCAGTGTTTTTTTGGGACTTAGAAAAAATTTTCTACTTTTTTTTTAATCTCCTATCTATTGTATTGTACTTCGCCAGATCTGACCCTGGTGAAGTAAAGTCTAGCGAACTTTCAGTAAAATGGACATCTTAGTGAATTAGCGTAGTTACGCCCCTTCGTCAGTGCGCACCCTCGCCTGGCGTAAGGGTGCGAAGTTGCGTTAGTCTATCTACTTCGCTAACGAAAATTCGCACTTTAGTGAATTTGCCCCTATACCTAAGATAAAACATATTTCTTATACAAATCCATATATTATGCAAAATAGCATTTATAGTATTTAGATCCTTATATCTTGTTACAGAATTGGAATTATACAAACATGTAGGCAGATTTAGATTTTTTTTTTATCCTGAAAAAAAAGCTATATGATTTTCCTAGGTAACTAAATAAAAATAAAATAATCCCCTCCCCAAAAAATTCCGATTTGATGGCTGACTGACAGATGCAGTAAAAGCTAAAGACAAATGCAGAAAAAATGTCTTTAAAATGTTGTGCAAAAGACAAAATCTTAAAACTGTCTGTTTAAAAGCAAAATTCACAAAAGTGGAGATAGAGGTTTTTCAATTTGGTGGGAAGTCCAACAATTGTATCTCCACTTTTATTTTGTCTCAGTATCACCAGCTTTGTGAGCATATATTTGTTAGATTTGGACTTAAACATCCCAACACACATGCAGCTTTTGCATCAAGAAGCCATGTTTCATACAGCAAGATGATTACTGTTTTTCTCTTACAAAAATTTGGCCCTGCTATTATGAAGACCACCTGCTGGTTGTAATGAAGGTCTGATCTAGCTGCAAGTGTGATGATTCTATACAGCTTATTGATTAGATCTCAGTTGTCAAGCAGTATTGGAGACTGTACAAAACATCCCCCTTAACAGAAAAGTATGCTTTATTCTGGTTATTATTATTGCCTTGCAATACTTGGATCCAAAGCTCAGTTGTGACCAGGGCACTATTTTCTATGTTCTCACCCTATACAGGTGCTACAGATCTTAATTTAGTCATAAGGCAGATGCTGATGTAAGCACCTGAATATCCCATAGAGTATTGATTAATCTTCAATGTAATTACTTTTTGGAGATGAAACATAGTTATTGGCCTAGTTAGTGTTTAGTTCACTCTACCAATGTTAAGTACTGACTGAGATATCAAAATGATAAATTGATAAAATTTAGTTCTAAAAATGGCTTTATGAAGGATCGTGTAAAATTAGTTTGTAGGTGTAATAGGTTAAAACCTATTAAAAAACAGTGTCACATAAATGTGCTTTCTAACAAAGGTTCTGTTGGTATTGGAAATGTTGTCTGTACATTACAATATATACCAGTTCTCTATCCATATACAGAGTGTCTGTTGCATTTTCTATTGTTACTGGGGTACTTCAGGGTTCTATATTGGGTACATTATTAATCATTTTCAAGGGTTGCACTCCTCCTCTGGAATTCTCTCCCACTGTCTGTCTGACTTTCGCTGAACCTCTCTGCTTTCAAAAAATCTCTTAAAACACTTATTTAGAGTAGTCTACCCTTAACTAGCAAATGCTATACCACATATAGTACCACATCTCTCACGCACTTAACTCTGATCTTACCCACTCTCACACCTTGTGTATCATTCCCTTCCCTTCCCTTTAGATTGTAAGCTCTTTCTGCACAGGGCCTTCCTCACCTTTTGTACCAGCATTGATTGTGATGTATGTAACTTCATATGTTCTATGTATGTAATTCATGTGAGTTTGTTATTTACTTTACAGCACTATGAAATATGTTGGCACTATAGAAATACATGTATAAAAATAATGTTATTATTACTTAGAGGATAGGGTTTTAAGGAATGAGTCTGTGTTTGCGATGACAATATTATATAGGACAGTTAAAGTCATACTAAAACGTGTCAACCTTGTTGGAGGTTTTAAACAAACTGCCAATTTAGGCAGCAATTAGCAGATGACTTTCAGTGCTGATGAATGTGGTATTTAAATGTATGCTGGCTGCTTATACCTTTAGTGGTTTCTAAGGTGGAGAAATACTTGATGGAGAAGAACCCAGGTAACAAGCAGTGGTGATCCTGGACCCTGTGCCACCCTGAGTCGTCTTGTGGCTGCTGCCCCTTTTCTCCTCCCCACACTCCCCTTTTTGGTGCTGGAAGGGGTCCAGAGGATTCTGATACTAGCACAGAGACACACAATTGTGCTCTCCGCACTAAAAGAGCTGAATACAGGTTTGATAACCGGAACATTTGGCTCTTAAAGTTACCCAAGATGCCAACCAGTAGCAAGAAGGCCAGCAAAGTATTGTATAAAAAGCAGTTTAGATTGAAGGGAGGAGAGGGTTTTCTTCCATTTACAAAGCACTGGTAAGGCCCCATGTAGAATATGTAGTTCCGTTTTTGAGTCCAGTGACATATGAAATAGTGAAAAGTAATTAAGCTAATGAAAGGCATAGAATGTCGGTGTAACTATAGCTAACCTGGATGTTCCAAAAATACCCTTACAAAATAATAAATAGGCAAACATCAGAAATAATTAAAAAAAGAATCCTAATGCAATTATGGCTATGTATTTCCTAAAAATTTCTTATTTGTATTGTGAAGAAAAAAATGTTTGCCCATTAGGGATATGCTTACTATACCTCCTAGCCACTGTAAAGCAATATACTGTAAAAACATGCATGGATGCACTTGTGTTATAGGTTGCTCACATTGGTGGGAGATTTATTAGTTTGGTTTCTTGGGTTAATACTCCAATCTGTTCTCTCTGAATGCAGAGTTTCAGCCTATATTGTTCATGTCATTCTCCGGAATAACCCCCAACCAGCAGAGGAAAGTGCAGTTGTGAAGGCCTCATTTTCTATCCAATGCAGTATAACAATTTTAATAAAAGTAGACTCAGAAGAACAAAATTTTCCAGAAGTCATTCTGAGCATGTTGCAGTTCGCTTTAGCAGCAGTCATATAATTCTTTGGTGTAGGTAGTGTGTTCACATTACTATTGTTTCCTCTAATTTGATAATATCCCCTTAGCTTCAACATATTCAGTTAACACTTTCTAAAATAAAGCTCTACAACTTCATAATAATCGGATTCTAAAATTACCACAGTTGATACTACCACCTCCAAGCAAAGAACATAAGAGGAACCACTGTAGGTTGCAGGAAAGAGTAAATTACAGCATTATAGTAAAAAGATTAAGGCTGTGGAAAATTGGAAACTAAATATAAAGAAGGCATTTTTCGACAATTAAAAAGGTTTGTCATAGACTGTAACAGTGAGCCTGTTCAGTATTGTAGTGAATGCAATAGCTAATTAGTTGCTCTGTATCAATGTTTCAAATACCATTATACTATTATCCATTCAGTCTGTGTTGGAAAAATGTAATATTAAGGGGAAGACCTGCAAATAGTATGTACTTATTTTTATATAACACAAGTGTGGCACTTCACAGACAGACACAGGAATAAATATTTACAGATGTTCTATACAATAAAATCCAGTAAAGAATGCAAGAAGATCCCTGCCAAGAAGAGCTTACAATCATGATGGGGAGAAAAAAAATAAAATACAAAACTTTATTCCATCCTATATATTCATATAGGGGCAATGGGTGGGGAAGGGGTTTCAAGAGCTTGTTTTTTAATGTTAAAAGGCCCAAACCCAAAAGGCATTAACGTAAGTGAAGGAGAAAATTATAATACAAATCATATGTTTTTTCGAAAATGTAACTTTTCAACATTTCCATTAATAATTAATCATTATAATTTAGTCTCACACTAACTAAATGTATTATCTAAGCTGGCATATTGATCATTGTTAGGTTCATACAGACAGCTAAAGGGAAACTGTCATGGGAAAACATGTTTTTTTTTTTTTTTTAAATGCATCAGTTAATAGTGCTTCTCCAATAGACTTCTGCACTGAAATCCATTTCTAAAAAAAGCAAACAGATTTTTCTATATTCAGTTTTGAAATCTGACATGGGGGTAGCCATTTTGTCAATTTCCCAGCTGCCCCGGTCATGTGACTTGTGCCAGCACTTTAGGAAGGAACTGCTTTCTGGCAGGCTGTTGTTTTTCCTTCTCAATGTAACTGAATAGTACGCAGTGGGACACGGGTTTTACTATTGAGTGCTGTTCTTAAATCTACGAGGCAGCTGTTATCTTGTATTAGGGAGCTGTTATCTGGTTACCTTTCCATTGTTCTTTTGTTAGGCTGCTGGGTGGGGGAAAGGGAGGGGGTGATATCACTCCAACTTGCAGTACAGCAGTAAAGAGTGATTGAAGTTTATCAGAGCACAAGTCCCATGACTTCGGGCAGCTGGGAAATAGACAAAATGTCTAGCCCCATGTCGGATTTCAAAATGAAATATAAAAAAATCTGTTTGCTCTTTTGAGAAATGTATTTCAGTGCAGAATTCTACTGGAACAGCACTATTAACTGATAGATTTTGAAAAAAAATTTTTTCCCATGACAGGATCCCTTCAACTTCATGAATATCATAAAAATCACCCAGATATAAAATGTACTTATTTTATGTCAACCAATGTATATTTGTTAGATTTTTTCTGTGCTATGCAATCTTCAAAGCCTTAAAAAAAGCTTATATAAAATGACTCTCCTTTAGCTGTGAAAATGACGGCTCTAATGCAGGAAATGGAATAATAACTCAATATATTTGACTTTTGTTTTCTTGGTTTACTGGCGGCATGGCTGAAATCCAAGCTGCATTCTAGAAGACCAGTAGAAAAACACATTTTTGATCAGGCAAAGCACAAAGGGAGCTATTAATATTGTTAAAAGTGCTGAATATGTTGTCAAATAATTTAGTTTCCATATACTGTATAATACATGCATTGATGTTGTATGGGATGTGTATAGAATGAACGCAAAATACTGATGCTGGGAATTACAGTATAGTCCAGAGATAAATGAGAAATGTACCTGCTTTAAAATAACTACATACATACAGATGTGAATACAGTGTATTCTATAGTTAAATACATGAGAAAAAGGAACACCACACACTCTGCAGCTATATTCAGTCAGCTGAAAAAAAGGCCAAGTAGTTCAGCAACTAATGGAAGGCATTCAGGTCACTAGTGGTTTGTGGTGCGGACTACAACCTGAGACCCCCACAGTTCAAACTGACATCCTGGCTACATAAGTGGTCATGGGCCACTACCTTCACCCCACTCACAATTTCTCCAGGTTTCTCCAGTGACTAATAAATAAACACTTAAAAACAGAGGTTTGTGTCCTTGTGTCTTTTTCCACTTGTTTAAATTTCTCTACCAATTAAACCAGAGACCCTTGTTCTGGTCAGCCTTCCTTACCCACTGCACTAGGAATGCAGTCAAGAGAGTTCTATCCACATTTCCCATAAGATGTAAGTATCCCAGCAACCTCTCTAGCCAATTAGGACTAGTCACTCACTTTTTGCTTTAGACTTGACCTTGAAACTGTGGCTTGTCCCCTGGCTGTAGCCCATACTTGTTTTACTGCAGCTATGAACCATGTATGTACCTAACCCGGTCAATCCTGTTTTATATAAACTGGAGTATAAAGTATTTCCTCTCCTGAGTTCCTGACCTATAGTTTGACTTGTGTAATTTGAACTCTACCTGTTTGTGACCTTAGTCATTGCCCAGACCTCAGGTTATCTCTGACTTTGTTTCTTTGCCCACTAAGTCCTTCCCAAGTACCATTCTGAGCCGCCCCTACAGCTCCTTGCTAGAAACTCAATATTACATGAATAACTACTTCTGTGGATACCCCACTACAAAGTCACTTCAAGGAAAAGGCTAGGCTAAGAGGGGCTTATAGTAATGAAGTCCAAAAATTAGTGAAAGATAATTTGCAAAAGAAAGTGACAACCAGTAAATAATAAAAGAGAGGCAAGCATTTAAAACAGCTCTTTGAACAGATTCCTGTGAAATTATGGTACTGTAATTTTTACAAATTAATACTTTGTGTAGAGAAGCAGCTGTTGTGAAAACACATCTGTATCCTCTACAAATGTGATCAAGTGGAGACTCTGGGTGGAAAAGAGAATCACACATGTAACAGAACCCAGCATAACAAACATTAAACAATAGAGAAAAGAGAATCACACATGTAACAGAACCCAGCATAACAAACATTAAACAATAATGCCACTACTACTAATAAATAATAATAGTCAACTTTGAATTTTACATAAATTGTACAGTACTGTACAGTGCCTTTAAAGGAGGCATATAGGATTGTAAAAATCCACCTAATATTGTAGTTAACAATTAATAATATATGGTGCTGGTTTCACTCTGGGCTAGAAATCAATATTGATCTTTAATTGCCACTTTATTGAGTGCTCTATAAATCTGCTATTGTCCTGGTTTCAAATGAAGGGTGGATGTGATCTAATGGTCCCTGCCAAAAGCACAGTAGGAGGGGGGACATCCAATCACAGCCTTACAGTCACACAAGCAAAGTCAGTTCCCTATCAGGTCAGCCTAGCTGCCGATTGGTTCTATCCTACAGTGACGTGTGCTGAGTGCCACGGCTCCCCTGCACAACCTGGGAAAAGAGACAGCAGGAAGTGGAAGAGATGGGCAGGGCTATTAGGATTTTGGTGCAATGTTTCAATAAATCAACCCCAAACACACGTTTTAGCACGTTCCTTCTATAGTTAAGGGGAGTATCATGCACTGGCAGATTCTTGTTATTACACAATATGTTTTCTTTATAAAAAGTCTTTCATTTGGGAAAATTTATTTGTAGGTCTGCAACACCTTATACCCATCATTGTATTGTTGATGCTTGAAAGCTAGGATTTGGTTTGAAATTAAGCAGAATCCTGATACTTTTTCAGTTCTTAGGATTTGCATGAGTCACTTTCAAGCTACCTTAATTTTCCTGAATAAGGAAACAATTCCTATGACTAAAGGGATTTGGGCCCAGATGAATAAGAGAATCATTTCTAAAGCTGGCCATAGACGCAAAGATTTTTGAAAGATCCAATGGTTATCGTGAGACCACGATTGTCTCAAAACGATCGTTTAAATGCCTGATGTGTCCATCAACTAAAAAGACCATTTCAGGCGATATTGCCAGCAAAACTGAAGGATCGCAGCCTGCTTTGCCCTGCAAACATATGTAGATTGCATGGGGACCGATAAAGATTTTCTAACCTGGCCGATCAATCTTCAGACCAATGTCGGACGAAAAATCGTAAGATGAACGATCGTTTGTATCCCACTAACCGCACGATAATTTGACAGATTGGTCGGACTTCACCAAAATCGGTCGTTCGGGAGTGAAAGATCGTTGCGTCTATGGGGAGCTTTAGACTAAATCAAAATTTGGACAGTAGTTCTCTAGATGTCATATGAAGGATAATGAAGTATTTTGGATACCAGTACTGCTAAATAAAATTCCTCTGAAAGAACTATGTTCAATCAACTGTTTCTTAATACCAAAAAATAGTATTTGGAAAAGTTGCCAATCGTTTATTTTTATATGCAGACCATGGGAAGAATGAAGAAACCATTTCCTCAAATGAAATAACATTTTAAAAATGGTTTTAAAAAACTTGTTGAATGAATGTCCAGGGAACAGACTGTGTAAAACAGTACATCGGAATGTATATTATGTGCTCTAAACACTAAATACAATATATATTGAAGCATTCCGAGTAAAATTTTGCTTATCATGCAGGCATGTGTTTCAGGTATGTCAAAAGATAAAATGACTAGGGAGTGGGGACCTATAAACAGTTCATTTGCTCTTTAATAGTATTGCACTGTGTGCCAGCAAGTGGACTGATGCAGAAAAAAAATATTTTCCTATTAGTGAAAATAATTCTGTTTGAATGTTTTGCCCCCGACTTCACCATGTTGTAGTTCCATGTCTCCTGCATGTGCCCCCCTTTAAGGTGGCCTTAGACCATTGGTCGCAGGAAATATTGTTCATTTTCAATACAGACATTTAGAACCAAATTGTCTGATATACAAGTAGAAACAATAGAATTCTACCTGTAGCTGATGATTCAGCAGTAAACAGTGGCTGATGTTTAGGCACCTTCAACAGCCCCAATGACATTTTTTTTACCTAGCTGATCCACAAGCCAACTGATACAGTCTTTTGTTGGTCGGCTTGTGTCGTGCCATACACACACTGAATATGGTAGGAAACTAAATGTACGTGAATGTCTGTGTGTCTATGGCCACCTTTACATCACCAGTGCAAGTTGTACCCATTTATATACTACTTACTAAAATAGCAAAACTTTGCATAACTTGCAACAATATTTTACAGCTGATATACTGGAATTCTAGAATATACTTCACACTACTACAGCAAATGAGCCATATTATCTATAAAATCCTAATCCTTCTGGAAAACAGGTCCCACACCTGTATTGAAAAATATTTTAAGGTTTATTTTAATTTTCAGAATTTTTTATTTTGTAACTAGACTGGATTTATTTCCTGCAATGTTTTAACTATTACTGGAGTTAAGTTAAAAAATAAGCATCTCCAATGGTCCAAGTATTTTGTGCCCTAAAGGCACTTAGTCATGGAGCCAGAGCTGAGGGCTGGGGCTGGTGCACCTGGACCACTGATTCAATTTGGTGATTTTATTTAAATGGGTTACATGTAGCACCTTCCATTTTTGTTGCTAGAAATCTGGGGACCACAGACACCAACAGGAAAATATTTACTTTTGCATGGAAAACTATGTTTATATAGTTGAATAAATCTTAACAGAGTCAAAACACTTTCCAGCCCAGATTCAACGTCTGTACTTTCTGGCTCACAGTGTAATATTTCACACCTTGTTATTTTTTTGTCTTCGTTCTCTACCTGTTCATTCAATTTTTGTGTTTTTATTTTGACTCTGTTCAGCCACTTCAGTTAAAAAATCCAACAGAAAAAACAAAGGGCAGAAAGAAAAATAATTAGTGGTAATAAAAGAGAAAAGAAGACTTTTTCAAAGATATTGTAAAAATGGCTGAAATCAGCACAGGCAGCATACAGTGTTGGAAATAAGATTTGTCGGAACAATGTTTATTATGTGTGAACATTAAAGCGACAGATTATTTCAGTTGTTTCATACTCTTGTCAAATATTATCTGGTAGAATCTACTTTCAAAGTCATTAATTTATTGGGTGCCACGTTCTATTCCTGAAACAGATTCTACTCTTCTTTTGTTGATTTACATAAGGTGTAATAAAATTACATCCTTGATAGGTTTATGAGAAAAACAGAATTAGCTTTCAGCTTTAAGGGGAAGTACAAATCATATTGCTTCACCAGGTATTTCCCCAACTATATGGGCCTCTCAGACTGGGTAAGGTTATTACCTGGGCCACTACCTCTCTGAGCAATAATATACATAATCTGTGGGCTCAAGCACACACATATATGAAAAAAGAATAATAATGCACAGAAAAGTTGGTGCTCAAACACCAAATCAAACACAAAATAAAGGAATGATTTATGAATGTGGGGAGAAAAAAGCAAGACAGATTCCTTTGTTGGACTGGCTGGCACATTCACCATACCTCAATCCTTTTCATGTGAGTAGAACTCCACTGGTCTCAGTTGGTCTGTATACCTATTCTTTTACATTTATGTTAAATAAAGATTAACTTTTGAACTTAAAATAGAATGCTTTGGAATAAATAATAAAAAGAATATCTTATCCATTTCATGCAAGCTTGGTGAATGAAACTATCAATTTCTATAATAAACTATTCTGAGTGACTCCAAACTTTCAAACACTAGTGTTTGTCTCCTGTTTTAGCTGTGTCCATAATTATGAATTTTACAAGATGATACATTAACAATACAGTTTGTTAGAGCACATATTTCCTACAGTTTGTTAGAGCACATATTTCCTACTTCATGACGCTTAGGTTAGTTACCACAGGCACATAAAGTGTTAGTTTACATGCCTCATTCCCTAAGAGAGGATTAGGGCTCTTCCAGACGAGGAGATTGCAGGGAGATTTGTTGCCTGCGACAAATCGCTGCGTTTTTGGGGCAACAAATCTCCCTGCAATCTCCTCGTCTGGAAGAGCCCTTAAAGTCTCTCCTTATTTTTAGGTTTAAGGCCATTGTGTGTAGCATGAGGCTTGTGAATGCCTTTTATGTATATGTATGTCTTGCATTGTGTTCTTATCCTAGCCTTGATGGTTTTCCATTTGTTTTATGATCCACTGGCACAGAACCAGCAGATAAAAAGATGCTCTCCCTTGTTTTATACATGGACACTGAGGGCGATGGAGGAAAAAAGTTTCTCCGTGTATCCAGGCTGGTTTTCCTAGTCACAACTTCTCTTCCAAACAAACTTTGGTGCATATGGCCCCACTGGTAGCCCACCAGTGGATCATAAATGTGAGAGATTGTGAAACATAAATGTGATGGTTTTTGAATAAGAACAGAATGTATAATAAAAGCATAAAAATAACTGAAAAAGAATAACTATAGAACAATGAAAAATAATTTTAAAGTGAAAATAACCTTTTAAAAATTAAGATAACTTATTTAAATTTGCAGTGAAAAGAGCCAACAAAAAAACAGGAAATACTTTGAAAATCCAAAGCAAATACAAAAATCCTTTATGTTTGCATCTGGGCCAGCATATTCCTTGACTACATACGTAACCTGATATTTAACACCTTTTTAATAGAGCGTGCAGTTTATTTTTGCAATAGCAAAAAAGAAACTATAAAAACATATGGATAGGTGCACTAAATCAAACTGTTCTACCATTCCTGTTATGATGAAAGTGTAAAACCACAAGAACAAGATCCTGGCTGGTTATGTCATTGAGACATTAATTAGGATTCATAAGAGATTTCTTTGTTTCACTTTTACTCAGATGGTTATTAAATCCATAAGATGCATTTTATTTGCAGCCTTGGGAAATGCAATGTAATTGTCAACACTCCCTGATGGCTAATTAGGGAACTTTATAATTTGCACATGGGAAGCAGAGACTGACAAAATATAAAAATGAGCTTGAATAAAATATCAAGGAAAGGCTTCAGATGACATATTAAACCCTCTAACAGGTCATATATTCATGATCCAAAAAGTTTTGTTACATCAATCAAATCATCCCTTATATAAATACAAGATAACTTTCTACAGTTCAAATGAATGCTTTCACACAAAAAAATAAAGACATGACCCATTAAACATAAACTAGAGTCTCTTGAGCACTCTTGAGCATTCCCTTACATGCCCATGCACAACTCTAAGGGATATTGAATTGATACTGAGAAAATATGTATGGTTTATAAATACAATGGTTCTTCCATATCTCCGAGATACTTTCTTTAAAGTTTATTCCATGGTGATGCCAATAAAGAAATATCCAACTGTCCATGATATTTTAAAGCCACGTTGCATCTTAAACATTGAGGGAAAATTATAAGTTTTGAATAAAAATATAACCAACAGATGCAGGTTTTAACTGAGGGAGAGAGAGAGAGGTCTCTGTTCATTCATATACAGATGTAACCTTGCATCTATGCATCCTTTGGTGTCAATGGAGTATCCAATTAGCTATAGTCAGTATTTGCACGTCTTTCTTAAGAATTCTATAAATGAAAAAAGAACACACAATATAATAATGTTGGATCCTGCTTTCTACATGTCTTAATTAAACAGAAAACCTTCCACAGAAGAAGATTATTTACAACAAAAATACAGGTGAGAGGGAGAGAGACTATAACTTGTATATTCTAAGCTGTCAGTTAAAAATCTGAACACTCTGAAGAATTGAAATTGTTTTTCTGTGCTCTGCTGAGTTAGGTACACAACCTTCAAGCAGGCCTTAGAAGTGCGCTCTGCGCAATTAAAATTCTGCTATGCAACACTTAAAAAGAACATTACCTTGTAAAATTTAATTTTTTATTTCTATGTATGCACGCTGCAGTTCGGTTTTCAACTTTTATTACATTTCCCACTTAATGCCTTAAGTAGAGACTTCTCTACCTTCAATAGGGATGGCGCGAACTGTTCGCGCTCGCCGGAAGTTCGCGATGTAGCGTGACGTTCGCCATTTTGGGTTCGCGTTAGTTGGCGCTTTTTTTTTGCCCTCTCACCTCTCAGACCAGCAGATACATGGCAGCCAATCAGGAAGCTCTCCCTCCTGGACCACCCCCACACCCCCTGGACCACTCCCCTTCCAATGGACAGTTCCCTGATTTCAGCACAGGGAAAAAGAAAAAGGAAGGAGCTGCTATAACACAAATACTGCAGCCTGCAGTCTGCTCACCACCCTCCCACCCACATGGTCAGTGGCTCTGCTTTTGTATTTTAGTTGTGCCTGGATGATGTGCTGGCTACTGGTCCACTTTCCAGTCAAAGCCAGGGAGCTGTGAATGTAGTAAATCATGGAAAATAACTGTGCCATTCTGCTATGAGTTCTAGGGGTATTTATACCTGAACTGGCCACTTTAACATCTTTGTGTGAACTCTGAGGTATTTATACATGAACTGGCCATCTTTTGTGAACGCTAGGGGTATTTATACATGAACTGGCCAAGTCTGCAGGGATTTGAGGGACATTTTAGGTTAGGTAGCTTTGCTGGCTAGTAATCTACCTTCTACTGCAGTGCTCTGTATGTAGCTGCTGTGGGCACTGATCTCTTCTGATCTCATTCTCATCTGTGTGCTGACTGCTGTAATAACCATTTATAATACATTTTTGCCCTTGATCCCCCTCTGGCATGCCACTGTCCAGGTCGTTGCACCCTTTAAACAACTTTAAAATCATTTTTCTGGCCAGAAATGTCTTTTTTAGCTGTTAAAGTTCGCCTTCCCATTGAAGTCTATGGGGTTCGCGACGTTCGCGAACCGTTCGCATTTTTGACGCAAGTTCGCGAACTTTTTTTCCGACGTTCGCGCCATCCCTAACCTTCAATCTCATTTAGAGGTTTGCCTTCTTCACATTTTCCCCAATTGCTTTTTCATGACGTTTTTATAATTCTCTTATTAAAGGAGATGCCAGCAATTAGCACAGTCCTACCAATGTAGTGGGACTTTGCAAGTTCAACAGTTTTGCAAATGTAATTTATTAGCAAAAGTTGTAAATTTGAAGGATAAAAATAAGCAAATAAAGCTCTTAGTGCCGGCACACAGTGATAGATGCTGCCTCTGATGTCTGATCGCATCTTCAGTCTGAGGCCAATCTCCTGCTTGTGATCGCCTGTCTCCAGGCTGCATGGGGGGAGACCCGGGGGAGAGCAAGCAGGGGGCAGGAGAAAGAAAAGCAGCCTCAGCAATCAAATTAAACTCGCTGCCCCTGAGAGTGATTTGAATTTCCCACCCACAATCTGGCTCCTGGACAGTGGCTGACTACTTTCCAGATCCCCCCTCCCCCCATGTAATTGACAAAGTGCCATCCTACTCTGAGTTCTGGGGTTTATTATACATGGACTTGCCACTGTATCATTCTACTATGAGTTTCTGGGTAGTGATGGGCGAAACTCCCGCGTTTCGCTTCGCCGAAAAATTTGCGAATTTCCAGAGAAATTCGCGAATTGGCAAAAAATTCGCAAAACGAGTCACGCGTGGTTTTTGACACGCGTGTTTCCGACGCGCATCGCATCGTTTCCGGCGCACGTCGCGTCGTTTCCGGGGCACGTCGCGTCAAAAACGACGCGCGACTCGTTTTTGTTGCCGAATTTTTCGGTGGCGAATTTTTGCTGCCGTTTCGCAAATTTATTCGCCGCGAATTCGCCCATTACTATTTCTGGGTATTTCACATGGAATTTACACTGTACCATCCTGCTGTGAGTTCTAGGAGTATTTATACATGTAATTGCCCACTTTGCCATCCTGCTATTATTTCTTAGGTATTATACATGGAGACACTCAGGAGACACTTATTCCAAGAAATGCTACAGTACCATGCAGGGTCGTGCCAGCCTTTGAATAGAGGTAAATAGTTAGGGACTGCTATATGGGGGTTGCCTTGACGTGGTATGGTGGTTTATCAATTTTATGATCATAACTTTTCAACAAAAAATCCTGTTTTTGTAAAAACATGCATTTGCATAAATATTGGATTACTGATGAGACAGGGGACCAGGGAATGTGCATTGATCAACCCCCCTTCTTTTTCTCTATGTTTGTAGTTAATTTAGCAAGATCAGTAGCACTTTCATTGTATATAAATATATTTTGCTCCCACAACACCCCCTTTTTTGCATTTTGTGTTATACATGGTATTGCCACTATGCCAACGAGCTATTAGTTCTGGGGTAATATGCATGGAATTTCCACTGTGCCACCCTACTATGAGTTCTGGGGTATTTAAACATGGAATTGCCACTGTGTCAACCTACTATGAGTTCTGGGGGTATTTATACTGTACATGTAATTGCCAATGTGCCATCCTTCTGTGAGTTCTGGGTGAATTTATACATGAGATTACCACTATGCCATCCTGCTATGAGTTTTGGGGTATTCAAACATGAAATTGCCTATGTGCTACATGTAATTGCCGCTACGTTCATTATGCCAAGTGTAAAATTGCATCAGTGATTGTTTTCTCAGATTGATGAGATTTAAACCTTAGGAGGAGCTAAAATACATGCTTAACTATCTATATATTCAATGGTTTTCCCAAAGTGGGTATGGTCTAAATCCTGCAGAACAGCCACTAGGTGTGTTCATAGCTTATACAGAGAGATACCATAAAATATAGAAGCATAGGTATTCCTCTGTACTAAGCACAATTCTGCAGGAACAGCCCTCTCAGTTTGCTTAGAGCCTGTACAGAGATATACCATAAATGAATACCAGCATTGGTATTCCCTTGTACTATTTACTATACAGCAGGAAGGTTTGAGGAATAGTTTTTATTGGGGAACATGGTCCCCAGTCTGCCCCCAACAATGATTGGCAGCAGTCACTTAGACAGAGGGTAAGGCAGGCACTTTTTTGCACACCCAGTCTGGAACTCAGTGCAAGACTCCCTCTAGGAGGCCTGACAAAAATGGTTCCAATTGGGCCTGTAGTTGGCAAGACTGGCCCTGACAGCTGTTTCCTGATTAACTTATTCATAAGAGTTAAACAGTTCAACAACAAGTAAGTAAAGATGACTTGGCTTCAAATACTAATGTGCATGCCTTGGCTGTCTTGATTCATTTACATAAGACAATTCATACGCACAATCAAAAAGATCAGTGACCCCCCACTTCTACAGACTACAGAATCACTTGAACCAACAATTAGGTGAACTTTTATTAACATTAATTATCTATCAAAACAACTTGTATTAATGAATTGTGTTTATTTTACAAAATCTAGCCACATTTCTAGGGAACCCCTTTTAATCTGTTTTCACCAGTAAATGTACATAATATTGTACAATTTACTTCTCCCCATTTTTCACCGTTTTGTGAATTTCACAGGAAATTCGCAAAATTTACAGTGAAACAGAACAAATTCACTCATCACTAGTGCCCATTCAATTTGTATCTAAAAAGTTTTCCCAACTATCTGTGTCTAAAGAGAGGCTACCTCCAACCAGGAGTTAATCTGGTGACATGTCCATAAATTGTGTATGAGATTTGCTTTGGGACCATGATCTCTTAAGGCATTTGAGGAAAGATTTCCCATTTAATACGGTCTGTCATTACCTGGTATTTACTAGCTGGCAACCTTTTCATGATATATGTCTATGCATCAATTACAACATGGATGTGTCTTCGGTATTGATATTTATTAATGTTTGGATTATTTGATATTTGAATTAGGTTGATTATTTTTGTCCCTGTCTGTTGGTTGCTTTGATGTCTGGGAGATACAATATAAGATTTAAGAACAGAGGACATATGTGGGTATGCGAAGGGAATTTTGTTCAGAAATTCTGTTAGAGCATCATAAAGTTATCTTTCAATACAGCTGGCCATACACTTTTCTGTATAACCAAGTTCAGTGCGATCGGACAAAATCAACTTTTCATAAGGCTCGAGTGCACCAAATGGTTGTTCATTAGGCGATTTTACTTCTAATATCAAAAAATTGATTGGGCAAATTTAAACATTTTTGTCCTTTAATGGGATGGAAAAGATTATGATTGTTTAAAAGTTTGTAAACTGCACGTCTCATGTGATGCTTTGATGACAAAATGATGATACATAAATATACACAAATGTTCGGTGCATTAAAACCGAATAAAGTTAATAAAGTATTGCATTGAATAAAGGATACCCAAAGAAAGTTTGGCTTGAAAACTGTTTATACACAAGCATATCCAGCACAAGCTCTTGCTTTGAGCTTTAACTAGGCAATATTACATGAAATGGTATGAAAGTTTCGTTGATGGACAAATCATACATTTAAATGATTGTTTCACTATACACTTGGTTGTACAACAACAAAACAATCTTTTAAAAGTCTACATTAGTGATGGGCGAATTTATTCGCCAGGGGCGAATTCGCGGTGAAACGGCAGCAAAAATTCGCCGCCGAAAAATTCTCCCAAAAAAACGAGTCGTGCGTTGTTTTTGACGCGACGCGTCGAAAACGACGCGACGCGCACCGAAAATGACGCAACGCGCACCGAAAATGACGCAACGCGTCGGAAACGACGCGCCGCGATTGACGCAATGCGCGTCGGAAACAACGCGCGTCGGAAACAACGCGCCACGTTTTTGACGCGCGACTCGTTTCGCAAATTTTTTCGCCAATTCGCGAATTTCTCTGGAAATTTGCGAATTTTCCAGCGAAGCGAAATGCGGGAAATTCGCCCATCACTAGTCTACATGTTTTAAGTTTTGCAGGTCTTTTTCTGTTGAAAGATAGGATTGTGCAGACCTGTGGGAAAGTTTCCATTTCCCAACCACATTAAATATATAGAAATATGTGGGTAAAAACCTAAGCTGTGTCTCACATTTTGCCAAGCCTTGTAGGCAGCAATAATTAAGGCTTATAAATACATTTTCTTGAACAGTATATAAGATAACTGCAAATGGAGAGTGGAGAGTGGAGAAAGCCTTCCGTTAAATGTTAGATGAAAAGATTAGATGTGCTGCCTCATTGAATATTTTAATGTTGGGGAGGTTTATTCCTCCTAATCATTTTGGTTGTTGTAATTTGATATTACTAATTCTAGGACTTTTTTTTTACTCCAAATAAACGTGTGAAAAATGTTTGAACAATAAGGCAAAATTTGTAATGGGTAGAATAGTTGTGGAAAGAGGATACATTTGTTTTTTACAATAAGAATTAATTAGGTTAGCTTGTATCAAGTACAAAGTACTGTTTTATTATTACAGGGGAATAGGAAATCATATTTCAGTGCAAAATAAAAAATGTTTCTAATAGAGTTAACCAAAAATGTATTCTTTAAAGGCTGGAGTGACTGGATGTGTAATATAATGGCTAGAACATTACTTCCTGCTTTGCAGCTCTCTTGGTTTCCACTGATTGGTTACCAGGCAGTAACTAATCAGTGGCTTGAGGTGGGCACGTGGATCATAACGGTTTGCTTTTGAATCTGACCTGCATGCTAAGGATCAATTGCAAACTCACGGAACAGTTAAGTCCTATGTGCTACGAAATAAGTTGGCGCATAAAGTGGCCCCCCTTAAAATCACTGACTAACTCAGAGCTAAAGAGATGAAAAGCAGGAAGGTGTGTTCTGTTATGTTAGACATACAGTTACTCCAGCCTTTATACATTACATTTTTGGCTAACTAACTACCTTAGAAACATGTTTTATTTTGCAGAGCCTATTTATTCAGTTTATATTTTTACAGTGAACTGTTCCTTTAACATTTTTAAATATTTAGATATAATGGAGTCTATGGGAGCCAGTCTTTCCATAATTTGGTGCTTTCTGGATAACGTGTCCAGAAAATGAATCCCAAACCTGTACCTCATACTACTGCCTTATTTAATTGCCTTGTTCAAGTTATTTTCTATTTTCTTCTTTCGCAAATGATATATCCCTATGGGAAGCTCCCATAGGGTTATTTCAGCATATTTTGATCAAATAAAAAAAATTTGATCAAATGGTTAAAATCGTTTGATCGAATTTTTTATATTTGATCGTTCGTTCGATCGAATTTCGCTAAAACCCTTCAAATTCAATATTCGAATATGAAGGGTTAAAATTGAGCCGAAATTTGACCAATATTAAATCTGCCTCTTAGACTGTTTCCTAAAGTTCTATGAAAACCTCTAAAAAGAAGACCACAGGTTCCTCACAGGTGGAGTTTGTTTCTACAGCAAATATCAGTGAGCACCAGGTACATACTTGCAAAGTTAAACTGCAGATAGAGATTCTTTCAGTCTGTTGATGCCCTCTACAAAAGTATTGAATCTAAAGTAATCAACAATTTACTTTTGGAACCATAAGGGGCAGTGCCCTCTCATACTATAGATTTGAGTAGCTCCAAGTCTACATCTAACTCCTTAGGATATATGTCTTTTAAAGGATACCCACAACATTCCCTAAGACTATGTACAACAAAAGTAAGCCAAATTCATTTGGCAGGACAAATGACAGCAGTCCATTTCATACACATAGACAGGGCATTTGAAAAAGTGTCAGACCCAAATAAATATTATTGGTTAACATATCAATCTTGCTATCCAATGATAGAGAAATAACACTCAATTAAGCCAGTAACAATACCTCTGCATAGTAGTTTAAGACCAAAGTTCTCCTCCTACCACACTACTTTACAGTATGTCCATCACACCTACAGTATGTTTGGCATCACTTTCCCTCCACCCTCAACTCTCAACCCAAATGCAAATGTTAGATCAATCATCCATTTCAACCTGTCATTTTCAACCTGGTTTGCTTAGATTCATTGTTACAGAGTTACATTCATTACACTAAAAGATATTAAATTAAAACCAGGATTAAGTAACGAGTTTTAAAAATACTTAAAAATATGGTACAATATTGAATCTCTCTCGCAGAGTGCCTGCATATTCTTTACACTCTTTGAAATGTTCACATCAACAAATAAACCAAAATGAACTCTATCCTTATTACATGGGGACAAATGTTAAATACCTCTTTCCGTAATGCACAACCTAATTTCAGCCAGACTAAAAACAGCCAGATTTTGACACAAAAAGAAAAGCCACATATCTCCCAAGTGATATGGGTAAAGTGAAGGAGTTCCTACATTAAACAAAACGGCAAAAGAAATGTACCTTATCAACAAAGACAAAACCAACACAACCAAAAATAGTATAATAGTTTGAGCAAACAGAAAATAACCCAACAACTAAGCTCAAAAGAGCTCCCCTGTTAACACTGATGGCACCCTGCAGATATTTTTGGAACTTTAATTGCAACTCAATGATATCAGATACAAAAAGTTAAAAACAATTATACTATATCAAATAAAAATAAATAATAATAATAGACTCAATAATATCTATATCACGATTAAATTTTTACTAACCTTTATGCTAATGAGGTAGGTGTCCTAGAGCATACTATCTTCATCAGTAGATACATTTCCTAGTGGTGTCAACTCTTAACTACTCTGTATGTATGTATTTATGTGTAAGGTCAAATATGCAGGAATATTATATATATTCCTTAATACTATCCTTAACAATTAGTAGGGATGGGGTGTTTTTCAGTGGATCTAGAATGTAAGATCAAACAAAGACAACAACAAACTTCCAACAGCAGTGAGCTAGGGTTAGACAATGATGATTAGACCTTGATGTTGCCTAATTCATGGGAAGAACCCAACATATTGATGGCGGTGATGAAAAAGAGGTTCAGATATTTCAGAGGTGCATTTAAAAACTGTTGTATTGTACATACAAAACAACTTCAACGTACAGTACTGTAAGTTTTAATTAAAAGCAGGACTGTGGGTCTTAAAGGAATGAACCCAATTCACATGTCCAACTGAGATCACAATTATTTTCAACCATCACTAAATAAAACTCTCCCTCCCATTAAAATTCTCTTTTAAGATTTTTTTTCTTAATACATATATACACTTCAGTCCAACAAAAATCGGAGTGTGTCTATTTGGAAAATAACATGGTTTTTAAATCCAGAAAAAAAGTCCTCACATCATACTTAATTTGAATTAACATACAATGTTCTCACAGGAATCAAACTTATTGGTTTCATATTAACATCATATTTGATAAAGGAACGGCAAACTTATTAAAGGGTATTTCCAATTTCAGACTTTCTAACTGTAATCCTTACAGCCTTATAAAAATGGGAAATTATTGTTATGAGGAAGATTTATTGATGAAGGCAATGTATTGCAAACTGGGCCATTTGGCCTCAGAAAATGTTGAGTTTAGTTGTCTCAATGTTCTTTTAATGGATATATCAGAAACCATGCCAGACTGTTCATCAATCCAGTTTTCCTCACAATGCACCAGGGTATATAATATATTTTGTATGAAAAGAAATGTTTAATAACCTCTCATATAATGGAAATAATGTTATATATAGGATAATAATTATTACTGCTCTTTTTATTTATAAAGCACAAATCTATTCATCACATGATGGTTGGATAGTAAGAACATACAATTCTGATAGAGAGATACATGTGCTGATGCATGCTATACTTTCAGTGCATTTAAAAAAATAACTGTGTGACCAAGGAAGAGAAGAAATTGATAATGTTGCTCAGCATCAGAGGGGGGCCCTATATCAGGATACAGATAAAACTAAACGAGCATACTCTATTGAGCAATTTTCAGTATATAGTGTATAGGGTATGTACATATTGTAGCCCTGTCTAAACTTAACAGCAGCCAGAAGGCCTGGATTTAAGGCAAGGTCACAAAGGCCCAGGACTATGGAGGTATGCCCTCCAGCCC
>CM044435.1:90508669-90528287 GCA_024363595.1 Xenopus borealis | reverse complement strand
AACTGAATTAGCTTGCTGAGAATGCGTGCAGGGCTTTAGAAGTAGTTAGTGGACATTTGATATTTTACAAATATTACTTAGTGCAGATGTTTGTGACTGAACATTATGGCCGCCGTCCTATTGTTCTGATCATTCAAAACATAATTTGTACATTTTAATATGTGCATGACCAGTTAAACAGCAAAGACCTTCAAATGCACTTTACAGACCCCTGGCATGATAATGGGCTTCACAGACATCATGTTATAATAATATAAAATCAAGATTTTTCTCTGTTTTGACCTTCTGAGAAAAATAATAGTCATTGCAAAATAACTACCAGTTTGTCTGTATACAAGTATGACGCTTCATTTCTATGTTGAAAGTGGTTTAAATGTGTGAACAATGAGGATTTCTCTTATTAAACAAGTCTTACTGGCAAGATAGTGGCAAACATGTGTTGGAACTTTTTTCATACCAAGTGAGATAATACAGTGTAACTCATATTCTTCAGTGGTGATTGAAGACCTGGCATGATTGTCTTATTGATTTCAGGAAGGACATTCCTTTTCTCTCAATTCAATCTATAGATACATTGGTTCAGATTATTATTGCTGTTTGGTGAATCAATTAAACCACATACTGTATTCACAAACTTTCTAAGCTGGAGTAGCTTCTAGCCAACTTTTCAGTATACATTTTCACATAAACACAGCAGTGCAGAAACATTTTTTTTGTATGACTGTCTGATAAATGTGTTTCAGTGTGCTCACTCCACTCAGCAGAGAGCTATAATGCACAAAGGTTTTCTTCATTTCAGACTTGTTAGAACTGGATGGGTTCCACTACAACATACTGCATGGGTACTTCTTCCCATGTCCCCACAGCCCCTCTGTAAACTTCTGATACAAACATTGCAACTTCCTCAATATTCATGTACTAAGAGACTGGATTATATTTAATAGCAAGAAAAGCTGCTTATTAACTTTGCTAAATATGCCCTAATATTTAATTCAACTGCTGGTTTCCATAAGATTTTATCAGTATTTACTGGCTCCCCATAGACGCAACGATCTTTCCCTGCCAAACGACCGATCTTAGGGAAGTCCGACCAATCTGTCAAATTATCGTGCGGTTAGTGGGATACCAACGATCGTACATCTTACGATTTTTCGTCCAACATCGGTCTGAAAATTGATCGGCCAGGTTAGAAAATCTTTTTTGGTCCCCATACAATCTACCTATGTTTGCAGGGCCAAGCAGGCTGCGATCCTTCAGTTTTGCTGGCAATATCGCCTGAAATGGTCTTTTTAGTTGATGGACACATCAGGCATTTAAACAATCATTTTGAGACAATAGTGGTCTCACGATAACCATTGGATCTTTCAAAAATCTTTACGTCTATGGCCAGCTTTAGACATTTCTTACTGTCCTCCATTACTAAAACAAATACAGAAACAACAGCTAAGTTGTTCTAGTGATTCAGATCAGTAAGTGCAATATTTCATCTCTTGAAAAGCACACAATACTGGTTTTAATTTTGGCTTACATTTTATTTTTAAAGGAAAACCATACCCCAAAAGTAATATTTAAGCAACAGATCGATTATATCATATTAACGGGCATATTACAGAATCGAACCAAATTGGTATACACATATTTAAGTAAATATTGCCCTTTTACATCCTTGATCCACCATTTCGTGATGGTCTGTGTGCTGCCTCAGAGATCACCTGACCAGAAATACTGCAGCTCTTACTGTAACAGGAAGAAGTATGGAAGCAAGAGACATAACTCTGTCTGTTAACTGGCTCATGTGACCTGACATGCATAATTAGTTTGGTCTGTTAGTGTGCACTGTGAATCATAGGATCCCGGGCCCTTTTTTTTTTTAAATTGCAATTTTCTATTTATGATTACCCAATGGCATATACTACTAAAAAGTAAATTATTATGTAAGTTATTTATTTACACGAAGCAGATGTGAGCTGTTTTATGCAATATGGTTATAAAGACCTACATTTTTCAGGGGGTATAGTTTTCTTTTATTGGTGCTATCAAGTCAGAAATCCCATAATTTCTGCAAGCTTGTGACACCTCAAAACATTTCTGTCCAATTATAAGGTCTGGGAATTTCTACTAAAGAATAGTTGCATTGGCCACTTGAATGTATGACTCATTTTGCTAAAACATGTACAGGTATGGGGTACATTATCCAGAAACCTGTTATCCAGAAACTTCTGAATTACAGAAAAGCCATCTCTCATAGTCTCCATTTTATCAAAATAATACACAGACATTTTTAAAAATGATATTTTTTCTCTGTAATATTAAGATGTAAGTAATCCTTATTGGAATCCAAACCAGTCTATTGGGTTTATGTAATGTTAATATGATTTTTCTAGTAGACTTAAGGTATAAAGATCCAAATTACATAAAGATCCATTGTCTGTAAACCCCCATACCCTGAGCATTTAGATAACAGGTCCCATACCTGCATTATTTTGAAGCACCTATGTCAAGTAGCACTGTCAAGCTGGGAAAAATGTAATAGACAATAAAGGGTCACAACAAAATAAGGTGAAATAAATGCTCCCCTACTAGTCATTGCAGAAAAAAAAGTATTTGGCATCTAGGCTTGCCCTGGATTCTTATGGATTATCCCATACTTTGTGTTCCTTTCTCTTCATATTTCCTTTATGTTGGCAGATTTTATATAAACATTACAATTTATCTTCTGTTAATGGAAATCAAATGACTGGACAGTTTGACTGGTTTTCTGCTAAAAAGATTGAAGAAATAATACTGTTTAATGCATGCCAGAATAAAGCCTGCATGTAAACATATGGCATTGTTTATTAAATTCTTTTTTGTCATGTTGGCAACATCTTGCTACCATAAAGTCCAGGTGGCACACACACTGTATACACACACACATATATATATAGTCCAAAAATATAAGGAAGCACTCATGGCATAAGGGTTATTAGAAGTCCTTTACTTAAATTAATTGAACATCAACTCGTGTATTTGTGCTAATCATTTTGTTCTGATTATGGTCTTTCTTGGAAGTTACATTTTCATACAGTACAGGGCCAAGGGCACAAGAATACGCAGTAGAGCACTTGAAAAGATTTTTAAGCTACAAGAACATTATCATCATTTATGACCTGATCAAAGGACCTTTGCAGCTTAGATGTTGCTTCATTACCCAGCAGCTCTTGAAAGATAACACAGTAATTTCAGTTTCCTGAGCGCACATTTTATAGCACATTCAGTACATTTACCAAAGAATAAATAACACATTGTAGAGTGGGAATATTTCTTTAGTCTGGTTAGTTTCTGCTTTGTTCATGGGTACTCCATCTTTCATCTGCAAGACCATCTACTAAGCAGTTAAACACTTGCAAAAGCTCTACCGTAGAACCCTGGGGAGGATTTGTGCTTAATTCGAAAGTTCAAATAACCTTGCACAATACTATACTCAACTACTCTCTCACTCTTTTGTTGCTCTTATCGAGCAATACGCTACTGAAGTCGAACCCAATCACAGTTGTTTCGAAATGTTTGGATTCCTCTGGCCAAATTACAGGTTTTCTTGATTGTCTAAATAAAAAAACTTAATAAAACAAACTGACATACAAAATTACATACTTCTGCAAGTTGCAATGTACAAAGACTACTTATCTGCTAAATGTAATAGACTGGAAAAGAAAAACAAAACATAAAATGTGGCATGTACAAAGTTCAGGTATTCTATCAGTCATTATGTCTATGAGGTTTTCATTCATCAAGGCAATGGTATATCTAGTAGAAGTAAATCTAAAGCAACTGGACTTGCTGACTTTTTATTGAAGATGTGGAAGAAGGGTGCCTTCGATACCACCTGTCTGCTACATACAGTGCTGTTCTAACATCTTTACCTCAGCGCATCACAAAACGTCACACCTCGATTAATGCAACTCTTACAAGTTGAACCTGTTTCTTTGTGTTTCATGACATATTGGTAATTCCATAAAGGGAACAGATTTCTGACAACTGCTAGGAGTTTGCCTGAAAAACATAAATTGTAACTACACAGCATTCACAACCACTGTTTCACCTCTTTGAATAGTTACACTGCACCATTGTGACTGAAATATTGGAAGAGTTTAGGTACTGAGGATTTCCCATACCAGTCAGTAGAACTGAATAAGCTGTTCCGATGAGTACTCTTCAATGATTACTCAGCAGGACCAGTTGCATTAGATATACTTGTACTAGATATATCAGTCAGAACTTCGCAAAATCCAGTTTGGCATAAATACCAGCCTTTACACACTCCTTGAGCCATTATTGTGTAGCAGTGCCAAAACCAGGTATTATTAACATGTATTTCTATAGCGCCAACTTGTTGCGTAGCGCTGTAAAGTGAATGTGATTATACAACCAAATCACATGAATTACATACATAGAACATAAGGAGTTACATACATCACAATAAATATGGAGTTACTGTACATACATCACAATAAATACTGGTACAGGAGGTGAGGAAGGCCCTGTACAGAAAAAGCTAATGGGAAGGGAATGATACACAAGGTGTGGGAGTGGGCAAGATCAGAGTAAAATGGGTGAGAGATGTAGTAATGTAAGCAGTATTGCATTGAGTCGTTAACAGTGAGGGTAGACTTCTCTAAAAAAAGTGGGTTTTTAGAGATTTCTTGAAAGCTGAAAGATTGGGAGAAAGTCAGACAGACCGTGGGAGAGAATTCCAGAGGAGGGGTGCAGCTCTTGCAAAGTCTTGAATGCGAGCATGTGAGGAGGTAATGAGAGAAGAGTTGAGTAGCAGGTCAGTAGAGGAGCGTAGCAGGTCAGTAGAGGAGCGTAGTAGGTGGTTGGGTGAGTAAATGGAGATTAGTTCAGAGATGTAGGGAGGGGCAGAGTTATGAAGTGCTTTGAATGTCAGGGTCAGTAATTTGAATTTAATTCTGAAGGGGAGTGGAAGCCAGTGCAGGTACTCCAGGAGCAATTTAACAACAGGTCTTTCTTATTTTATTTTGAGAAAACTGGCATGTACCAAATTACACATATCTCAGTTCTTGACAGTACTTCAGGCAGAAGCACTGGTATTGGCAATCCTTCCTAAAAAAGGTGAATAGTATTGGCAGATGTCAGATGGAGATTAGGTTTACTGTTTAGGTAGCTGTTGTCTATTTAAGGAAAGTAAATTTAAAAACACAATTACCTATAATTAAGAGAATTTCTCCTTAAAAATTGACTATGCACTCATGTAGCAGAGATCTTATTCAACTGTTCTAGTCAAAGAACATCCAAAAGAAAAATGGAAAACTTCTTTAAAACTAGCCAACTACTGGAGCAAATACATATGTAATACAAATGAGCTGAAAGCGACTTATATTTGTTAAAAATGTTTTTTGCACGGATTTTAAGTCTAATTTAAAGTGCAAATCAAAAAGGGTATTGATGAGACACAGCACTTTCTTTTTCATATACAGTATTGGCTTTATAAATACTTTTGCAATATTTCATCTCTCCCTCCAAAATGGTGATATTATATTTCTTATCCTGCAATTTTGCATGCTACTTAATACCCTTATACATATATGATAGTGTAATAAACTGTGACAATTAAGGGGTCTTTTACTATTTCCCTGCACAGAAGTGCAAAAGCACGAAGGGGTGCAAGAGGGCCTTCCTTAGTGCCCATGCCGAGAGTAGCACTTTGTATTTGATGGTAACTAGGCTGCTATTAATACTTGTCTGATTTTATAAACACCAAGCCTTAAAGGATAATATACACTGCGGTTTCAGTTCTCAAATAATATTTTTTTTTGTTTTTACAAAAATCACACACCATAGGCGCTCAGTAAGTACACATCATAAACAATTATTAATAAACAAAATTATATACTAATACATACCTGCTTAAGATTATATTTAATGTTATTGTAAACCCAACATCAAGATGAAGGAACATATCAAAATTGCAAATATCTATAGAATTATGTTCCAAGACCCGCAATAATGGTGACTGCCATGCTTTATTAGGCTGTTATTAGCACAGGCCATAACGGGATGAGATTTCTGACAATTGCTTGGATTGTGCTTGAAAAACATTACTTGTATGAGTCACATTATCCATATTTATGTTTCTCTCATTAATTTGAGCAAATTTAATATTTCACAACAAAAACATTGCAATATTCTTCAGCAGGTTTTATTTGCATCCAAATAAAAAATATAACATCCATCAGCCAAAGTCAAACAGGCATAAATGTTGCTCCAGCATGTGAATTGCCAAGAATTTTACAGAACAAGGACTTTTAACACTACTAGACACCAAAAATCAAAAAACACAAACAAATCTCCAAAAAATAAAAGGATTTATGATCATGAAGCTTTGAAGTTTTGGTGCAGATGTACTAATTTCTAGGGTCTGTCTACAAATTTTCAGAAGACAAACTCTAGCCATGCTCATTTCTCTTGCCTATTTTTATGAATCTATAACTCTAATTCTCTATAGAGAAATTTGCTGGGGTGGAGTCAGTCTTTCTATATGTGCAAAATCTACAATTCTGGTTATTGATGCAAAGATAAAGCAATGGAAATATGTAATCCATACATATTATTAATCTAAAGAGTTCATGTAATTCTAACAACTTTCCATCAGATTTTAAATAATAATTTTATATTATGTTAGCTACTGAATGATTCAATTGGCAGTCACGGCTAGCACAGTACTTAATATGCCTTGTTCACATTTTCCACTATTGTACAGTCAAAAGTCAAGAGTGCAATGGAAACAGAAGTCAAAATGTAAAAGCTGTAAGTGTGTTCTACACTATAAAATAAAATAGATTTTATTTCCATGGGACCCCACAAGAAGACCCCACAAGTTCAAGATCAATGGTCTCCTGTCAGATGTTTTGCTCAGTATACCAAATTGGCAGTTCTTGCTCACTAGAGACCAAATGAAGAACACAAGTGTTGGTCTCTGTTTCCCTTGCATAATATATTTACGAAGATTATAATACTAAAGTTTATGTGCAGTACTAATTTCCTTGCTAACCATTTGTGTTACAGAGTCTTTCTTTAAATACTGGTTGGTTAAGCAAATGTGAAAAATTTTGTGTAAACAAGTCATATTTAACACTATTACCTCACAATATATTAAAATCACTCTTAGAGCATACCAAAAGTTCACAATCCAACAATAAATATGCAAGATACAGTTACACGTGCAAAACAGGTACAGGTATGGGACCTATTATCTAGAATGCTCGGGACCAGGGGTTTTCCGGATAAGGGATCTTTCCGTAATTTGGATCTTCATACCTCACGTCTACTAGAAAATGATGCAAACAATAAATAAACTCAATAGTCTGGTTTTGTTCCAATAAGGATTACTTGTATCTTAGTTGGGATCAAGTACAAGGTACTGTTTTATTATTACAGAGAAAAAGAAAATAATTAAAAAAAATTTCTATATAAGGTGTTTCCGGATAAAGGATCCCATACCTGTATGAATTTTGTTTCAGGCATTACGGCTTTAAACTTCAGTATCATATAAAAAATATTATGTTTGTATATTTCTCACAAGAAAAAGGTAAAGAAACAATTGATTGAACACAGAATATTTGTTCAAACTACAGTGTTTTCAACATTATTGGAACAATAAATTTCACAAAGCATTACAGAAGATAATTCAAATAACAAATGAGCCCTAACTTGCTTCCTATGGGGTGGAAAACAACTAAATTCGAGTTTCCGTTATTAATGATTATGTACAAATATAATATTGACCATATATTGTTAATGGCACAAAGAACACAAACAAGTATATAAAAAGGCTACCTTTAAACTCAGGGGCAGATTTACTAAAGGTCGAATTTCGAATGAAAAAAAATTCGAAATTCGACCTTGGGAATAGTGGGGAGGTAAAATCCTACGAATGTTACTATCGAATTCGAAGGATTTTTCCGCAATTCGATTGATCGAATATAGAAAGTTCGATCGATCGTTCGAATATTCGAATCGAATTCGAATCAAATATTTGAACGATTTTTAAGCGATCAACCAATTTTTATATTCGATATTAGGGAACGATCCCCATTTCGGTAGGTTTAATCTGGCGAAGTAGGTGGTCGAATTAAAATTTAAAGGGGAAGTATTCGACCATCGAATTTTCGAATATTCAAATAAAATTAATCTTTTTGAAAATTCGATAGAATTTCGAATCACTCATGTGAATTCATGTGAATTTAGTAAAGCTGTCCCTCAGTATAGTTTCAATATGGTGGCCCTACTACCATCCCCCCCCACCCCCCCCGGAAGACTTGAGTTAAACTAAGGTCTTAAAAATAAATGCTTTATTTTATGTACTGAAATGATTATACCAGCCAATAGGTTTTGCAGCCCTATAGTAGAAATGATTCATTTATTTTAAATTATCCATGCCAGCAACCCATAATCTGGAATAGTAATCCATCATTTGCAGCCAGTATGAATCTGGATTTATAAATCATTTTTTTGCATTGTGGACCTGAGAATATGCTGTGAATCAGCAGATGATGGACTACTAGGGTTATCTTCAGACCTTATTTTAACCCCTTATTTTTACCCCTGGGACAGACTACCAAAACCCAAGGGGGCAGATTTATCAAGGGTCGAATTGAAAATTCGAATTTTCAAAAAATGTTATGGTCAAAACTGTCAAATTTGACTAGGGAGTGTTTTTAAAAATCTTGATTTGATTTTTGAGATTTATCACACTCTGGCACTTTACGAACTCAAATTCAACTACTTGCCACCTAAAATCTATATAAGTCAATGGAAGAGGTCCAGGGGTCAATTTGGAGATGTTTGCAGCCTTTCTGACATCCAAGTTTTTTTCGGAGAAAAAACTCAAATCAAGTGTGATCAAATTCGGTTTGAATTTGGTCTTATTTTCAGGTAGTGTCACTTCATCTGAGTTTGAAAAATTCTATTTTAATAAAAAATTTCAGTTGGTCAAATTTTGAATATAGGAGAGATTTCTGGAAATTCGACCTTTTTTAAATGTGCCTCTCTGTGCATTATTTCTACCTTGAGTCTGTTAAAGATTCAGTTTGGGATTCAGCCAGAATTTGACCTTCTTCAGCAGGATTTGGACGAATCCAAGTGCCTGGCTTGGCTGAATCCAAGACCCTGGCTTGGCCGAATCCAAGAGCCTGGCTTGACCAAATACAAGTGTCTGGCCAAACTGAATCTTTGTGTTTTTGTCACACAAAGAAGTGACATTTTTTTAACCACATTCTGCACTTGTGGTTCTCTTTGGCCCTTCCCTTCCTGGTACTAATGTGCATATGCAAATTATGATTTGGTTGAATCTTTTATTAAGGATTTTGTCAAATACAAATATAGTGGATTTTGTGCAACCATAATCTTTGATAAGCGTTGTCTCCTTTAGGGTTGGAGATTTATCTGGGATGTTCCCAGGCTGTTCATAATAATAACACCAAATCAAAGAATACAACCGCAGTTGTGCAAAGAATAGGAAGTATCACCTGAATTTGATCCCTCTGGCCACTAAATCAAATGGAATCCCCTGCATTTTATTGCCCTTGTTTTTGGAAACAGGCCATACTCTCGCCAACACTGTCTAGTTACTTTATGCAGATGGTATTACAAGTTAAGAGATTTTTTTCAGATTTGATAATATAATTTGGGAAAACTACTTCAAATGCATATATTCTTACAGAAACTCTATAAGCAGGCAGGTTTTGACCTGACAATGACCAATCCTATCCTCAAATGATGTGTGCAACTGTGCACAAGTATGTATTTCACAAAATGTATATAGTATTCAAACCCATATTTAAATGATAAAAAATTCTGCACAACATACAAAACACTAGTTAATTTAGAGTTTCATATTTCTTTTACTCAAGTGTAAATACAACCTATCTTAATTTTAAGTATTTTTCCAGCCATCTTTACCAAGCTGGTTTGCAAAACCGTGAAGAATGTTTTCTTTTGTGATTTATTATTGATGCTTAAAACACCATCATGAAAATGAGATGAAAACCAAGATAAATTAGCTTGTAAGAAAAATTGTTTGGAGCA
Source organism: Xenopus borealis (assembly GCA_024363595.1). Taxonomy (NCBI): domain Eukaryota; kingdom Metazoa; phylum Chordata; class Amphibia; order Anura; family Pipidae; genus Xenopus; species Xenopus borealis. Next base: position 90,518,201 of record CM044435.1, on the reverse strand, counting down.
TGACATTATTTTTTCTGTTTAACCATCTGGCTGACTTTTAGAGCAAATCTAAATGTCATATAACCATTTTAACTAATGGTGCCAACATGGTTTTCATAACATAATTCTCCTCCAAAACTTAAGTTTACCAAGTCTATAGAAATATTGCAGTATGCAGTAGTTAAGTGAAAAGAAATTCATCCCCAACTCATTCCAGAAACCTCTTAGATATTATTGATTGACACCGCCAAAACCAACAATGTCACATAAATCATATATTTTTGAATTCTGCTGCAGCTACAATACCACAAAAAGGCACATATGAAATATATCATATGCCCACAGAGCTACTGTGCAGTTAGGACTTATTTATAAATGTATTGTAAAATGCAATAAAAATGTAACTTGTTCCTTGGTATAATTAAGGGTCATTGTATTCAACCACCCTTTCCAATAATTGTACATCCGCTCTTTTTTGTACACAAGGCCATCAAGCAATCATTTCAAGCAACTGAATAAAGTCATATCCCCACATAATAAAATGCACTTAGTTTGCCCAGGAGCAGTAGCCCATAGAAACCAATGATTGTTTGCATTCAAACAGGTGACCAGTAAATTCTACCTGCTTTGGGTTACTGCTCTAGGCAAACAGTGACTTTAATTATATAACTCACCTAGTATATTATTACCATTGTTCTATACTTGAAAAGCTGATGATTTACTGATTATATTAAATGAACTTGGCAGAGTGATTTAAATAAACTTGAAGAGCTAATTGGCAAATGAGATTCAAAGCTTATAAATGCAAAGTTGTGTACTTAGGCATGAAACACCATGAATACTAGTTATATAGTAAGGGGTGATATAGCAACATTTTCACTACTCCTTAATTTGAATTTAGAAAATTCATATGTATGATATTTAATAAAACACAGAAAAATCTAGAAATTCAAATGTTAAAACTTTAGCATCTAAAAGCTGCTGCAAGTCACTAGAATTTTAAAATAAATAAACAAATATTCCAGTGAGATAAAAATTTGAGTTTATGCAAAATAGAAAAAAGCATTACACAAATTAGAATTTTGCAAAATGGGCCTTCAAATGTACAATGACTATATAACACTTAGCAGTGTCAGTCAGTGCTAAAGCTACACAAGGAATGTATATTTTTTTAGCATTGCCACTTGTGAGGATCACATTTTTGCCTCTTTATTTTTTGTTGGTAGGATCTCACCTTGAGTAAGCAGTGCTGTTTTTAAATGAAATTAATAAGATAGAAAGAGTCCAGACACATGCAACTAAGCTAGTTAAAAAATGGGACAATTAAACTATGGGGAAAGACTAAAAGCATTTGGTAGGCTTTCTCTAGGGCACTTAAGGACATGATAAGTATTTAGAAAACCGTGGGGGCGATTATAGGCAGATTATATAGCACGGGATCTTTTTTCACACTGACAAGAACAAAGTACAAGATGGCTGTGGAATGTTCCCCTAGGTGATGTTGTTTTGCCAGATTTCCTTAATGCCTTTAACAGGAATTTGTCTTGGACAGACAAAAATATTGGTGGCTGCACACAGTTGTGTTTGTATTTAAATAAATCTGTATGCATGTTTGTATATACACTATCATCAGGAGATGAAAAAAATGCCCCATGATTGGTAGGGTGTATAAAAGTAGATGTACATGTAGAGTTCCAAAGCACCCCTAAAACAATTTCATTGTACTCATCTTAGGTTTTGGATTAGGGATATAATGCTGATGTCCCATTGAAGAGTCACCTACCAGGTAGGTAGCAGGTAATTTAGTAATCAAAGAGGCCTTTATAGGACAATATTTTTTTGCAGATAAATAAAAATGAGTATTAACCTTGTAGAGTCCATTGGATTCTTTTTATATCCCTGGCTATTTTCTGTAGGCTTGTGTTAGGTTACCTAAGGGGCATAATTATAAAAATATGAGTTTAGAGCTAAACACAGAAAAATTCATTCGCTTTTTATTCATTCCTATGGGATTTTTAAAAGTGTATTTATCAAATGGGGAACTCTAAGGGGGTTATTTAACAAAGGCTAAGTTTTAGAGGTTTGTGAGTTTTTTTTTACCTCAAATAAATGCACAACTCTAATGGTTTCTGATTTATGAAAAAACTTGAATGTAAAAAACTCGAATCAGTGTAGTCGAGGTTAAAAACTCGAATACTTGAATTGATAAAGTTTTCACCAAAAAAAGAACTCTAACATCATGAATGCAACATCTTCAATTAGTTCAAGGGACCTCTGGCACTGACTTCTACATGTTTTAGATGTACTGTAGGTGTATTTTTGGATTCAAGCTATATCAATCTTGAAATGTTTTTTTTGTATTTTTTAACCCTGAAAATTCGAGTTTTGATTTAGTTATACACACAAAACATCAACTTGACCTTTGATAAATAACCCCCTAAATGTAGCCATTGATAAATATGTTTCTAAAAATCCCACAGGAATAAACAGAATAGGAGTTTTTTCTGTGGTGAGCTCTAATCTCAGTATTTTGATAAATCTGCCCCTAAGTGAACCAACCCAAATCAGGGGCAATATTTTAAGATTCAAGCAGGGTAGGTAAAGTGGCGTTTTTGGGATTAGTAAATTAACACATTTATTAAATAGTAGATGAGGTTGGAAAAGTCACATGTCCTTAAAATTCAACCTTCTACTGTAAGTGAAACCTGCTAAATTGCTAGCTAAGCCATTATCACCTTCTCCATTAAACAAATGAGGAATCCCAACTAGTTAAAATGTATATTAAATGAAAATGCACTATTTGATTTAAACCTTTTTTTAAATAACTAAGTTGATTTTTTAATATGTTTCACAGTATATGTGAGATGCATGAAGCCACTTCTCATTCCATAATATAAGAATGATGATTCTTCACATCTTCATAAATAAGGCAAAGGAAAGAGCATTTTGTCAATGCAAACAAAAAAGTGTTAATTGGAAGTTCCTCCACTAAATGGGTACCTTACCCGAAGAAAAACTTTTAATATGGCACAGGCACTTTGCATCAATCAGGTTTGAGATCTTAACTGCGATAAGGCTGATAGGTCTTAATTATCTTAGATTTAGTTTGCAGGTCAGAATGGAAGATGGATAGGTGGGAGCCTCAGAATAAGTATATGCAATATAAATATAAGCCTCAAGGTCAATGTGTAGCTTGGTTTCCATGGTCAGTAACAACCAAATAATTTTTTTGTAAATGCTGTCTGTAAAGAGACAGGTTGGTTAATAATAAATAAATAAAAATGTACTCCTATTATATACTAATCTACAATAATTGACAGGTGAACTTCATCTTTAATAACTGGACACCACAATCTCTGCTAAATAACAGATAGATTATTAGCATATTTTAATTTCTAAGGAGGCAAATCCCGAAATTGTTGTGAAAGATTCAGCCGAATCCTGAACTGAACCCAAATTTGCATATGTAAATAAAGGAAACAAGGAGAACTGTAAATATGCTTTAATTTTACTTCCCTGTTTATGTAATGAAAATTCACATGATTTATTGGATTCAGATTCGTTCGGCCAGCCACTTGGATCCCTGCCTAATCTGAAACCTGCTGAAAAATGCCAATACCAAACCAAATTCTGTGTTTGGTGCATCCCTAGTAATTTCACAGCTAATTTCCATGTGGTGTGAGTTGTGCGAGAGGAGGCATGTTTTTGAGAGGTCTGGGAATGGCCAATAGAATAGCCCTGGGATACAGGTACAGAAATTCCTAAAGGATTGATGTGACTGGACATGAATCCATGAAACTCACTGAATCTTTGAGGTGACTCATAAGTGCGACCATGAAGACCTATCCAGTAGCACTGACAATTGAAGGTGGCCTGTACTTTTGAGAGGAAATCCGACCAGTATGAAAACAGCCCTTGTGTCAGAAGAAAACCATATTGCTTTCTCAATCAGGCAAAATATATTTAGTATAAGGCACAGGCCGAGACAGGTACTAACATACCCCATATCATGGCACTGTCCCAATTTCAGCTGCACAAAATATTTACAAGGGTAGCAATGGAAATGGTCTATGGAAGGCTGCGGTTAGCAAGCTGTGGATAGACAAAAAAGCTTGGCATTGTACTGTTTGCACTTGAAATAGATTAATGTGTATTTGGGTGCATGTATTTATGTTATTTCTTTGGGAGGTTGACAAAAGTATGAGTCAAACCATTAAAATAGCGTGGTTTCTATTGACACAGACAGGAATTCAATAATGCCTACAATTAATTAGTAATAGATCATTTAGTAATAGTAATCACTCAGAATACCACTGCTGCACTCATATTGAGAAAAAGGCTAAAACTATTTCAGTTGCATTGTCTGTGCATGAATAATGCTCAACATTGTGCCAGATTGGGGACCCTTGGGCCCACAGGAGAACCTGACCACCTGGTCAATTTCTATAGCATCACATCTGTTTCTGAGTTCTCTTGCCATCATATTGTAACCTCATATATTAACCTCATATATACATGTACAGTTGGGTCCTTAAATATATGCTTATCCATTTTAATTTTCAGGTTTATGTCTAAATTTTTGAGTGGAGAAAATACTTAAATTTTTTATCTTTTTAAGACATATAATTAGAACATTTTCTTACATTTTGCACAGCTGCAACTATCACATAATGACATTTCCAGATGTCAGATACCATACCATATTGACTTCCTGAAATAGTTTCTATGCCATTTAAAGGTGCATTCCAAAGTAAAGAAGCTCTGAAATTAGGCTGATTTGATGTTCCCATGATATGTAACTTGTTTCTGTAAGTTTTACATATGGGGAAGATTTTATCTATACTGATAATTCTACACAGTAATGACAGTTACGGCTAAGCAAAAAAAAAAAAAAACATTTTAGATTTAATCATTTACTTTCCACACTGGAACAATTTCTTCTGGCATGGAAAAAATAATGTTGATCCTTAGTCCCCACTTGCAGTTTGCAGCAGTGATTAACAATTCAAAATCAGTAAGAGCACAGCTCTGCAGCACAGCTCTAACACACCTTAGAAAAGAATGGTTTTCTCTGCTCTTGATAAAACGGACATAAAGTTGTTATTTGAGCTAACAAGAATTTAGCTACCTTCAAATATGCTACAATATCCTTCATAATTACATAGGGAAATGTAATTGTTCATTCTTATTTCTGAGATTTTGTTCCATTTTCAACCTCTCTCACATTCTTTCCAGTATATTTACAAATATCAAATTCCAATATTTTTGTTTAAATTGTGCCTAAGTTCACCCAAGAGTTTGAAAAAACATATTTTCACAGTACTTCACATCACTTGCAGCTATAAAAACATGGTTACGCCTATCTGTATTGGCAAGCACGCAAATCTGTGGGATAAAATGCTCCGTTTGCTGCCTCGTCAGTAGCAGGAATGAAAACAGAAGCAAACAATATTTTAACACCGCCACTTCTTTATACTTTAATGCCACTTTTAATATTTCTGGTTACCATTTTAGACAGTAAGTACTTTTTCAGATATCAGCCAGATGTTACAATGCCCCTGAAATGCCCCATCCACACCCAGTAACACTTCAACCACGCCCAGTTACACCCTGACCACACCCATGACTTTGCCCCACCTAGTCTAAAATCTAGGTGAACCATGGATAATCTAGGTGGATATAAAGTAATTGCAACAGAAAAAAATCACAAACGTGATAATAAAAAGACAAAGATTTCTTCTATTATGACAGTAACCTACAGGGCAAGAAAAGTACTGTCTATGTTTATGTTTACCCCCTCGCCTCTATCAGTCTCATCACACACACCCATTTTCATGTTATCCATGACATCCACACAGATGAGCATTTGGCAAGTATCTCAATGTGCCTTTCAGGCAGCATGAAAAATCAAGAAAAAAACATTAGTCTCATGCACGTCATATATTTATTATGCACCATACTTCAAGGTACACAAACAAAATGGAAGGAACTTTTTGCAGAACCCATTGTTTTAAAGTTGTAGCAACGATGTGTGTTTAGTGCAGTTGGAGACTGTGAAACATAGTTGGCAAAATTAAGCAAACACATTTATAAAATGTAATTATATACGATGTGTTGATTTGTATATAACATTTTTTTTTAAGGTTTTTATTTTGCATTTTAAAAACAACAAACAAAACATTAAGAAATCAGAATTTTTTACAGCTACTCTTTATATACTATAGCAATTTCAACATATTTAAAATGTATACTGGTTTATATATTAGATCAGACCTTCAATTCAGTTATCAGGAAGAGCTGCATGTGGATTGGCATCCAACCAGGGTTCCCATATTTTCTCAAATTTCCCTGTGTTCCCCTAGCATTGTATGCCAGTTTAATTAGAGGTAACGTACCATTTATTAATTTGATCCACTGCTGTAAGTGTAGGAGGACTGGGACTCATCCACTTCATTATTCATCCACTTCATTACGTTTTTGCATAAGATAAGATAGCCCTTAGAAGTGAACTGGACTTTTGTAAGGGGACTACTTCATCAATACCTAATAAGCTAATCTCAGGGGACTGATTCCTGGAAAGGATTGAACCTCATTAGTGTAGCAGATGACTTCTGCCCACTATGCTGCTACTTTATGGCATATCAAATGGAGGAAGCCAGCTTCTCTCTTACTGCATTTCACACATTTAAGGCCCCCATACACGGGCCGATAAAAGCTGCCGATAGACCGAGTCTGCAGCTTATCGGCCGTGTGTGGGGCCATCCAACGGGCTTCCCCGATCGAGATCTGGCCGAAAGTCAGTCAGATCTCGATCGGGCAGGCAGCTGCATCTGCAAGTGTATGCGGTGCTGCGGTGCTGCGGTGCTGCGATCCGACTGCCCATTTCGGATGCATTATGATCCGATCATTGGGCCCTAGGGCCCACAATCAGATCAGCCCGATATCGCCCACTTCAACGTGGGCATATCGGGGAGAGATCTGCTCGTTTGGTGACATCGCCAAACGAGCAGATCTCTGTGTCTATGGCCACCTTTAGCTCCATCTAGTCTGCCATAGCTTTGAGCCTCAGGGGGGTAATATAAATTTGATTAATCATTTTGAATTGAACCATTCTGATGCCTGATATTAGGCATGAGTAAAGGTTGTATATAACATTTTTATACAGGCATTTGTTAAAAGGGATCTGTTGACAGCTCAGTCACAATAACAGAATGATCCCATGTTCTTTGAGATAAACCTGGAAATCATAGTATCATGGCCATGGTTTTCTTTGCCACTAAAAGACACTTTTCAAAAATTGATAAAACAAATGTTAAAAAGGTTCCTTTTATTGTTGAGGGCATATTGATCAGATCTCCTTCTTACTAGTTTCCTCCGTTGGAATCTAGTGGTAAAAAAAAGCTACATTCTGTGTGGCAGCTCAGGTCATCTCAGATTTTACGATGAGCTTACTCAGCCTTGTTTGTACAAGTAGCTGGCCTAGCTTAACATCTGCTTACTACATTCTTGAAGTCATATTTAGAGTTTCCAGAAATAACTTAGCAAGGAAACCTACACAATATGTATTTTTGTGTTCCCCATCAATACATAATTACCCATTTGTAAAGTATTTTTTATAGCTGGAAGATTTCTAAGACAGGCATGTAATAATTGCCATGTTTGCTGTATGCATGGTTCTTTTTACAGTAAGACGAAGACATTACAGAATCTATTACAAAGTTCAAGAAGAAATAGTTTGATACCTCTGCATGTCTATACACCAAAATAAATCTCTCTTGTCAATTGAAAGTTACAATATGTAAAAATAAGGATGATAGTAATAATATTGTCACAGAGATGCCAAACTGCCTTACTTCTGCCCTGTCCCTGTTCCACACTGGTCCTACCCCCCTGTTGTGTGAGCAGCTCCACTGCTTGGATGAATATCAGAGGACTTCAGGTGATGATTTCATGCATTTCAATTCAAGTTTCAGGATTAAATTACTGACAAGGTGAGTGGACTTAAATCAAGGAGGCTGAAAACAGGTGCAACTTGCCAAGTTCTTTTATGAGAGTCCTGTACTCTACATCTGGTCGGTGAGACATGTAGGGGGTTATTTATCAGAGCCCGAATTTATCTCATTATTTCTATTAAGAAAGCCAACCAACTCCAAATTGCCGATTGGACCTTATTTATCATAGAAAAAGCTCGCTAAAATCAGTTTGGGCAAAAAATCTGAAAAAAAAAATTTTTCACTCTGATTTTTGTGTGAAACTCAGTGCAGACCATTATATTGAAAAGGGACCTTTGTCATTTACTTCTACAGGACTCTGACAGCTTGTAGATGGCAGTGCTTTGAAGCTTCGGGGTATATTAAATTCTAAAAGAAAAATCAAGTTTTTTTTTGGTTAAAAAAAATGAATTTTTTGTGATTTTTCTATTCAAAGTTTGATAAATAACCCCTGTATAGAAATTGGCTCCATTGTGACTTACTCACAGTGCTAATTATTACTGAGATGCCAAGCTGAAGATCTTGCACAGTCTACAGAAGTTTCCCCATGTATGTGTGCATTACTCTTTGGGTGCTCCAGTGCATATGACCTTGTGTATATATGCTGCTTGAATGCGACAGGAAAATTAGACTGCAAGCTCCACTGAGACAAGGACTAATGTAAATGATGAACAATCTTTGCAAAGTGATGTGACATGTTTGTGCAAAGTGATATGTAACATGTTAGCGCAAAGTAATATGCGACATGTTAGCCCTAAGTGATATGTAACATGTTAGCACTCAGGATAACAAGAATTACTAGGTATATTTGCAATATTTACACTAGATACGAGAAAACCTATGCACAAATACTGAGGACCCTTCTAAATAAGGGGATTATAAGTCCTCCTCTGTTAGAAGGATTCCAAACCCACTGTCACAGTCAGTATGATACAAGTAATTATGTTATTACACTGACATTTTATTTTTTAATTTCAGGGATGCAACTGTTACAAGAATAAATGAATGTGGAGACACCCATTTTTCCTTTGTTGTGGAACTGTGGTTTTGGATGAGAATTGTTCTGAAAAGCAGAGTTGACTTTGTATACATTCAGTGCTTGCCACAAACAAACTCTACTGAAATCACATCATATTGTTTGGTCTGGGCCTTTACAATGCCAGACTGTTTCTTTGAACATGAAAAGATCTAAGCCTTTAAGTGACAAACTTGAAAAAGTAACACACGAAGCAAAGGAAATGAGATGCACACGTGTTTAGAGTGGTTTGTGGTAACACTGGAGAGCCCTAAAAGACACAGAAAGCAAAGCCTCTGCAAATATTTAGAGACTGTTAACTCCACTGAACCATGATCTCTGCAGCTATATTTTACTCTAACCTTGTATGTGCCAAGAAAGTTTTTGAAGTTTAAAAACCCCTATAAAATATTCTCTGACAGATGATAAACTGCAAATTTGCAAAATATATAAACTAATATAGTGGAATGGATTATAATTGTGAGCTCTGATGTACAGGAACCTCTTCTCCTCCTGTAGAGATGTACAGAATAGTATGTTTGATGTA
>CM044435.1:90476111-90496587 GCA_024363595.1 Xenopus borealis | reverse complement strand
CCCCCCCCATTTTTCTCAACCCACACATTACTATTGCACAGCAGGGACAAATTGTGTCCTCTTTTGTTGGAGTCTCAAAGCTAATCCAAACCTGTCTTCAACTGCACATGTTCAGTGTTGCCGATCGAACAGAGAACCCAAAGCAGTGTGCCAACCCTTCTGTTTAACAAGGTTGGATGTTGCTCAAAGCCAGAAAAATAAGTCAAAAGTGGTACTACCAAAGAAAATGTTACAAAAGTAATAATAAATAAAAAAGTGAATAAACACTGAAGGGTACACTCACAGCTCACCCCAGTCCAAAGGTGCAATTTTCAAAAAGTTATGAGTCCCTCAAAAAGTAATAAAAAAAAGTTAAATAAAATAGAAAATATTTATTAGGACATATTGGACTAAAGAATGTGTTTCATGCCTTTTGGGGCACTCATAGGCTAAAAAGCCAACACTTCTGCACAATTCTATAAGGACATTCACACAGAAAGTATAACTGGTGAAGGGAACCACTGGAGGAAGCCTTGACTCTCCCCTGCATCCTCAACCTTACTAGCCAATAAAATGTTTGACACTATGATATTGGAATGATACTGGCCACAGTTTTATTAAAGTTACAATAATACAATCCATAAAGTAAACAGCATATCATTATACAAAATGCATTAAACAGTTTAAAAACATAAACATTGAACATTATAAAGTGCATAACCATTAATATCACCTGAGAATCTGTCACTCTGCTCTTCCATAACTAGTAGCAGTATCTTCTTGCCACAACTTGATTGTTCACAGTATATGCCATCACTCGGGGATTTATAACAGAGCCTCAACCTTAGCTGGAGCCCACCAACTCTTAGTGAGGGTTGGGTGTGGAACCTTGATTTCAGCTACCTAACTCAAAAATGATGGCAAGTTGAGTCTAACCTAGCTCTACAGTGGCCACCTATTCTCTCCCCCTTGTAACCCCTCCTTTAATTGAATACACCTATAGGGTTCCTGCACTGGTTAAGTCATGCTGTCCCTCCTCCAAGCTCTGCTGCTATCTGTGGCTTACCTAGAGTAGGAAAGAGGGATAAAATTAAAAAATGTCATTGATATCTGGAGAATCTGGGGATATTAGAATGACTCCGTTATTCATTTTGTGTTTTACCTAGATCAGACAAAGATCAAAGAATATCTATTTTCAGTGTGACCAACATATATATTTCCAATGTGACCAACACTTTCTCTTTGATTGATTTGGTTTTAAAAACATGTGTAAACAGAGCAACATAGTTTAAAAGAAGCTCGTTATGCAGGTTTTACCGTATGTGTAAAATTGACACATATGGGATTGAAGAATGCATAATAGTGTACATTTCATAAATTCCAAAGTGATTTAAAATAATATTTAAAAACATTGACTGCATTGTACAAGTGTGTGTATAAATACAAACAATTTTGCTTCTATTTTATACCAGCTTATGGAAAGCCATTCTCGCATGGGTGATGGTAACATAAAATCCCAGTAAATATTATTAATCACCTGTACTGCCACTATCCATTTGCACTAGCAATGGTTCACAGGTTTCCCATAATTATTCATATGATCACCACCTCTCAACAGGAACATGGAAGTTATAGCTCTGTGAAGGTCATATAATCGTTGTCCTGTAAAAGTTGTTTCTTGGTCTTTTTACTCTGCAAATCAAAGCAAGAGCTAAAGCAGCTTCCTACTAAAGAAAGACAAATAAGTCCTTATTTGTATTCCAACCCTATGAATGTTCCACTGTTGTTCGCCTTTGAGTCAACTTTTAGTATAATGTAGAAAGTGATATTCTGAGACAATTTGCAATTGGTTTTTATTTTTTGTTTGTGGTTTTATAGTTATTTAGCTTTTTATTCAGCAGCTCTCGTTTGCAGTGTCAGCAATTTGGTTTCTAGGGTACAAATTACCCTAGAAACCCTGCATTGATCTGAATAAGAGACTGGAATATGAATAGGAGATGGACTGAATAGAATGAGTAATAAAAAGTGGCAATAACAATACATTTGTAGCCTTACAGAGCATTTGTTTTTAGATGGTGTCAGTGACCCCCATTTTAAAGCTGCCAAGAAACAGAAGAAAATTGCAAATCATTAAAAAAAAAACTATGAAAAATAAATAATGAAGAACAATTGAAAAGTTTCTTAGAATTGGCCCTTCTGCAATATACTAAAAGTTAACTTGAAGGTGAACCATCCCTTTAAACATGGTTTGTATACAACCATAGTCCTTTTTGCGGCGAAACAAGGCATAAACGTTTATAAGCTTGTTGCATGACAATTTATGGCACAGGTTGTTGAGAAACCTACCAGAAAAAATGCTATTCTGAATCTAGTGATCTCAAATGCCCAGTACTTATAGCAAATGTGCAAGTCATTGAACGCTTGAGTAATAGTGACAATAATGTTATTTCATTTAATGTCTGGTGCAAAAAACAAATATATACTATGACACCAAAAACCATGAATTTCGGAAAAGCTAATTTTAGTGCCTTGAAGGCTGCCCTTTAGAGTATTACTTGGGGAATTAAGTTCTCAGCTAAAAACACAGAACAGAAATGTTTGTCATTAAAAATGATATTAAATCATTACTGTTCCCCATTTCTTCCCTTAAGGAGTAAATTTATTTCTAAGAATCATCCTATGTGGCTTAATACAGAAGTAAAGAAGTTAATAGGAAAGAATAGAATAGGCATTTAAAAACTACAAATCTGTTGGGACAGAATCTGCATTTAATGAATATAAACACTATAATAACTTTTGTAAATCAGCAATGAGATAGACATGATATAGACAAGTCAAAATATGAATAACTTGAATATATTGGCATGTTTCACAAAGATCAAGATTTTCTTGCAGTTTGTCATATGGAAGTCGCAGTCTGAACAACAGTCAATAGTTCCTCATGTAAGAATGAGTTTGGCTTTCTGCTAATCCCATCTGTAGTTCATAAAGCTTCAGGTTTTGGCCAGCTGGGTGATACCTTGACTACAGATTATTTAATGTGTATTTGAAGAAATTCCTCCCATCTAGAATTTCCCCTTCCAGTATTTTTATTAAGCTTTAAGGCTTGACCCAGTTGGGGCGTAACCTTGCCTACAGATTGATTAATGTGTATTTGAATAATTCCTCCCATCTAGAATTTCACTTTTAAGTATGTTTCATCCGCTTTTTTTAAAATGTGTAAACACAGTCATTTAAAAAAAATCTCTATATGAGATGACAGCAAAAAGATTTATCAATTATTAACAGTAATATTGATAGTAGCAGTATTGTGAAGCTAAAACCAAAAAAGTATTGAGTCAGCTCTGTATCAATATTATAAACTTAACAGGGAAATATATTTACCCCCCATACACACACACACAGACAGCCAGAGGAACAGTAAAAACACCTAGCTTTCCCATTAGCTTCCAACAACTCAAACAGCTGCCTGATCAGTATATAATCTTAACTACACCTCCAAGCTTCTAGTAATCTCATTTTACAGTTGTTATTTGGTACAACAGCTGGTTAGCATGTGAATTTTAGTCATATTGTTTTTCTTTTGTTGCTTTTTATGTCTTGGCTGCATAAAAACAGATGCTACATTAAAGTGAAGACAATTAAAAAGTATTTTATTATCTGTTTTACGGGAATGTGAAAGTTCTAATATGTTGTTGGGTTCTTTGAATTATCAATGTTTCCAGTGAGCAAGTAAAAATAAGTACAAGTATTTGAGACAATAAATTAGAAAGTTCTTTCTTGTTGACATAGCCGAGTTCAACCATTAGTTATTTCATTTACAAGGAAAAGTGCTGGAAGCTACCAAGGCTCATATCAAACAACACTAGAGTAGAGTCATAAAGAATATTAAGACTTCCAGAACTACAGCTACCAGGGTTCAAAAGAACCAAAGAAAAGACAATTGTAAGCTAATTTCTCAATCATAGATGGACAACAGGTTAACCAGGGCTTACTTTATCAGAGGCCAGCAAACATACCATAATATTTCTAGACATAAGATTATCACATGTTTGGAGGAGCAATACCAGTAGTGTAAAAAGAAGGTGCCAGGCCCCCTTCCTGCAAAAAAATCTTTGGAGGGGCCTGGCGAATGGAATCTGCTCCTGCCCACACCAAATCCATCCCCCCAGATGTATGGTCATGCTCAAGTAATTAGAAGAAGCTGCCTGGCCACTTAATATTTAAAAGAGAAGCTGCTGGCTAAGGTGGATTTTCATGCAAAAAAGTGAGCTTTTCCCTGACCCCACACCACCCAAGGTCTGCTTCCTCTATTGTTACGCCACTGGCCAGCACTCCAAAGGCAGTAAATTTAGCAGATCATTATCCAAACAGAACACCTCGCTAATGTCAAAGCCCTGGCTGTTGCTCAGTGCATGCTAATTCACCACACTTAAACACAAAGACAAGTGCCAATAAGTATATGTATGATGTGTGTTTATATATAAACAGAATATACAGTATGTATTATATATATATATATATATATATACATATACATATATATATATATATATATATATACATATACATATACAGAGACAACTTTGCTTTGCTCTTTTGAGAAATGGATTTTAGTGCAGATGTCTACTGGAGCAGCACTATTAACTGATGCGTTTTGAAAAAAACACATTTTCCTATGACAGGATCCCTTTAAGGATGGCTTGTTTCACCTGCATCGAGAGCTCCTATGACCGCAAAATTTTCCACATACAAGCACTCCCCTCAAATCAACTACAGGGCTTTTATCTGCTTAATTGATAACAACATAACAAAGGACTTGCCCACACCTGCCAATGAAATAGCCTTTAGGTCAATTGTCTAATTACTTTTGAACACGCAGACTCACAGGACGTATTAAGTCCTGTGAGTGCAGCTTATTCTTTGGATGTTATTATCATGTATTTTTGACCAGCACGCAGGCATTTAAGTATTTTTTCATTGTGCACCAGACTCACTGGGGCAGATTTACTAAGGGTCGAATTGTCGAGGGCTTTTAGCCCTCGAATTCGATTGGCGAATATTTGGCGAATAAATAATCACCAAAATCGAATAAAATATTCGCCGGTTTTGAGTGCGTTTTCGCCTATTCGCCAGAATCGTACGATCAAACGTTCGATCGTACGATTGAAATTGGGCAAAAGACTTAGAAAAAAAGACTATGGGGGATGCCCAAATAAAAATTTAAAGGGCAAGTTCTTCAACTGGCGAATAGTCGAACGATTAAATATATTTTTATTCGATCTATTTGATGCAAACGAATATTCTATATTCAATACTCGAAAATACTTAATTTGCATATTCAAATAGTCGCACAATCGAATAGAAACTATAGCGAATAATCGAATCCTTCACACGAATTTTGTAAATCTGCCCCACTGTGTTGTACGTATGTATGTGTATATATATATATACACATATACACACAAAACATATACATGTATATAATATATAAAGTTGTGCTCATAAGTTTACATACCTTGGCACAATTTATGATTTCTTAACCATTTTTCATAGAATATGAACAAAAACTTTTCTTTCACTCATGGTTAGTGATTGGCTGAAGCCATTTATTATCAAACAACTGTGTTTACTATTTTTTAATCATAATCACTACATAAACTACCCACCTTTCATAGGAGTGCATACTTTAGTTGTTAGTTGCATCACAGTGTAGAGAGAACTACAGACAAACAGACATTCTGTACATTGTGCTCAATTGTGATGCCACGTTAATGGTAACAGTGTGTGTGTGTGACTTGAGACAGACAAGGCGGACATTAAAATAACATATGTTTTTGTAACATAGAGGATCCCATAAAAACCTTCTTAATAGACACTGAACCAAAACCAAAACTTAAAAATATGTACCCAACACAATGATATGGATACATACAACTTTCACATTCTTCTTAGTTCTGGGCAATTTGGATAACAGTTGAAGGATAATCGATGGTTCCCTTGTTAGGACACCGGCCCAGCTGTCTTTCATGCACTAACATGTACCTAGTATGGATAACAAGACTTGATCTATCTCTTCGGGTCAGAGGAACAGATTTTCTTTCTCTCTGCTGGATTACATGAAGCCTCAGTCCCAGGGGCAGCTTTATAAACCAATTTTTTTGTAATTTATCACTTTCTTTTGTCAAATCTCTTTTTATTGATTTTTCATATTTTTAATCATGGTATACAGAAAGGAAAAAAGGGAAGTTGGGGAGAAATAAAAAGAACAAAACACTTTTTAATTGTATTTTATGTTTATTTGTTTTTTACTGCTTGTAGACATTGCTGAAATTTTATTTTGCGATTACATAATGCCAATAGTAATACACATCTTCTGCTACATACAGTAGGCAAGCTATTGATAATACAATTATGGGACCTGTTATCCAGAAATCCAGGTCATTCTGTAATTTGGATCTCCATAACATAAGTCTGCTAAAAATCAGTTACATATTAATTAAACCCAATAGGAGTATTTTGCCTTAAAAAATTTAACATATCATAGTTATGTACAAGTACAAGTTTTTATCATTAGAGAAAAAGGAAATCATTTTTAGATTATTTGATTAAATAGCGTCTATGGGAGGTAGCCATAATTCTGAGTTTTCTGGATAACGGATTCCATACCTGTAATGAATCTAAGGCAATATAGGAAAGTTCGTGGATTTCTGTATAGTTAAGGGGCGAATCTATCCCGTTTCACTTCGCCGAAAAATTAGCGAATTTCCAGCGAAATTTGCAAATTGGCGAAAAATTTTCGAAACGAGTCGCATCACTTTTTTGACTTCAATAAAGGCCATCAGTGAGCAATATAATTATTAGCCACAATTACAGGACAACCTAGTGGAAACTCCTTGCTCCTGTCCGATTGCATATGTACATGCTTTATAATGTGAGGTAACCTTTGCAAGGCCTCAGTTCCCCCCAGACCACTTGTTAAGGATTACAACTTTAAGCAGCTGCATCAGTTCAGACACATTCTGTTGATCCTGGATTTTAGGGATAACAGAAGGAAGGAAAATGTCTCAACAACTTGAGAAATGACGGTGTTGTTAGTCACTATGACTGTTACCCATAACCACAGAACATTCACTTTCCTAATTAGCACATTATGGCACCACACTTACAAGTCCATGGGACTGTAGATTAATAAGCTGGAAATGATTCATATTTTACTCTGCTCATGATTAGCACAAAGAACTTGCCAAAATCTGTGAACTAACAGCAATATAAATCAGCATGTGTATTGCTTCCATTAAGAAAACTCCTGCAAGAAGGGCCAAGATGCCGGTTTGCATATTAATATTTAAGGAGTTAGTAAACCATGGCTGGTAAGAGAATATATTTGCACACTCTAAGGGGCAAATTTATCATTATTCACGAATTCGTGGGCTGAACGGCAGAAATTCGAATGTCGTATGAAAATCGAATAGTTTTAGGCTATTTTTCAAGCGCTATTCGATTTCTCTATTGCTATTCGGTAGGTTCAATCTGGCGAAGTAGGCAGTCAAATAAAATTTTAAAGTTGAAGTACTTCAATCATCGAATGGTCGAATTATCGATTATTCGATCTATTCAATCCATTCGATACGCTCGAATTTTGCATATTCCATGATCGAAAGTGGCCAAATTTGCATATTCGAATATTCGATAAAATCGTACGATCGAACTTCGAATTATATATGTGAATTTAGTAAATGGGCCCCTTAAGAGTCAAATTTTAGTGGTATTAGAGCTTTTAAACTGTATTCCTCAAAAATCACAAATGCCGTGAACTTAAAAGATCCGAATGAAAATAAAAGTACATACAAAATTAGCTGTTAAAAAATGTAGTAAACCAAATTTGTACTACAATGAATGAAAACCTCTAAGACCACAAACAAAAGGCTGATCTGCAGGAAATGAAAGGGAACTTCCATTGACTTCTACATGACCTCGGCAGCTTTTACTTGCTGTAATTTTGTATTCGTGGTTATTATGGTTTTAAAATTGTGGATCAAGTAGCTATATGAAAAATGTATTTGCTTGCACTAAAAATTATGATTCGGACATACTATGTTCTACAAACTTAGTTACTGAACTTCAGCTTTATATTTTGAGATTTTTATTTTGAAGTCACAAAGGTGTTCTAATGAAGGGGTGGTTCACTGTTTATTTGTACCTTTTAGCATGATTGAGACAGAGATTCTCAGACCATTTGCAATTGGTCTTCGATTTTTTTTTCTTGTAGGTAGGTCAAATTGATTTTATAAATTTTAGGCACATATTTATTATTCTATGCAAAATTAAATTCGCCAAAAAAATGGTGTAAAATAAATGGTGAATTTATCAAGGTGTGTATAATGTTACGCCGTGCGAATGCCAGTTTGATGCAGTTATTTCACATTGCTTCTGGTGGAAGTCACTCTAATAAAAAATGTGTAAAGAAATTTACGCCGTGTTTTAGGTCATTTTTTACAGGCTGAAGCCTGGCAATGTGCAGTGTATTAGCCAGCTGTTTATTTACAAAACATAATAAATATGCCACTTAGAGTTGTTCCAGTTGGAAAAAAAAAATCACTTACATTTGTGAGTATTAGTGCAAAAAAAAAAATCGGCCCCTAATGTTTTTTTTTCAGCTGCTTCCAGTTTGTAATTTCAGCTGGTATCTGACAGCTAGGGTCCAATTTACCCTAGCTTCCAAGCTGCAATGATAGACAGAAGATGAATGATAGACAGAAGATGAATAGGAGAGGGCCTAAAATATAAGTAATACAAAGTACCAATAACAAAAGAACTCTAGTCTCACAGAATAAAGATTGTAATCTCTATGGGCAGGGGCCTCTATCCTCTTGCCTCCCTAACACTAAGCTCTTACAGGGGATAAAAGTATAAAATGTATTAAAAAAAAAAAAGTATAAAATGTAATAAAAGTCGGTTACGGAAAAACTATTTGCAATGCAAAACGTTATGCCTTTGCGTGAACAAATTTTGCTTTGTGTGAATTTAATGTAGCTTTTGCGAACCCAGAAACTGTTTAGCGAACACTTCCTATAATGGAAGATCATTTGCGAAATTTATAGTTTACACTATGCGCATTAAATGTAATAAAACGTCTTCCTGTAAAAGTTGTTATGTTTGCTCCAAAAGATTACGACACCTTCAAGCACTTCTTAAGAGTGCGCATTTATAATTTGCAATGCTCAAATAGAATTTGCAATGCAATTACAGTTTAAGGAACAATATTACATTGCGAGACGTGGTATTTTATTCTTATTGGTGCAAATTGTTTTTCTCTTTGCGACTTTAATTACATAACCCCCTTAATATTTACTGTAACCATAATTTGCATCTATTATTGTACTTTGTATTTATTTGCATCTATTACTGTAGGACCCCTTGTTTGTTATTTGACTTGTTCTTTGATTGTTCTGCTGTACAGTTCTGTGTACATGCATAGCACTATATAAAAATATATATAAATATATACAATAGTTATTTGCTGCTAGGGTCAGTGACCCACATATGAAAACTAGAAATGGGCAGGAGAAGACAAATAATTCAAAGTATTACAAATGGAGACAAGTCACAAGCTTAATATCATTCTATAACATACTAAAAGTTAACAGTTAAAGGGATACTGTCATGAGAAAACATGATTTTTTTCAAAACACATCAGTTAATAGTGCTGCTCCAGCAGACTTCTGCACTGAAATCCATTTCTCAAAAGAGCAAACAGATTTTTTTATATTCAGTTTTGAAATCTGACATGGGGCTAGACATTTTGTCAATTTCCCAGCTGCCCTGGTCATGTGACTTGTGCCAGCACTTCAGGAGGGAACTGCTTTCTGGCAGGCTGTTGTTTTTCCTTCTCAATGTAACTGAATGGAACGCAGTGGGACATGGGTTTTACTATTGAGTGTTGTTCTTAGATCTACCAGTCAGCTGTTATCTTGTGTTAGGGAGCCGTTATCTGGTTACCTTCCCATTGTTCTGTTGTTAGGATGCTGGGTGGGAGAAAGAGAGGGGGTGATATCACTCCAACTTGCAGTACAGCAGTAAAGAGTGATTGAAGTTTATCAGAGCACAAGTCACATGACTTGGGGCAGCTGGGAAAATGACAATATGTCTAGCCCCATGTCAGATTTCAAAATGAAATATAAAAAAAATCTGTTTGCTCTTTTGAGAAATGGATTTCAATGAAGAATTCTTCTGGAGCAGCACTATTAACTAATGCATTTTGAAAAAATATTTTCCCATGACAGTATCCCTTTAACAGTATAAAAAGTATGAATGAAATAAATGCTGAATGATGCACTAATTAGTAGAAAAACCTCAAAAGATTCTAGTAAATACTAGAAAACCTCAAAGTCTGAATGGCTAAGAAATGTCCAATAGGATCAGCACAGCTCCCATTTGCTTATATGGGCACTTGATTACTTTTACTTGCCAAAGTTATACAAGAGTTTTCAGTGTTTTTTACACCTTAAAAATCTAAATTTTTTGAGCTTTAGAGAACTTCTAAAAAACAAATTGTTAGATAAAAAAATACTATTTGTGAAAAAAAAACAAGATTTTAATAAATAGGCCCCATAAACTTCTGATTTGAATCAAGCGTTCATACTTTGCATTTATTTATATTATTTTGGTGGGGCAACTTGTACGCAAGATGGAAATAATATAAATGGCATATATAGCCTTGTATTACAGAGACACAAGATAACAGGTGATTCATTCAAAATGCTATAAGTAGAGACTTGATCAGATTGCATCATATATAGACACCATTGTCCTTTTATCTGGAAAATATATTTTAGCATATGGCAAAATAATAATAAATAATCATCATAAAATTGCTGTCAAAGGTTTACATTTAGAATATTAGACTTAGAAATGTAAAGACAAGCAGTAATGCCGGCATCGCAGAATGTTATTAGGCAATTATAATTCTTTGCCAAAGTTACAGATAGTAATAATACACAAAATAGAGGGAATTGATCAATTCACATTCCCTGGTCCTATTCAGTAGTAATTTAGTATCTATAAAACAAGGTTTATTATTTACAAAGTTATGATCATTATATTGTCAGACCACCATACCAGGTCACTAGTAATTTAGTATCTATAAAACAAGGTTTATTATTTACAAAGTTATGATCATTATATTGTCAGACCACCATACCAGGTCACTAGTTATTTAGTATCTATAAAACAAGGTTTATTATTTACAAAGTTATGATCATTATATTGTCAGACCACCATACCAGGTCCCTAGTAATTTAGTATCTTTAAAACAGGGTTTATTATTTACAAAGTTATGATCATTATATCGTCAGACCACCATACCAGGTCACTAGTAATTTAGTATCTATAAAACAAGGTTTATTATTTACAAAGTTATGATCATTATATTGTCAGACCACCATACCAGGTCACTAGTAATTTAGTATCTTTAAAACAGAGTTTATTATTTACAAAGTTATGATCACTATATCATCAAGCCACCACGCCAGGTCACTAGTAATTTAGTATCTATAAAACAGGGTTTATTATTTACAAAGTTATGATCATTATATCATCCGGCCACCATACCAGGTCACTAGTAATTTAGTATCTTTAAAACAGGGTTTATTATTTACAAAGTTATGATCACTATATCATCAAGCCACCACGCCAGGTCAAGGTAAACCCCATATTGGGGTCCTAGCTATTTATCTCTTCTCACATTTTTCACTGACACCTCCTTGTATGGTTGCAACTCTTGGGAGAAGGGTTTCCTGACCACATTGATCTCACCAGCTGATCCTACCCACGATTAGCCATTATAGGGGAGAGATTGCCATGACCAAAGCACTTGCTTTACAGGTTTTATCCTTCTTGCTTGTGACCTTCCTACAAAAGCCATTTTTTCCACTCAGGAGTAATTCTTAGTAATCTGGGCTGCATATACCTGATACATGGGAACAGAGGAATAAAAGAGATGCTACACCTTTACTGAGGCAGTAATATATGTAATTTCTCAATATGATAGCCAGTAGAATACATTGTCCTTCCCTTTCTTAGAACACATAAGAACTATGCAATATTTATACTATAAGCGGTAACTTGCTATCATTGTATATAATGACAAGACTTGCACTGTATTTAATTTTTTTATGCACATGCACAAGTGTTTCCCTTTTTTTCATTTGTGTGTGTGTAAATACTAGTAAAGGCTGGATAGGGTGCGTTATCTTAACATTGAGGTGAGTCAGTGCACTTCATAAATAAAAAATTCAACAAGGTCGCACACCATTGTATAAAAGTTAAAATGAAGCATTTAATGTATAAAGCATAAAACAGCCAAAAAGTATTAAAGCAGTGGTTCTCAACCTGGGGGTCGCGACCCCTTTGGGGGTCGAACAACCCTTTCACAGGGGTCACTTAAGGGGTTCCAGGAGCAGGTTCATCTCTCTCCCCACTAGCACTGGGCTAAGGTTGTAGCTCTCTGGGTGTTGGTGCTGTGAGTTGTAGTTTAGTGACCTGTGTAGGGAAGCCAGTTGCACTACAACTTTCTATATCCCCTTAGTAGGGACTGCCATACTGCTCTCCCTGCCCATTTAAAGCGGACAGTCATATTTGTAAAATTAACATGGTAGTTGGGGGTGTGGCCAAAATATTTTGCTGCAGTATGTACGGAAAACAAACTTTTATGCAGCCATGCTGTCTCCTGTACTTTCCTAACAATCCGCTCTGGGGTGGCAACGAAAATATTTTAATATTTTATGGTTGGGGGTCACCACAAAATGAGGAACTGTAGTAAAGGGTCGCAGCATTAGGAAGGTTGAGAACCACTGGATTAAAATATACTCATCCATTTGAAGGCATTAGTGGAGACTTTAAGCATAAAGTTTCGGGTGCTGTCTGCCCCCTTTCTCAAGCTGATCTCCTTGTAGTATTGGGGCTTCCACTATCAGAAGCCCCTTTAAGCCTTATTGTGTACCACGTGTTCAGGTTAGCGTAATCCATGTGCGAAATTGCGTAGTGTGAACATGTAGCGTGAACACGCAGCGTCAGCATGACAGCATGGCACAAGAGGCGCATTATCCCCCTCAATGTATATCAGAGCCAAAGTGGAAATGGGCATAATTATTTGAATACAATTTAAACATTATACAACAGAGGAAAATGGCATAAATCCGCAATATTTACATACACAAAACCAATGTATCTACAAAAACAAGACCTTATGGACAATATTAAGCATTACCTAAATAATGACATCAGAACTATAGTCCCTTAGACATATAACTAATTATAAGGACCAAGTTAGTTAATAAACAAATGGAGGTCAAAATCTCTATTAAGACCCAGAGGGCTCAGGGTCCTTAATCTGTGTATCCATTGGACCTCTGTTTTTTTTCAAAAGTAATACCCTATCACCACCCCTACAACGTGGAGGAACCTGTTGAATAACCCTAAATCTCAAATCCTCTGCTGAATATCCCTTTTCTATGCAATTTTTGGAAACTGGTAAGCTGTTTTTATGTGTATTAACTGTAGATCCATGTTGAGAGAATTTATCTCTAACCTTTTAGGTGGTTTCACCAATGTACACAAGACTGCAGGGACATATTAACATATACACTGCAAAACTTGTGTCACAACTGCAATGACCACGAATTTTGAATTCTCTGTTAGTTGTTGGATTGAAAAAAGTAGCTCCTGTTAAAACAAAACAACACTGTGCACAACCTTGCCACTGAAACATACCCTCCTTTGGAGGCCCCAAGAAGGTATATTGTCTCGGTGGCGGTGTTACAGTATGTCCACCTGTGTAACTCTTTTACCTATATTACAACCCTTTCTGAATGACATCATGGGATTCTGTGATGGCAAATTTTCCCAAAAGCTGCGAAACGGCAAAAAATTGGCAAAACGACACCGGAGTCACATTTTGGACGCCATCACACTTTCACCAGCGAAAATGCACTGGTGTCTGAATTTTCGCAGTAGTTTTGTGTATTTATTTGTTAGCGGGGAAATGCAGGAATTCGCTGTGAATTTGTGCCTGGTGAATAAATTCACCCATCACTAATAAACACTCGTTTTTGGGTCCAGTTACCATAGCAGCATTGCTATAAGTATAACATGAGCAGTCTAAATTCAGGTAAGGGGAGGGAAGATGCTGCACTGATCAAGGTATATTTTCACAATGAAATGAGAAGTTCATTGTAATTATTTTTCCCCTATTTCTGTTGCCTACGGAATTATATAATATTGCTGCTGACCCTTTTAAATCTACCCAGCCACACACACAATGAATTGACACATTAGCAAGCTACTCTGGCATAATAAGAAACTATGGTATCACGCAGCCTGTGTTGCCATCTAGGAAACCGTTCTCTGTACAAATGTAGCACCACAGCAACGGAAGTCTACTATTAAAAACCTCAGGATATTACTTTTTCCCCACATCTTTGTTAGACATTTTATTGCAATGATATCTCTATTTCTTGTGGTCCATGAAACATACTGTACACAAGCAGGGCTCCATTTGGAACGGTGATGGATTCAGACAACATAGACTACAATGTGTACTCTAGCAAATCTGTTTCATATACAGTACTTAGATTAGTACAGGGTCAGTAAACAGCCGTTATGCTATGTACA
This sequence comes from Xenopus borealis, assembly GCA_024363595.1. NCBI lineage: Eukaryota > Metazoa > Chordata > Amphibia > Anura > Pipidae > Xenopus > Xenopus borealis. Next base: position 90,481,935 of record CM044435.1, on the reverse strand, counting down.
CATGGTACTTTTTAGCAGAGGACAGAGATGGGGGACTGCAGTAAATCAAATGTCATCAGGATAGCACAGTTGCTGTGAACAAAAAACGTTGTTACAAAATCAGCCACATCCTCTGCTCCAAACATGAGAAGTACGGTTAAGCAGTTCCATGGATCATGTAATATATTTTGTAGGCAAAAAAATCAATTTGGGATGGTAGTTTAACAGAATGAATTCCATTTGCAATTCTATCTTTAATTGTTTTGTAAAGGAGATACCTATGAGGTCTTCATATGGGATCACTGAATAAACCTTCCGTATTCCGAATGTGCTGTAATATACTGTACCAGTTAGGGCTGGCTGTCCAAGACCACCATAACTCTATGTGTATGTTTGCACTGCAACAACAATAATAAACTTATCTGGAAAAAGACCAGATGTTTAACCATAAATCATAAATATATTTGTCAACAGACAGTGAAGGACAATATGCTTTTGAATCTAAACAGGACCTCAAGTTTGCTTTGTTCCTGTCCCAAAATGGACTATTCTATATCCCTGCCAGACTATCCGCAAAGAGCCAGTTTGAAGAAAACCACAGCGAGCAGTCAAGTCATCATGTCCTCATTTACAGGATGCACAGTGACTGTTTGTTCTTGCTTGTAATGCACTCGCTATGACTGATCTGTGAGTCACACTTTTTTTGATCACTATACAGTCAGAAGGTTCCCTTTGTTTTTCATTTGCAAAACCCTGGGACATATGTGTACCTTTCTCTTTCTTTAATGCACTGCCATCTACAATTTGTTTTCAACCAAATTTTTTAAAATTAATACTAAATCCATAGGCAATAAAAGTAAAAGAGAAGAGAGCATAAAGGATTCTAGGAAATATAAATTGCATTAATTAAAGCCCTAAAGAAACAAAACCATCCCTTGTACTGAAGACAATATGTTTATAAAATTTATGTAAGAGACATGCTTAAGCATATCATTTTATAAACAGGAACAGAATAGCAAAGGAGAAACCTGACACTTCAGGAGAATAAAAGAAGAACCTGAAAAGTGTTTCACATGATTGACGCACCATACTTATAAATAACTGAATATATGGATGTCATTATTTGCTGAAAAATTTTAGGTGGTGTTAGAACATTTCTGGTGCTGGCCACAAGCAGAGTCTGCTGAAAAACTGAATAAAGTTATTATTTTCCTCTTCATTCTCCAACAACCCTGACTTATTCTGAACTGATTTACACCAGCACAGAGGCAACCAAATGAAATTATATTGCAATGTTAACGCTACAGAGACACAGGAAAAACACATAAAAAAAATATAGAACCTTCAGTCACACTTTACAACCAACCACAGCTTACTGCCTTTTAAATTTAGGTTTTGGCATCAAATCCAAAGCTGCAAGCACTGCCTTAGGCAACAGCAGGTGGTTATTAAACTTTCTGCACATCTCAATAGTTAACAGAACACGATCAGCAATGGTCCTAATTTTCTCTTGTAAACAGGGGCAAATCGTACATGCATAGGTCGTGGGTGTCATTTATGGAGGAGATATAGTGCAAAAAGTCTCAATCCACTCCTCACCAACATTATAGATGAATGTGCTGCCTTTCACACATTTCTCAAAGATACACTCAAAGTGTACACTCTCAAAGACCATGGAGACACCCAGGTTGGTGTATAACAGCAGATTCGTATCCTTATTAGCAAAATGTTAATAAACTATTATTACAATGGAACAGTTTCAACTCTGCAGGGTAGGGGAGTGTGTGATGCTGCTACATACTGCATTCTACAGGTTCAGCTGTTCTGGTAAAGACCTGTAGGCATGCATATGAGATAGGATGAAAATCTACAGTCATTGGTGGAGTAAAGTATTCAATTCAGAATGTATAGGGAGATGAGGCTTTTGATTTATTGAATGAGGTTTAATTAGCAATAGTAGCATCGAAACTGCATTATAACACAGAAGAAACTATACACTGACTAAAGCAAAAAATAATTTTGGTCTTACTTGCCATGCTGGACAGCTCCCACAAGAGCAATAAGAGCAGTGCTGTAACAAGATGTCATTGGGCCCCACAGAAAATTCATTTTAGGGCTTGCAAGCTATCCAGAGGTTGTGCTGTTTTACCAATATATGTTGAAATTACTCTTTATTTGGGCCCCCCTTCAGTCGCAGGGTCTGCTTCCTCGCTAGTTACACCCCTGAATAGGAGGGAAACTGTGTGCAGGTAGTGAGAATACTTTCATACTAGGATACTTGTTGGAATTATAACCAACCTTTGCAGATTTGAGCTTAGGACTGGGACATTGCAGGAACACTCTGGACATATATACAAATTTATATACACGCATACATATTTACAACTCAACATAATACAATAGCCCACCTAACCCTAAGGACAGATAGACATAGCCCATCCATCCCAGGCAAGTATTCCTTGCTCCTAAGCTGTGACAAACACTGTCACTACTAAACCCAATAAAAGAGGGACAGGCAGGCTGAACCATACATACAATGTTGAGAAAATCCAGTCACTTCTTAAAAAATTATATGGCATTGATGTGTGTGTCTGTGTGATACCCCAGAAAGACTTTTCCCCAGTATGATCACGCTCGAGTTATGGGTACAAAACAGAACATATAATGGTGCATCTAGGAGTCATCAAAAAGGGCAAGAATATATGCTGCAACTGAATGTTTGTATCAGAGAGAACAGGTCACCCAAGGGTTTGGCCAGCTATTAACCTTAAGTTGTCCAGCTCTATACAACTTTTATACATGTTGGAGTATTTGGGAGGGGGAGGCAAAAACCTCCATTATAACAAAATATTTGGGATGAACAATTTCTTCTTTTAATCAAGAGAATGAATCCCTGATGGATGTATAGTGGCAATGGCTGTAAATCGTGTTATTCACACACAGGATTTAGAAATGACACATTTGGAAAATATGATAATGCATTCTAGAAGTCACATTCTTTGTAGATCTATCATTTTGTCACCAGGGAGGGGTCTTGCTGCAATATTTATTCAAAACAAGGAACAAGTTTGTTGATTTTTAACTGTCAAAAATAAATCTTGCAAAGAGAGAAAAGAACTCCTGGGTACTCCTGCCAGAGTGCTATAACTGCAGCCATAATAAACTGCCTCCATGTTTTTGCTTTGTATAATTATACCCTGCTGTTAGTCACAGACACATTAAACGTAATATACGCTTGTCAAGTTCAATGTAGTCAGCAGGGTATCCCCTCAGGCTTCCGTGTGCATCTCATTAACTATGTACATTTCAAAGTTTTTGCTAAAGATTCTTTTTACAATTTTTGTTTGTTGCTCAAGCTTCAGTATTAAATATATAGGAACATGGAGTTTTGGACTAAGCTCCATGCCCTGTGTTAGCAACCTGGGAATAAGACTATCGGTTTATCTATCTGTCTATCTATGTTAGAGAAATATAATGTTTGTAACCAAAAGAGAATGTAGGGAACTAAAAAGGGAATTATTGACAAATATAGAAAAGTTAGCAATTTCTTATGTATTTTTAAAAATGTATGTATGTAAAGAAATGTTTCTATGGGGGCCTTCTAACTCCAGTGACACCAAGTTGGTTAAACGAAAGAAACGCTAATTTGGGATATCCAGTCCAAAGATAGTTAATGTCCAGCTAGTGAGAGAAGCATGGGTTACAGTGGACTCACACTTCAGGATCAGGGCCTTCGCTAACTGGAAGTTTCCAACATATGGTGTAGTGTAATTACAACTCACAGTCTACGTTGCTGATAAAAATAGGAAAAGATGGACACCAGGAGATTCTTATGAAGAACCAAAAGATAATTTATTTGTTCTAGACAAAGAACACCAGGTTTACTCACAAATGATGATAGGAGGCACATGCAGATGTAACATCAAGGGTTAGAACAAGTGGATGACACAGCTAAGGAATGTGACTCCATTAGGCATTGTAGTCAAGCAGCAATAGGAATCCCCGGGAGATAAACCTTTAAGAGGTCTGGATCCCACCTAGCGAAGTGGTTAGGGAGAAGGAGTCTAGCCTAACACCCAATCCACTGTGGTCCCTTCAATAAAGGCAATCAGGAAGCCTTGGGAAGGTACTCCCTGCTACAGATCCTTGTTGGAGCACAATGCTGCTCTTTCTATAAACATTTTCTATCTTTCTCTCCTAGAGAGAATATTGCAGAAATAACTTGTCTAACTATACCTCATTCACAGGGTTCCCTGGTCCCCAACTTGGACACTAAAGGTTCAGTTCCATTTAGGGCAATGGCTTTACTGGGCCTGGGTGTAACCAGGCTCAATGGGAACAACCCATTGTGTGTGTATGCTGGGTTTTAATTTGGAGGGGTTGAACTTGATGGACTTTGTTTTTTTTCAACCCAATTTAACTATGTAACTATATGTAACCAGTAGGCAAGGACACCAGCAGCCAAAGAGGAAGAGGCCACTCCTTTCCAACACTATATGGCAGTGTGGCAGGAAGTGGTCATTGCACCTCTTGGTCAATGATAAGGATATGCAAATACTTAAATGGATACATAGGCTTCTGCCTAGTAACTAAGGAAAGGGCAGGGATTTAACCCCTATAGGTCCCTACACTAAAAAAGAAGCAAGCATGACAATGCATTTTATAAGGTCTTTATTACTAAAGAAAGGCAAGGTATAAAGTCAAAAGCTGGTGCAAAGTTCCATGTCTTCATGGACCTCATAGCATAATGCTTCCACCCCACTTCCATTTTTTTACTTTTTGCACCCACTGCTGGCATGCACACATTTTAGGGACTCTGGGATATGGTGCAGGGATTTGAGTCTGACAGAGAACAATGTCTGCCAAATAACAGGCAGAATGTGGATGCAACAAAGTTTGTCTGTGGGTGCAAGGTGCATCAAGCACCACCTACTAAGCGGATATATACAGTATATAGGGCTCCATTTCTGAGTGCAATGCGTCTCTCCTCCCTGTCTCTATACCTTGTGCTGGATGAGCCAACAAAGGTGCAGCAGCATGATGCAGAAAACACTTTGCACTTCACCGTTATTAGAATCATATGCTAAGCTTATTGCATCCTCCGTCCCCCCTTCCCCCATCTTATCCATGCGTAAAATGAAGAAACTGACATTATCAAATTAAGTTTTCATTTGACCTTTTATTTGAATATATTTATAAATTAATAACTTTATAATTTACTACAAGCGCCTACATCAGCTATTTGGTATTTTTAACCAGTGGTGATGTGTTACAAGCCCAACAATCTTGCTGTCATACCTCCCAACATTTTGGAAATAACAAGAGGGACAAAAAAGTTGGTGTGCGTAGTGCAGTGAAATTATTTGACAATGCCCATTTTTGTGGCTACACACACTAATTACCATGTTAATTTTACTAAATTTGGCAGGTTGTGAAAGTTTGAACATATGTCTATGATTTGTTTTTCAGTTATTACAGTTTTGCAACTGAAGGTGAATTGCCCTTTAAGCTGTGAGTCTAACTATTCCCAAGGGACCGGTTATCTTGTCTTGTTACAATTACTTATTTGCTTGTTACAAAGTATTTTATCTGAACCTCTTGGCAGTTATGGGCTTTCTGCCAAAAGCCAATTAAGTTAGAAACTTTTTCTTTTCCTGGATGTTCAGTGCAGAGAAAAACAGGACTATCCAGTACAAATGAGGGACTGCGGGTTGAGCTGTTAAAATAGGGACTGTCCCTCTAAAAAGTGGACAGCTGGAAGGTATCTGCTGTGAGAGGGGAAGTTGTGATTAACTCTGAAGCTCTGTTTGACCTGTAGAGACGATTTAAGAGCACAGCTGCTGAA
>CM044435.1:90438546-90472203 GCA_024363595.1 Xenopus borealis | reverse complement strand
ATCAATGTTATGATTTCTCTAAAATCCAAGTGAAAACTTCCATTGAAAAAGTGTGGTCAAACAGAACCTATGTGAATCAAGGTCAATGGTGCAGCAGTTATGTAAGTAGAAGTTATGAGTAAAAAGCTACAATACATACTTCCAGGAGAAAATCATTCTTTTTTTTTTTCATCCTTCAGTATGTCTGTGTCACATTTTCCCTTCCTTTAGTGATAAACATTTAAGCAGAAAACACCCATAAATGATGTAGGAGGGGGCTTTACAAACTTCCAAAGCGACCACTCCCCCCCAACTCAAGTGTGGTGTCAGTGCTACAGAAGAAACTGACCTTACCTTATCCAAAATACCCATGAAAAACATTTCACAAGCAACTGTTGGCACTGTTAGTTGCATTTGTGGATGTTGTGAAAGACATCTGTTGGCACAAAGGTTGACAAGATGAAATACAGACACTCTCTGGAATGGGCTTTAAGCACGCCCTGTGTCCTCTAATAAAATGTTGTTATACTACTTTTGGCTTAAAAGCACTGGCAGGGCATTGAAGGAATATATCCTATCATAAACATTCATCTGAGGTCACTGAGCTTTTAGCCAGCCTGTATTGAAGATTAAGGAGCTTTTAGTCATGCTTCATTTAGTCTGATATTTAGACAAATTAAGAAAGATCTGCTTTGGCTACAGTATAATAAATTGAAGAATGCATTTTGGAACATTGGTCATATTCATACTGTGCTTTGCATGAGCATCCACATTCATTACAATTAAGAAACACATACACACTACTATATGTAAAACAAGCTTCCTCTGTTGTAAATGCATCTAATATAAACTTGATGTTAGTTCACCACCAAGGCCTAATGAAACTGGAAGTTAGGACAAAGATAACTGATCCTAGTAGTTCATCCTTGTTTAAAGATAAACCATTGCTCTGATATAAGAGGTCTAACAATCTTGGTGATTGATTAATGAAAGCTGATCTGCTATAGCCTAGAACAGGGATCCCCAACCTTTTGAGGCCGTGAGCAACCTTCAGAAGAAAAAGGAGTTGGGGGGCAACACTAGCATGAAAAATGTTCTTGGGGTGCCAAATAAGTGCTTTGATTGGCCCTTTGGTACCCCCCATGTGGATTGGCAGCCTGTATTAAGGCTCTGTTTAACAGTAGCCCTGGTTCTTATGCAACCAAAACTTTCCTCCAAGCCTGGAAATCAAAAATAAACTCCTGCATTTAGGCCACTGTGAGCAACATCCAAGTGCTTGGAGAGCAACATGTTGCTCACGAGCTACAGGTTGGGAATCACTGGCCTAGAATTACAACCCATGTTCTTTGACAATCCAGGAGTGGGTACGAGTTTATAATGTGGGTTTTGTTATAGCATTATTAAGTGGCAAATTTATCATTGGTTGAATTTCGAATTGAAAAAAATTCAAAATTCGACCATGTGAATAGGTAGGGAAGTAAGGTATTCGAATTTGAAGGATTTTACCGCAATTCGATTAGTCGAACGATCGAATAGGAAAAATTTGATCGATAAATCGTTCGAATTGGTCGATTCGAACGTTTTTTTCCCCATCAATCGAATTTTTTTATTCGATCAAAAATAAGGAAACCCAATTCGGTAGCTTTGATCTGGCGAACTAGGTGGTCGAATAAAAATTTTACAGGGAATTACTTCGACAGTCAAATGGTCAAATATTTGAATAGATTTTTACTCAAATTATTCGAATCATTCGATTAAATCAAATTTACAAAACTCACTGGTCGAAGTGGTCTTCAAAAATATTCGAAAATTCGATCGAACTTCGAATCCTTCATATGAATTTAGTAAATCTGCCCCTAAGAGTTGTTGCATCAATTAAGTGATTTTGCCACTTGGACTACTACAGTGGGTGTTTATGTGTTTAAATATGAATTTGTCACGGTTTTGTGAATTTCTACTAGAAATTTGCAAAATTTCAGCGAAGCACACCAGATTCGCCCAACACTAGTGGTCATACACGGGAAGATAAAAGCTGCAGACAGACCAAGTTGGCAGCTTATTGCCCCGTGTATAGGGCCCTCCGACAGGCTTCCCTGATAGTGATGGGTGAATCTATCCCGTTTCGCAGAAAAATTAGCAAAGCGAGACGTGGCACATTTTTGATACGCGTCGCGTCAACTCTGACGCGTCGCATCGTTTCCGACGTACGTCGTGTTATTTTCGCTGCGTCACGTCGCGCGTTGCATCATTTTCGTCACACGACTCTTTTTTTTACGCCAGCGAATTTTCGGCAGTCGAATTTTCGTTGCGTTTCGCAAATTAATTCGCCGCAAATTCGCTCCTGGCGAATAAATTTGCCCATCACTATTCCCTGGTCGATATTTGGCCGAAAGTAGGACAGATGTCGATCGGATGGGACTATCCTGTAAAACCGTGACCCCATTTGTTAGTTGATGCTGTCCCACAATCCTACCGCCCGTTAACACTTCATTATGATCCGATTGTTGGGCCCTAGGGCACATTATTGGATCAGCATGATATCATCCAACTAAAGGTGGTCTTATTGGGGACAGATCCACTCGTTTGGCAACATTGTCAAACGAGCTGTTCACTCCGTGTATGGCCACCATTACACCCGTGAGCAAACATTTTAACTCACAAGGCCACAATAGTAAACGGTTGAGGTGGCTGGTCTTACAAATTGGAAGTGTGTCTACCAGGGGAGGTGATCATGATCGGATATTGCAGGGGTGTCCAAATTATTTTGCTCCGAGGGCCAGATTTGGCGAGGTGAAAATGTGTGGTTCCAACCATTCAGGGCTTAACTCCATGGACGATTTGTGCGTGATCTGACTCGCATCCGTGGAGTTCAGCCTGACATTCTTTGAACCATTATTATTTCATTGGCATGCTGCTGTTAATCAGCTGTGTGGGGCTATGGAGGGTACAATATATTTGCCCTTATCACCTTGTGTGTTGCCGTTAGGGTTGCCACCTGGCCGGTATTTTACCAGCCTGGCCGGTATTTTTAATGGCTGAGCCTAATGTTATTAATAGGAAAAAAAGATAAACATATAGGAAGGCCAGTATTTTTTTCAAGAAAAGGTGGCAACCCTAGTTGCCGTTAATCCGTTATCGGAATCCGTTATCTGAAAGGCTGTTTCCCATAGACTCCATTTTATCCCAAAAATCCAAATTGTTAAAAATTATTTCTTTTTTCTTTGTAATAATAAAACAGTAGCTTGTACTTGATCCCAGCTAAGATATAATTAATCCTTATTGGAAGTAAAACCAGTCTTGTGGGTTTATTTAATGTTTATGAAATAGACTTAAAGTATTAAGATCCAAATCATGCAAAGATCCATTACCTGGAAAACCCCAGGTTCAGAGCATTCTGGATAACAGATCCCATACCTGTACCGATTTAATTTATGACAACAAGGTGCAGCATGATATGCAAATATATGTGTGGAATAGTGTCAGTCAAGTCTCCAATCACTTTAGTGTTTATCTACAATGTACTGTTATCCAAATTTCAGTTGAACCAGATTTGCAGAATAAGGGCTGGGGCGATTCCGGAAATCGATGCGCTGCGTGTGTATTAGCGCTGGCGCTTTTTGATTTTAACAGGCGGCAGACAGGGAGAAGGCAGTTCTGGAAGATTGTCGCCAGCGATTAGTCGCCAGGCGACAGAATCTCCCCGAATCTCCCTGTCTGCCCCAGCCCTAAGGCGCACTTGAACATTGCAATTCACACCTGCCTAGGGCAGTAATTGCAGATTTCCCATTGCTGTGCCTACAGACACTCCTACTTATGCCATCTGATTGCACACAAATGCAGCCCTTCCTAGAAATAAAGGCAACATCACTTTATCTTTGTAAAATCCCATAGTAGTTGAGTAAAATAAAGCAGATTTATAAAAACCCAAATCACTCTGGCTTTTTCTTTTAAAGTTCAAACAGATAGTACCACAATAACTCGGTTCCGGAAATCTTTCTGCCACTTACATAACAGAAAAATGATTCTACGCCAGACTGAGATGGATCTTTATATATAGAAATGATGAATATATCTGTTGAAGGGAAGGAAGGAGTTTTCTGGCATAACTATAAACAATCAATCTCATGACATTTACAGCTCTTGGACTTGAATTTGCTTATCACAGTATAAAGGAATGCAATAAGATGGTTCCCAAAATAGCAGTGGAAACGCTATAGCATCTGAAACCATACAATACTTTTTACTTCTTGTTTTATTCAGCTTAGCTTTACATTGAATGCAAGATTCTGCAGCAAGTCTTTGTCAAAACCAGCATTTCCAAGCAAGGGGCCATTCTGTACACACTAATTACAGGATTTCAAAATGAAATAATTGCATTTCATAGGGTAAACTAGGCAATACAATTTAGTGACTTTGCTTCTTTAGCTCTGCTCCTGTTTTGCCTAAAACCTTAAATAATCATTACTTTACTGGATGTCATTATGAAGTGTTTAAAAATCCACAGCACAGACATATTGTTTAATGATAGATGAAAAAATATTTTTAAAAAAATCCTCCTCGTTTCAAATGCAGAAAAAGCAAATGCAGAAAAATAAAATGTCTTCGTAAAATACATATTAAATGAATATTTTGTTTTTACTAAGATCACCGCAGCATCACGCGATCTGCCTTATTGAAATAAGTAAACAGTGCCACCATGTGGCTAAAAGGTAGATTTACCAAATTTTAAACTAAAATAACTTACTTTACTATATGTACAATACAGGTTACCAGCAACCTAAATATTTTTTAGAACTATTTAAAAATAAACAGTATAGAATACAGTTGTGTAACATCTCCTGCCACTGTTTTCTATGTTAGGATTATACTCTTATTCTCTGGGTGCTTACCTGCTGGCAGTTAAGCAAAACTGGGAACTCGCCTCAGTATAAATCAGTGAGACAGAGAAATCTGGCTCAGGTATGGGATCCATTATCAGGAAATCTGGTATCCAGAAAGCTCCGAATTACAGAATGGCTCTCCCAAAGACTCAATTTTATCTCTGTCATAATAAAACAGTACCTTGCACAGGTATGGGACCTTTTATCCAGAATGTTTAGGATTAAGTACATGGTACTGTTTCATTACAGAGAAAGGGAAATCATTTTCAATCATTTGGATTATTTCATTATAACAGAGTCTTTGGGAGACGGTTTCCGGATAATGGATCCTATACCTGTACTTGATGCTAACTGACTGACCCTTGTAGTTGCATCAACCCACAATATATGTCAGAGATCCCCACCTTCTGAGCGTGGTTAAAACTTAACTTTTAATAATTTATAATAAAAAATGTGCCCAGAAATTACCAGTGTTAAAACAGGATCAGGAAAGAAAGCTAAATCAACTCATGGTCACTAGCTCAAGGATGGACAGAATGTAGAAGATTAGACTAATAGATAAATCACTTAACCTCAGTCAATAAATCAGTTCCCGCTATTGAATGGTGCTTGATTAACAGAATGGTTGTGGGGTGTCAGGGAGCCTATTGGCTCCAGTTGTCAGGACTAAGGAGGAAGCTTACAGGGTCAAAGTTCAAGTTCAAAGTACAGACAAGGGTTAAACAGGAGACGTGGTAAAATCCGGGCAAGAGTTCACAAGGCAGGCAGATCAGTTTTCAAGGTCAGGTTCAGGCAACGTCAAAGTCCAATAATCAATAAAATAACAAACACCCAGGAAAGTGAGTAAACAGGTCCTATACTTGGGCGCCAAAATGGAGTCCCTTTTAAAAGGATTTTGGTGCCAAAACAGGCACAGATGCAGTGACACACCGTGCATCTGTCACGGCGCAGTGATGTCAGCGCGCTGGCGCCACTATCCACGTGGTGACCATGGGTGCCTCCATCTTGGTAGCAACACCAGCAGGAGAAATTGCTGGGTGGAGTTGTGACATGGGGAGAACAGATGCTACCAGAAAGGACAGGAGTGTTAATATGTACCAGAAGCTAGGAATGGAGCAGATAGGTAAAGGGATATAGTCCTGCTAGGTAAATTAATGAGGCCATATATTGCTTGGCTCCTACCGCTGTCAGAAAAACCTCTGAGAGCATCTTGAGAGCTGGCTCGCTATTGCACCCACACAGTTCCATTAACAAATGAACACAACTGCTTCAGATGCTTCCGGCCTGCAACTGCTTCTGCCTAATAGCATCGATTGGGGCAAGAGCCCCCCCACACAAACCGCCCTTCCACTATTCCACAATGTTGTCCTAATAAAAAAGTTTAGTGAAATATTATATCAGGAAAGGGGACAACAAAATTGTGGAAGGGTGGTGGTGGAAGGGCGGGTTGTGTGGGGGGCTCTTGTGCTATTGTAGCTATTAGGCTACCTGACCTGTCCCGCAAGTACCTTATATGCAACCCATTCCGCTACCCGCTGACCATCAAGAATCAGGAAGTGCCATCATTGTATAAACCGGAAGTGACATCTTCAGAAGTAGGCGTGATTAGTAAAAATAAGTAAAAATCACTGTTGAGAAGCCCGCAGACCTGTGTCTATACCAGCACCCAGAACATCTACCGACCCGCTGCAGGACTCTAGTGACAGCCCCTACATAGTCAGGCAATTGCCATATAACACAGGGTTTACATACACATTACCATTACTGAAAAGTTTGCAGGGGTGTTGGCACTCTCATCAGCAGACTCACTGGTGCCATGTCAATGTAGAGAAGACAAGGAAATTCCCCAACAAGATACCACAAGGCGATACATGCAAGTGACTTTAAGGATAGTACATTTATGACCATACATGGTGTGAGTGATGCATAGAACAGAGTGGCAATTCTGACGGACATCTTGTAAAACAAGGACAGAAGTATATTTTTTAAACATTAAGGTATAATGGGTAGAATATGTCCCCTGTACTGTATATCCCTGATGAGTTAATACTAGGTTGTTTAATGTTTTTTTAGAAGGGAATAGGTTGGCTTCCCTTATAATAGTTACAAAATCTAGTGGCCACATTAAAGGGTCCGATTTATTATGGTGTAGAAATGAAATCTCCCCCCAAAAAAAAAAAAAAAAAAGCTATGTAAAAAGAACTGCAAATTTATTACAGTTTATACGAAGTCTGAACTCCACATTCAACGTCATTATTGTTCAATGCTTCAGACCCTGCATAGGTCACTGGGGACCTGTCACCCCAAAAAATATTCCAAGTTCTATTTTATGATGTTAGTCGCACAATATAAACTTCACTTACACTTCACTACATAAATTATTGTAATAATTTCTATTAGTCTTTTCAGACTTCACTATCACAGCAAGCAGTTTTGTGAACACTGTTACAAAGGCAAGCTTTGCATCATGACGGAATCTTTTATATGTACCAGAATGGGACACCTGATGCCATTGTCATGGCTACAAAATTAGATAGTAATTAGCTGCCCTGAGTCTATGCCTAAGGCATAGAAGAGGAGCAAACACTATATGACTGACAGCTGAGACTTTTAAATGAGTTTAAAACAGTTACCATATTTTAATAAGTGAAGATTTTGGGTTTCATATTTCATTTGAAAAGGAATTTTTTTTGTCTGGGCGACTGTTCCCCCTTTAAGCGTCAATCAGTTCCACAGGAGTCGTTCTAGGAAAAGCATCATGGATGACGGCCATATTCAAGCATCTGCTTAACTACACTGGGTTTGTTCCCGGAGGTACGCGGTTGGCAAAAATAGAAATAGAAAAATAGAAAAGCCTGATGTACACCATTTTTATGTAGCAATGCCTGCTGATGTGCGGTGAATGCTGCCACCCCTTTTTTTATAGCATCATCACAAATAGGACCCTAGGTATAATGGGGTTAAATGTAGGCCATTACAATACACAAATGCATATCCTTGCTAGGCCCAGATAGATTCTCCCCCCTTGCACACTACTACAAAAGTAGGCTATCATACTTCTAGACCATCATAAATCATACTAAAAAGTAGACCATCATAAATGATACACCAGGCCAGCATGACCAATGGAATTGTTCTCTCTCTATAGAGCTTGCAGAGGAGTCAATTTTTGAGCGTTACCCTGATTTAAATAAACCTAATCCAGACAGTAATCCAGACAGTAATAGGTCTTTTGCTCACGATCAGTAATTTACACCCGAATCTTACCTGCTTTACTGAAATGCATGGAATCTTCACCCAAATACACAGGGCTGTGGCAGGGCATGGCCAAGATGCACCCAGATTTCTTCAGATCTCTGCCATTGAAGGGTAAGTACCATTGTTTTAGGGATGGCTTATAGGTAGTTTTGAAAACAATAAAAACTGCAATCTTTCTTTATTAGTGATACTGACACACAATATTATAGATTGTATCAGTAATAAAGAACCATTGTTTTTAAAGCTGGCACACTTGCAAAATCCTGGGGCCGACGCATGTGCAGTAGAGTAAGAAAGCTGGCTATTAAATTGCAGCTTTTCACTCAACTGCATACCTACCAACATTTTGGAAGTAAAAAGAGGGACACAATTTTTTTCCGCACCTAGCAGATCAACAATTTTTGACCACACCCATTTTGGTGGTCTCACTCCCTAATTAGATGTTCATTTTACAAAATTTGGCAGGTTAGAAAAGTTTTAAAATATTTCTCCTTATCCAAACTGTTACAATGACTTATTTTCTTATCTCAAGGTTGTTACAAAGTATCTTATCTACACCTGTTAGCTGTTTTGGGCTCTGCCACAAGCCAGTTAAACTTTGTTTCTTTTTCTGGCTGTTCCGTGCAGAGAAAAGCGGGACTTTCCAGTACAAATGAGGGACTGTGGGTTGAGCTGTCAAAAGAGGGACTGTCCCTCTGAATAAAGGGACCATTGGGAGGTATGCGAACTGTGCATGTGCAAGAAAGAAACAGCAGAAAGAGGATTGTTCCATGATGTTCTCTAGAAGAACCCTGGGCCGGTGCAGTTTTCTGCAGAAAAGAGCACTGGCCCAGGGTATCACTTAAGTGAATACAACCACGGGGGTGGGGGTGTAAATTTTGCAGGGGTGCTGTATAAACCAAGCGGCAGATAAAGAAATGCTTAAGTAAGATTAGTTTAACAAATAAAGATCTGCATGTTACTTTAAGAAACCCTTCAACAGGATAATGTGATGAACACATATACACATGCTTCAGTAGATTGATGAATATTTGGCTTCCAAGATTATTAGTAGTTATTATTATTACTATTGTTATTATTCTGCTGGAGATATAATTCATGATACCTATTACTTGAGTTGCCAATATCTGATGAACAGTAATCTAACAGACACAATGATATGCATTTACAATATCTGAATGATTGTGATACTCAGATGAATAACTTTCAGCCTCTACATTCTACTCTACAATTTATTCTTTGGTCTGGCGTCACTGTGACAGTCGAGGTCCCCTCTCCACCCTCATGTGTCTGTTCCAGCTTGATTTACTTTGAAAAGGTGAAGGCAATCTTTAATCTAAGTAGACTATGTCTACCAGTGACCAGCAGATGGCAGTAAAAACCACAAAAAGACAGCAACCTTAAGACAATTCTGTTTCTAGAAGTAAATACCGGTACTGTTAAACTAAACAACCAATATTCTCTCTCTCTCTCTTTTCACTCTAGCTAAACCTATTTTTCCTCACCATATATAGAAGAGCTTTTCTTTTTTATATTCAGGAAAAATAACACACACTTTTATGAGGTGAGTTCCAATGCCCACCAGACTGATCTGACAAGTGCATGCATTGACACAAGGGAACCCTGGAATTATTGGCAGTCTGAACCTGCTGTTAAATCCAGGGCTCCTTTAGCAGTCGACTTGAGTTAATCAGCCAAAAATTAACACACATTTGTGATACTGGTGTATCAATTGACAGTTTTGAGCATCCCATAATTACACTGGAATTCTGGGGAAAAGACATAAATGAGCATTCTGAATAAAAGTGGGCCCAATACAGAATCCTATGGCACCCTACTAAAAACCTTACTCCAAGTAGAGAATCAGTAGAAGATCCTTTAGCCAGTTTCCTATCCATGTGCAAACAGAATTACTGTGACCAACTTAGCTTCAAAAGCAAATGAAATGTCTATACACAACTGTATCTAAATCCAAGTACATCAGATCTATCTTAATTTACCTCATCATACAGAGCTATTTGTCTGACTTTATGTAGCAGAGGGTCTCACACAAAAAGAATACTTTTCACCAATGACTTCTTGTTTGCCTCCTTATTGCTTCTTATCTTTTAATATAGCTTCAAAATATTTCCTAGTACATATACATGTATAACTTCTACTTTTAAAAGAAATAGTAATTATGGATCATCGTATTTTTCCACTGTGATCTGTTATATATATATATATAGATATATTTTCTTACTTTAAGGATCATCTGGATGACAATAGTTGATTCCTACTCCTTAAAACATTTTAAATTCAACACACATTTCAGGGCTGCAAGGGGTCACGCTATTCAGAAGAAAAAAAAGGCATCTTGAAAAATAATCACAAGCAGGCTGCCAAAAATCTCAGGTTCCTCCTATTGGTGGAGTTCAAGTTATTATTGCAAATATAACACAGACCCGCACAAAAGCAAGAAAAAAAAGTAGTCTGAAGGGTGTGCCATGATTTAACTCCACCAGTTGGCAAAGCATCCAAAAAGCCTAAAGCACCGGACAAGTACTTCCTTGGTGCACAGCATAATAATCATGTAATGATTTACTGTATTGTCCACCCTCCAGCAGGAATGCAGCTATAGCAAGGGTAATTTCATGAATGTATTATTTTTTTAGAATTATAACTATGTTTGAAAGAAAACACAACCAGTCGCAGCCTGCCAAACTACTCCCTTGTGAACAAATCTAACTGTTCTGAAGTTATTCAGCCAGTTCAGAAAGAAATCAGTATTGCCAAAACTATATTAGAGTGAAAATATCACTCAATGGCCGTTTCATTCTTTTGTTGATTTTTTTCCTCTTTTATTGACTGTATGGTCCATTCAGTGTAACATGACAAATATTATGCATTATGAGCAGCAATCCGCATGGCTTTATTAAGGATAGGTCATGTCGGACAAATTTGATTGCTTTTTATGATGAGGTAAGTAAGATGCTGGACAGTGTGGGGGCAGTAGATGTGATCTATTTGGATTTTGCCAAAGCTTTGATACGGTGCCCCACAAACAACTGTTTTGTAGACTAAAGTCTGTTGGTCTTAATGAAGTCGTTTGCACATGGATAGGAAACAGGCTACAGGATCGGGTACAGAGGGTGGTTGTTAATGGTACATTCTCTACTTGGAGTAAGGTTCTTAAGGGCAAATTCACTAAGTTCCGAAAATTCGCTAGTGTTGGCTTCGCTAGTGTTCACCGCACTTCGCCAGACGAATTTTCGCCAGTGCTAAGCAAATTCCCTAAAGTGCGAAGTTACGCTCAGGTCGGCGAAGGGTAGCGTAGTTGCGCTAGTGTTACTTCGCCTGGCAAAGCGCAGTTACGCTAGCGATGCCTAATTTGCATATGGCGGGAACTTTAACAAATAATAGAAGTATATGTTACAGCTACTACATTCCACTACACAAGCCCAGGTCCAGGAAACCATTAATAAATTAAAGTTGTCCTATTGCCCTACATGTGCCCCCTATATAGTTGTGTTGCCATATGTTAGGAAATGTAGAGGGGGAAGGAGGGTAAACCCCCCCCAAAAAAATCGATCTTTTTCAGACTATCAATAATGGTAAAACACGCCAGCGTTTTTTTGGGACATAGAAAAATTTGACCATTTTATTTTTCAAGCTCCTATCTATTGTATTGAACTTCGCCTGGTCTGAACAGGCGAAGTAAAGTCTAATTTAAGTGGTAACGTTCAGGAAAATCTTAGTGAATTTGTGTAATTATGATCCTTCGTCAGTGCGCAATTTCGCCTGGCGTAAGGGTGCGAAGTTGTGCAAGTCTATCTACTTTGCTAGCGAAAAATCACCAGAGTCGGTGTTAGTGGTGGTGGTGGGGAGGCTAGCAGTGTCCAATTATGTACAGTATAAACAATGGGCAAATTAGGAACGGGTCGCAAACACACAAACAGTGCTACAGTATATTCATCAAGGCAGTCATAGGTTTCAGTGCTCTGCAATGGAGAACCAAATGAAATTATACAAAAAGTATTTTATTAAATGAGTAAAACTTACCTTGCACTGACCAGAAACACAAATGGCTGTCCCATTTTGGTCACAAGGTGCTCCATCTATAACCATCTCAGCCTGTCTCACATAGAACCTGTAGCCCACAGCTCTGCAAGTCAGCTCACACTTTAATGCTCCCTTTTCTATGGAAACAATAAAAAACACTTTAGTGAAATGCTAAAACACATTGAAATATCTTCAATATATGTACCAAGCATTATCACATGGAATATTTTCTGCAAATACTGACCAGATTGTACCCATTGTATGCACCTGACATTGTGGATTGTGAATATGTCATATTTTACATACTGACCTGACCCAACCTAAAGAGTCAGTATCCCTATGACAGTAGTGGTGTTAGTAACACTGCATGTGCTCAATGTGCTCTGGGCTGCTGCTGAGAAATCAAGATTAGGGATTATCATAGAGAAGCCCAGAGGATGGGCTGTGAATTAGCAGAAAAGAAGATGGGGAGCTAATGAGACATTTTCTGAGGTACAGATCATCACTGCTAAAGGGTAGTGATCTACCCAGTTTCGTGTCGCAAAGAAATTAGTGAATTTCCAGCGACATTCGCGAATTGGCGAAACGAGTCGCGGCACGTTTTTGACGCGATTTTCGTCGCGTAAAAAACAACGCGACATTTGCGAAATTCGCGAATTGACAAAAAAATTGTGAAACGAGTCACGGCACATTTTTGACGTGTCGCGTCGTTTACGACGCGCCGTCTTCGTTGCGCGTCGCGACTCATTTTTTAGCGAATGTTTGCTGGTGTTTCGCGAATTTATTAGCCAGCGGCGAGTCGCGGGAATTCACCACAAATTCGCCCATCACTACTAAAGGGCTTTAATTGCCTTGGGCTGGTAATGAACCCCAAAACATATTGTGCAGTATATCTACCCTACTTCTTTTTTAATCTTCAATTCTGCTTTTCATAGGCTATATGGTCCCCTTTATATTATATCATCTGGATACAGTTATTTGACCCAAACTTTGGAATAGGCTGATTCTCTTTACCCAGACTGGGGTGTACATTTTGGTAACATCTATCCATCAAATAGTCTTTGCAATAACAGAAAAATACTTTATTAAATATTTTTATCATGTATACTACTCTACCATTTCGTTTGCCACCAATTTGTATTTTTAACAGGCCCACGCAATGTGCAGTTATCCAGGCCAAGTTCAAGTACAGCCATGAGTGCTGCAATGTGTTCTATATTTGCATTTAAGTGCATGAGTAACTTGCAAGTTTCATGAGAAAAGATTCTTCAGTAAATGTATAAGTCAGACAGTTAGAAAAATAAACCTTTACATTGAAAATACCATGTAATTTCAGTTGGTAATGGCTTTAGGAATTCATTATCTTCTATACTGTATTTATACTATAAAACCTTGAAACACTCTTTCAGTGCCAAGAACAATAACATTAAGAATTACATCTCAGGACATAATGATTTACAATGATTTGCAAATGCTAAAATAGGTTTCCTCAGATTGCCAGTTTCTCATTGGATCACAGGACACATCTGTAATTTTTTCTGGTGGCACCAAGGTTTACAAACCATATAAATGAAAACCTCACCCTCTGTTAATTTTCACGAAATAATACCTACTTGAAGACAATTAGCAGGTTATTTGTTTTTTACGATACCAATCCTAAAATATTTTAACAGGACTTTCACCCTACATCCAGCTTGACAAAAAAACATTCATTTTATAGGCAGTGTAATCAGCTTTTATGTATGTTATATTTATAGCATGGATATAGAAGATGTCCAGAAAGGATCACAGAAACATTGTAAGAATAAAGATAAAATGAGAAATCAGCCACTTTGGTCATGACTACAGTGTCCTCTCTTTGACCCACAGTAAAGCACTTCATAAGCATTATAGTTCAGTAATGTTTTAGGTACAACCTGCAATTTATATGTGGACTACAACAGTAGTCGGAAACAACTAGACCACAATTTTGTATTTTTGTCTGGCCTTTTAAAATCTCTAATTATATTTACACATGAAATTATCATCATTTACTGTCCATCAGAATGTATTTTCTCTAGCAAATTATATTGACCTACATACAACATTCTATCCAGATGTCTCATCCAGAAAAGTCTTGACCTTTATACCCATACCTAATGGTATTTAATCTATGAAGGTTTCTTTGTGAGACTGAAACATCACATAAGTTTTCATTATTTGCATTTACATTGCTATTTGGCAATCCTTTAAAGGGTACACCCCAGAGGGCTGACAGAACAGAGCTACCCATACAAGGAGGGTACTCCCATGTTCAGTGACGTGCATAAGCATTATGAGCAAATCTCCCAGCTCCCTCATTTTGCACATTTCACATGACAATGTGTGCAGAAAAAACACACTATGTGCCATCATTGCAGCTTAAACCAGGTTGGAACTCAGTGGATTAGTCCTTGGGCTGAAGGGGAAATATTTTATGATAGTAGGTCACTTTAATTCCTGTGAGTCCTGTAGTAAGTGAGTACATAAGAACAGCGTTTGATTGGAGCACTTGTGGCCCACTGGGCCTGCAAATTCAAGGGCCCTCCTTGCAATCTCTAGGGGCCTCCTCTTGACTGCTGCACATCCCACCCCTTCAGTGTGCATGTGAATCACATTGTGTACCTCTTTATTTACTTTGATTGAACGGTTCTAGGCCGGAGGGGCCCACCTTCTAATTTCTGCTTCTTGATTGAAAGAATTAAAATAAACTGAAATGTTGTGTCCCCAACATAACCAACCTGCTGACCTAGCTATGAGGAATCATGAGGCTATCATGTAGCAAAACAGCACCAATCACCATTGTAATTTCCAAAAGATGATTCATCTGCTGACACCACAGACTCTGCCATAACTTATTGAAGTGACCATGATCTCACACTAGATGGCACCAGTAAACTTTATAGAGTGGTTCCAAATCAGCTGCCCAGGTTTTGTATTAGAAACAGTGGAGACATTTCTCAGTGTTACTTACAGCTTTCAAATAAACATACAAAATTATAGATCAAAGGTGAAGATTTGTTCTTGTAAAAATGAAAAATGTAGCCCAGATTATTTGTTATTTTACATATACTGTATACTTCCCCTAGTAAACAATTCAGTACATATCTATAGTGAGCTACAAATCCTTTTTATGGGTACAGTTATTTATTTTATTAAATTAATATTACAAATGATCATCTAGATTCAGCTGCATTTCATAAAATAGATTCCCACAGTATTCCATAAATCTACATGAAATAATTTGTATGTTTCAGGAGTTATGCATCTTAAATTTAAGTGCCATAAAACAGGGTCAGTGTATTACACTTCAAGTATGCATCAGAATTGTGGGCCAATGAGTCTATCAAACCCTTTGTAGCCAATAAAATCTATAAATCCCTGCTGCCCATCAAATGTTAAACTACAAACCCAAGATGATATTTTGAGTTATAGATCAAGGTGAGTGGGTGCAGTGAGATTAGAAGCTATTTACAGCAAATTAATACAGTAAAATGCAGGGTTAAGTTTGGGTTTGTGTGTTATGTAGTGAATAATGTACCACAATTACGAAACATAAGGCAATTATAGGTACTTTTATACATTATACATACATAACTGAGCATTTAACTGGTGACATCGCTATGTACTAAAATTATGGAGAGTGGCCAACCTAAATGCATTAAGATCACATCCAGTAAAATGGCTCTCACCGATTGCTTGCAGCAGTCCAATTCTTGTACTTGTGCAACTGCTAACAACTGAACAGTTCTTTCTTGACCAACAGGACAATAAGTTAACTTATTTGGCTAGGATGGCAATGTCAGATGTTTGTAAATGGATGTAATAGTACAGATAAAGGATCTGTTATTCGGAAATAGTGATGGGCGAATCTGGGGCGTTTCGCTGAATTTTTTGCAAATTTCCCAAGAAATAGTGAAATTGCAAAAAAATCAGTGAAATTCGAATGTTTTCACAAAAATTTGTGTAATTCAAAAATTTCACTAAGAATTTGTGAATTTTGAGAGATTTCACAAAAAATTGTGAAATTCAAACATTTTCACGTAAAATCGTGAAAATCGGAAATTGACCTCAATGAATTTTCACGGGTGTTTCGCAAATTTATTCGCCGGTGGCGAATCAGGGGAATGCGCTGTGAATTTGAGCCCATCACTATTCGAAAACTCATGATCCAAAAAGTTCTAAATTACAGGAAGTCCATTACACTCAATTTTCTCTATTAATAAAACAGTATCAAAGGCAGAGAGCATAAATCCTTGAACAAATTATCTTTTGTGATACCAGAAGGACCCACTCCTGCTTAAGGGCCAGGTAATCCAGTCAAAACAGATAGCAGCAGCAAACTGTAGATTTGCAGAAGTATGAAATTTATTGTATCAAAAATTTCAAACAGGGCAACAGTGTGCTGCCAATATCTGCTTTGACTGTATTAATAAAACAGTCCCTTGTACTTGAACAAAGATATAATAAACCCTTATTGGGGGCAAAACAATCTTATTGGATTTATTGTTTAAATTACTTTTTTAGTAGACTGATGGTATGGATTCAAATTACAGAAAGATCCATTATGCAGAAACAGCAGGTCCCAAGCACTCTGGATAACAGGCCCCATACCTTGTACCATACCTCTGTAGGTGGCCATCATCAGCTTGGTTTTTGCAGTTTGGCCTTCAGTAGTACAGTCACAAAGTACAATAGTTTAAACCTAATTCTGGGACCACACGTGCAGTCAGATGGTCATGCAGTTTAGATCAGGTTACCATGTTTGTCTAGGTTAAAATCATTACATAGGAATACATGGATGTTGATAGATAAATCAGCTTTTTACCATCATCGTCTTGGAAAAGGTAAAATATTAGGAGTGGTGAATATGCAGCATTTCCCTTCCGTTCTCTTTCAAACCAGTTTATTCAAATACTCTTGTTAGCAGAGGTATTGTCACTATTCATTGAAAAGTAAATATTTATACACAGTGTTTCTTCCTTGGTATTAAAGAGCAGTTAATCATGTAACAAGCATATTATGGCATGATACATAAAGGGGAAGAAGAAGGTTTAACATGAAGCAATCAAGGAACAATGATTTATATCCTGCAGAGGTAAAACCAAGGAAACATCCAGTTATCCCAAATGTCATTTTTAAAACATTCTTTATGTACAAAATGGCAGTTCATTTTGTAGTGTTAAGTAAAAATACTAAACATGATCACCTCATCGTGCAACACAACTTTATTAGACCCATTTGGAATTGGGTAGCTGTAGCTACAGGTAGGTGAAGCACAGAACTGATACACAGTAGGAACTTGGGCATCCCTGGCAAGGTTGCCACCCTACTGTCCTGTTCGAAAATACCTGCCCAGTTTTCAGACTGAAGCCTGCTCCCCGCTTACTGAGTGATTTGGGCAATCACAGGCACCACATCACTGTCCCACCCCTTCACTTCACTGGCCGCACTTTTGCTTCATCTCGGACATCACTGGTACCACCCCCTGCTCAGATTCCAAAGGAAGAAAAGATGTCAAGCCTAGTGTGGACACACAAGTGAGTGACACTCTCATTCTGGAAAAGAAATGGTATGGAAATTCATGTTGAAATAATATGAAAACCCATGCACCTGGCGTGCAATAGAAAATATTTGTGTGAGTGTGACAGCTTGATAAAACACAACAGTAGATTAAGGGAGCCTAGGGTTGTGTACTGTTACAAAGTTGTAGCACCATCAAGGGCCATCTATCTATCCCCAGTAGTTTATTCAGGTCTGGTGCAGCCTGAGGCACCTCACCTGCAAACACCCAGCGAACATCAGTGAAGCGACATCACAGAGCAACACAAATTACATCACGTCTGCAACTGGATTAAGAAGGAGAGCATCTGACAGAAGAGAATTAGGGAATTCTACCATATAAGCATCCAAGGACTACCCCTTAAAGCTACCATTCTAGGAACAGGACCTCGAGTGCCTACATGGTAAATACGCCCATCTATCCCACAACCAAGCACAGTCAAAGAATACTATATTTCACTTTTTTGCAAATCAAAAGCAAAGGAAAAATACCTTCAGCAGTAAAAAAAACACCTATATGACACAGTGCAACAATTTTATTTGGGCATGCCTACTAATAACTGCTGTCTACAGAAAACACTCAGGAAGAGGCAGCAATTGATTATCCCCTCAGAATAACGAGCCCTAGGCAGCTGCCCTAAAAGCCACAACAATATTCCAAAACTGGTAGAACAGCATATGGTATATTATTTGTTTATGACAAGTTACTATTTTATGTTATGCAGTCTTGCTGATGTCTTCTATATGCCTACAAATACAAGCCTGAACCTGGCTTGTGCACACATACAGTATGTATTTAAGTGAAAATGAACAATAGAAGAGGAGCATATATTTATGTTACGTATGCTTGCTATGCATGTAACTATGCAATGTTACTTATATTTATCACTAAATCACAGAGATGGGCTATTTTCAGCTTAATTCATATACGGTATTATAAATGCTTCGATGTTAAAATGAAATATTTCCCTAATATTCCACGCTTTACTCATAATTCCCCTTTTAGCTTTTTTTTCCAGGAGGCAAATAAAAGAAAATGTAATAAAAACCCACCATGGAAGCAGTCTTCAGTTTGCCTTATAAGGGAAACCAAAATATATTACTTATACAATTCATAAGCTGGACTATTCCTTCAGCACACAAAAATGTGAATGACATTAACATTTTCATTTTAAAAAAACATCTAGCTTTTTAAAACTAAAAAAGAAATAATTAAAATGAATCGTAAAAATGGTTTTGCCAAGAGTCTGTCTGAAAACATTCACATGCAGTAATGATAAGTGAGAATGACTGGCATTGAGGTTAAGTGATCTGCATCTAAGATCTGACATATTAAGCTAGAGAGAACTTGCTTCAAAATTCCAGTGGCAACTACATATGACCATGTTCTAGTGCACCTAAATGATAGATGCTTCACTCAAATATCATGGAAGGAAAGGTGTACACAAATATTTCCATTTCAACGTGCTTCTTCACTATATGCAAGCAGATTCTTGATATCCAGTGGACAACATTGTTTTGAATTGGTTTGTTCAGTGGTTCAGAGAGGGGAACTGTTTGCTACTATGCTAAAGGACCCAACAAGTTAATACTGAAGTAAGGGTAAGGGTGAAGGCCACTGCAATAGACCAAAAATTAGGATTGCCAAATTATTTTCTTATGCAGAAAATATTCAGTAATCTCTGCCATTCTTTCATCTTGGATGACACTTGTTCCTGTTGGTCTCTGGTCTCACTACTTTTTTCTTGGCATAGAGCATTTGCACTGCTCCAAGCCAAAGGCCTGCACATGCCCAGCGCAATCTAATTCATTTCCCAATAAGTGATGGCACTAGGGGCGAGTGGAATGACCATGCCTCTAAAGCCAAAATGGCAAGAATATATGCCCAGCCTAATCAAAATCAGTTCCCCACTAAAGATGATGCATGGATGATGTAGGAAGCCCAGAGGTCATTTCTGACATTGTCAGAACAGCGTCCGTTAAGAGCACTCCCTCGACAATAGTGGCCTTGGTACTGACACATTTAAGCAATTTCACTTGCCCTTCAGACATTTCTTTCAATTAAAGGTGTTCTGCATGGCATGTACATGTAGCCTACAACATCCTGTGCTTTTACCACCACATGGAGTAGTGAGATTAAGTGACACCTAAGACATACGATATGTTAATATAGATCACTGAATACCCTTCAATTATACCTCGTATTGTTCTATAGATTCCTGAAAGAACATTTTACCTTTTTCATGGAGTGACACGCTGACTATTTAGGGATTATAGATAATCACCAGCGGCTTATAAACCTGTGTCATTACTTTCTCCAAATGTGTAGTTGAATGTAAAATTCTAGTGGAACAACTGGCGAAACTAAAGAGCTTAAGCAATTTTGTAACCCATTTTTTTATATATTATTTTTACAATTTGTGGAAGAATCAGACTTATAAAAAACATGTTAAGACACATACATACAGCTAAAGAATTTGCATTGCATGAAATTCTATCGAATTTTTTAAAAAATTCGAATAGTTTTTGTGGCCACTTCGGAAATCGAATTTAAAAAATTCGATCAAATCAAATGATTCGAATAGATCCAATAAAATTATATATGATCATTCGACCATTCGATGGTCGAATTACTTACCCTTTAAATTTTAATTTAATTGCATAGTTCGCCAGATTAAACCTACTGAATTGCTGTATAACCCTATGGGAATCTCCCATAATGTTTTTTCAGCTTTTTTAGATTGAATAAAAAAATTTAATTGAATAGTTAAAATCGTTATATTCAAATGATTTTATCGATCGATCGAAATTTAATACGATCGTTCAATTTATTAAATTTTATCGAATTCTGTAAAAATTCGATGGTTGAATTCGAGGGTTTTTAACCCTCAAATTTGACCCTTAGTAAATCTGCCCCTATGTGGTACTGCTTATTTTTATGTATGCATTCTTATGTATATATGTAGCCATGAAGTAAAACATCAGTAGAAATAATTGTGTAAAACCTGAAAGCGTTTGAGAGTAATTCAAATATAATGTACTGTTTCTCTGCACTGGTAAAACTGCCATGTTTGCAGAAAAGACTACTATAGTTTCTATAAACAAGCTGTTCTATAGCCATGGGGGCAGCTATTCAAGCTGTAAAAAAAAGAACAGAGTACAGAAACTGGAGTCAATTTAGGACCAATATACGGCAGTGTGAAAAGTGCACAATGGCCAATTGAGGTTGTTCTTTGCACACTGCCTTTGGTTGACGACTCCCACTGTGTTATTGCAAACACAAAACAAACAAAATTTGCTCTTCTCCTACCCCTAGGGGCCCATTTATCAAAGGTCAAAATTCAAATAAACTCAATTCAACTGGGAAGTTATTTACGAAAAAAAATGTAATGGCTAATACACGAATGAATGGTTCCGACCCGAAAATTCAAATCATATTCAATTCGTAGAAATATAATTTTCTCCTGAAAAAATCTTTAATGTCAGTAAGGCTATTAACACCTTAAAATGAATCAGCAGACCTCTGCCATTGACTTGTACATAAACTCGGCAGGTTTTAGGTGGTGATATTCGAATTAGTAAGGTTTCCATGGTCGAGAATGATAAATCTCACATTCAAATTTACACCCGAATAGGGGGATTAAAATTCAAATGCGTGAATTTTGAAACTAGAAAATTCTAATTTCGAATTGACTATTCATAAATAAATCTGCCCCCTAGACTTAAACAGGAACTTCTGTTTTTACTGATCTTGTGTGGACAGAATAATTGAAGCAAACATCATATCTGTTGCTATGGGTTTCAGAGTCTGGGTAAACTTTGTCCAATGTTTTTGTGAAATACAGTGAAAATCCAATCAGGCATCTTCTGATCATATTTAATTCTCTCTCTTATCCCTTTGCTTTATTCTTTCTCTTTAATCCTTTATGGCTATGAATGAACTGAATGCCATTCATTCTTGCCAGTACCTGATCCAAAATGCAACTGAAGGCACTTAAGGTATCTCTAGCGAGTCACCTTATCCCAAAGCACTTCTTCTGCACTTCAGATTCCTGCAGCCTTCAGTTCTTTGATTATCTCAGTGGAAACCTTTATTTATATGTAAGGGTAATTAAAGAGAAACTCTAAAGAAACCACCATGTGATGGTCAGGCACTGTTAGTAGTAGCTGACTTTAAAGGACCCAACAGACATAGAGGCTCCTGAGTTACACCACAAATGGGGTTTTGCAGTAGTTACTGGCACCACAAACCAATAAAGCAAATAACAACATATCACTGAAACAAATTATATTTGGTTATCTGCTATTAACTGTTACTTTATAGCTGACACAGGATATGGCTTGACGTAACAGTTTAGGAGCTCTGTTGGCTATTTCAAGATACAGTGTAACTTGCTCCAGTTTTAAATAGGCCTGTAATATATTAAAGTGTAACACACTGTGGGCTTCTGTAACAATTGAGAAGCTAAACGTCTTCCTGGTGTATATGAGGAATGGTCTCGGCCATTTCACGCTTTGTGATCAGGAGAGCTGTGCATCACTTCTGCACACAATGTTCCATTATATTTTATTACCTTGAAAAGAGGCTGTTTTCATTTAACATATATTTTCCATCTGTAATCTAAACAAATTAATACTTTTTAGTTTCAGTAATGTTTCCCTAAAGGACATTAATTTCAACTTTTTCCCTGTTCCAATATTTGCACTAAAAAACAGAGGTGACATCATATTTCACTTTAGAAAATAAAATGAAAACCGCATAATGGGAAATATATCTTTGGATTATAGAAAGCCATGTATAACATAATACTCCAGTAGAGTAATGAAGATATTCAGTTTCAGTTACAGAATAACTGGCACAGGCTTTCTCATCTGCCATGCTTATACTGGCACAGACATCACCTACAAATGTGCTCAGGTGATGTCATGCTATGTTGGTTCTGCTCTGATCTTTATCAGAATTAAAAGGGAAATAAATAATATATGCAAGTCAAATCCTTTGACAATGTCTGAGGAAAGATAAGGCTATTTTCACATAGGAGGACATCCATTTGAAATCCTTCTTTTGGTCTGCTGCTTTCAAGAATTTGCTTCTGTTAGAGAATTCTAGTTTGCATATTGGTAATTAGCATTTCAAGGTGGGCTGGTAAAAACACAGATGCAAATTATTACATCTATAGATAACATTATGCAATTAAAAACACAAAAACAATAAACCAGCTGCGCCCACTTACAGTAGTACAATCTAAATCAATACAGGGCAGCCCAGGCCAGTAACCCCAGTTTTACAAACTTATTGCTTGACTTACAGTAGGATATTCACACTAAGGTTCTACCAAAGTTTATAGTGAAGAACAAGCATGTGGCTGAATGTTCATGAACTGCTTGGGGGTGTTTTTTGCATATTGCCACTTAAAGTAGAGCCTAATATAGTTTTGTAAGTCATGCAAGCAAGAAAAGAGCAAGAACAGTTCAGTTGTGGTCTGACATTGAAAGCACAGACATGTAAGCAGGCAAACATCAAGAGATGGATAACCTGGATACAGATATTTAGGTGCCAAAGTTCACTTTGTGTGACTTCACCTGGGCCGTCACAGTAGCTCCAGGTGCAGTCACAGGAGAAAGTTGATGCTAGAAGAGGGGCTAATTATTTGCCTGTTCTCAGCATTGGACTTGGGGGGTCTTGGGCCCATGGGTCACCCACCCCAAACGCAACCCCCCCTCCAGAGCAGCACCATGTGTGGACTATTTTCTTTTCCCTCGTCTACAATCGAAGCTTGGCGAGAGGTCAGAGGGCAGTGCCCGCAGTGCACAAGGTTCTAGGAGTGGAGTGGGTCTGGGTCAGAGGGCCCACCAGGCTTTTTCCCAGTGTCCTTCCAGCCTAGTCTGACCCTGCCTGTGTTAATCCAAAGGCCAAGGATCAGCCTGTGTGGCATTAACCCAAGGACAACAATGTTGTGAGCCTATACCTACCCCTAACACATCAATAAGACCACTACAACTGCAAGATACACATTTCTAGCAAGTAAGCATTATGATGACCTTAAGCTATATATATTTTTACAAATAAAAAAATTAATATCCAATGCTAGGAAATTAAAAGGTAAATGCACTTTGTAATTACTTCATAAGAATATTACAGCAAGAATATTGAATATTCTGAATATTCACAGATATCCATAGTAAATACAAGTAAACATGCACAGATACATGGATAAATATATTATTAGCAAAGAGCTGATATTTTCTTAATTATAGATGTTCAGAGTAACATACATATTTTCTTCAAAGTATTGTGTATCTGTGCAAACTTAACAGGAAATCATAATATAATAACTTGCAATCACATATTTTCGTAAAGAATCAAATACAAATCATTTACTGTATCATATGTTATTGTTAACTATGTTTTGAATGTGGATGATGGCAGATACACTGAAGATCTGAATTAAAGGGATAATTCATTTAAACAAAAGGTGACATTTTAAAATAGTATACAACAAAAAGTTTTTTCTGATATAATTTGTATTATGCATATGCTAATATTAGTCTAAGTAAATATGACTCCATTAGCCATGCATATTCTGATTTACCTCTGCTCCATAAAAATACTGTTAAGGAGGACTTAGGTTAAGTATTGGTACTGGAATCACTGATGGAAGAACAAAAAATTTGGGCAGAATTTAACCAAAAGATAAAGGAACTGGGGGAAAGATCAGAAGAGGGTAGTGTGTTTAACCAAATGTGACACATTAAGGGGGTTATTTATCAAAGGTCGAATGTTAGAGTTTTTTATTCCTCGACTGAACTCCCAACTCGAATGGTTTCTCATTTAAGAAAAAACTTGAATGGAGAAAACTTGATTCTGCTAGTTTGAGTTGTGAAACCCAAAAACTTGAATTGATCAAGTTTTCGGTGAAAAAAAAATGATCATCCTGCAGGCTATTAACATCTTCAAATGGTTCAAGGGACCTCTGCCAGAGAATACTACTTCAAAATGTAGTAATTGACGGCACCATTCAGCAATGTATTCTCTTAAAATGCCTTTATTGAGACATAAGGCTCTGACCTTCAAACAACCCAGCAACGTTTCAGACCTCTCTTGGTCTTTTTTCAAGCTTGAAAAAAGACCAAGAAAGGTCTGAAACGTTGCTGGGTTGTTTGAAGGTCAGAGCCTTGTGTCTAGATAAAGGCATTTTAAGAGAATACATTGCTGAATGGTGCCGTCAATTACTACATTTTGAATGCAACGGATTGAAGTGGGGAACCGCTGGACGGGCATCATACTAAAGTAACTTGGAGGTGCGGGTGCTGACTGTGAAAACCTTTGAAAGAGAATACTACTTAAAGAGGTTTTAGATGGTGTATATTCGGATTCAAGCTATTTCCAGGGTCGGGGTATAATAAATCTTGAAAAATGTTAACTGTTTTTAAATGGAAAATCTGAGTTTTGACCGAAAAACACATCTCTAATGGGTAAGTATTAAAAAACCTACAACAGATTTAAGGAAACCCAGGCTAAAATCTAAAAATGCAAGTGACCATGACATATTTAAACCACCCCCCCCCCATTTGATTACAAATGTGATGCATACAAACAGTCTAGACCGTTGCATTAGAAAGCACCTTACTTTACCCAAACCCCTTCCTTCAAACTATTCAGGGCACTTTTTAAAGGATTACTTGAGATTTACATTTGATGACATGGTTAGCGATGCAATGCAGAGAAACATAATAAACTCTACAGATTAGATTCATCCAAACATAGGGTTTCAATAGAGCACCTCATTAATAAGAAACTACAAGACCCGATGCTCTAGAATGGCATCTCTCAGTAACTGCCAAGAGTTCATTTGATGTTTTTTAGGGAGCAGCTGTTTTGTTATTTTCTGCAAAACAGTTAATAATCTGTGTCAGTTTCTCTTTCTCAAATATTTTATTTATTCTGTCCTGAACGGTTATGAAATTGGAAACATTTCTCCTTTTTTAATGTAATTAGTTCATAGAGATTTGTATGACTCATGAATTGCAATCTCTTTTTTCCAACATATCCAATCTTAAAAAGAAGACTCTGCCAACTTACATACCATCAACACAACTAGTGATATTTTACAATTTATATTGTTGAAATATGAAATTGGGGAAATTAAGTTGCCTGAGTACGCAACAGAATGGTAAGCCCCTTAAAATGGTCAAGACCAGTTTAAAAGCGTACCTGCACTTAGACATTACAAATGTTTTGTCTGTATAATGGAACAGACTAGGGAAAGATAACTGCTGAAAAAAGTTGAGAACCACTACTAAATTACTATGCAAATATTTGGATAAATCTGACGGATAGTAGTGGGGGTAAATGCAAATGCACCGGAATGTTGACCTGCATTGCAGTCCTATAAGAAATAAAAATTTGACAAAGATTTCCATTTTTAAAAATATATATAAAACATTCAAAACCATAAGAAAAATCTGCAACAACAATAATTATCTGGATGAAATGCAGTAAACACTTGAACACCGCTATCTATAGCTATAAGTTATAAAAAAAATCCAATAAAGGACAAGGGCTACATTAGACCACCAAGTGTCACACAAGGTGGGAGCCTTTAGACATGGTTCCAGGGAACAAAACAAATGCTCACTGTGAACATACTGGGAAAATGTATGCATGCAAAGGGAGAGCATTCCACATTCTTTTATACCAGAAAAAGAAGCAATATCTTCATTCCAGGATGATTAACTGAAAGTACCCATTTGTCACCGTTCAACTCATAACGAATTGCTAAAACATTGAAAATACCCCTCTAACTCATCAATCGTGAACTGTCATTACAACTGTAAACCACCCACATTGTTCCTGTTTCCTTGCCCAGCTTGTGAGTATTGATGCTGTATACAAAACATGTAGCAAAAGGGCAGATTGATTCTGCTTTCTAAAAGTTACAGACAACAATGCATTTTGATTGTTGATGCACATTACAAGTGCCTACAAGACACACAAACCTATAAAGCACTCTAGTTCAACATTTATAGGTATGGTCTCCCATAAATGTTCCATTCCAGAGTTTCTAAAAATTATTGCAATAGTAGGGCAACCAGCAACATTAGTGGGATTCTAACTTTGTAGTGCAGAAGTGTTTTTACTGCCACAACACAGAAATCAATACATAATCTGCAAGATTACATTTTAAAAAATTTACTATTGTCAACTGACAATACTGGTGAACTGAATGTTATTAATTAAGTCAATTAATAAATCAATTTCAAAGCATATTTAAAAAAAATATATATATATATTTATATATATATATATATATATATATATATATATAGCAGTAAAATCAATGAAATAAAATGCTGTGAATAAGTGCACACATTCTTGGAAGGTACTAACTGGTTGTGTAGGACAGCAATACAATATATAATCTATGCTTTAAAATAAATTCCTTCAGCAAAATGACTATAATGAGGTGTGGTGCCTGTTTCTGCAGGCTGCTCACATTTACTGGCTAAATGATAGGTTGCAATCACCCCCCAGGGATTTCAGTGCTGTGTCATGAGAATCACTGCTTGGAAACAGAATTGAAACTGTGTATGAATCCACCATGGGAAATGTGATGTCTTGATTTATACACATAATCCATACTGGCTTAAAAGGTTATAAAATCATTTAAATGTAAAATTGCTGATTTTCATTAAGAACATTTCTGCCATAACATTAAGAAAGAAAGAATGTTTTGCAATATCAGTGTCAGTACCGTGAAAAGCAAACACAAATACTGCAAAATGCTCCAAGCTGGCTTAAAGGACCAGTAGCATCAACATTTTTTTTTTTTAAATCATTAGTGTGCATCGAAAAAAATAACACCAAGACACAAATTAAACTTTAAAATTGCAAAGCCTTTATTAACAAAAATTAACCATTTTTTTTTTCATGTTACTGGTCCTTTAAAATTAAGTACAGTTCCATTAACAGGTTTGTACAAATTTTACTTTAATAAGTACATAAATATACAAGTATATAACCTTTATTATTCCTTTATTTTAAAAGGGTTGTAAACTCAAAAAATAACATTTTGACTAAAGAAAGAAAATAGAGTTAATAAAGTAATTAATTTTCCAATGTATTTTTATTGGCTGTTATTTGTAATTATAACGGTTTATGAAAGCTGCCACTTGCAAGTCTTTCAACTGCTGGTTTTGAATATTTTACACTGTTTTTGGTGGAAGCGCCAATATGTAATGTATTTCCCTGTTTTACACTTTCCTGGATTTTACATATATTTTTTCTGGTCCCCTGAAAAACTAAAAATGGGTTCTACTGTAGCAGAAGCAGCTGTAAAGAATCTTTGTTGGGACATATTAAGCAGCAGATAAAATAGAAATTGCCACACACTTATATGGGATTTTTAGGAACATAGTAGTGAAAGTTCATCTTTTGATAAATTTGCCTCTTAAACTATACCTTCCAGTTAAAAGGCTGATCAGCCATTTGTGAGTTTCAGCATTTGCAGACTATTCATCATGCTGTAACGTTATCTGATTAATGCCTGATTTAACTGGTATGAAAAAAAGATTTTCTCAGACATCAAAAGACCAACAAGCTTCTGAAAAACGTTCACATAGGCTCCAATACTTGCGCAACCTCATCTTTATTCTCCTTTCTGAAGATTGATCTGTACTAAAACCCCTTCTCTGTCCTGCTGACATTCTATTCTTTCTTAAGAATTATCTTAGGCAAATCAAACAAACAATGATGCAATCAACAGAAAACAGCAAAAGTTGTGCTGTTGGGATTGGAAGACATCAGGGCAAATTCACTAAAGCGTGAAGCATCTAATGCTGGCGCTTATTCGCCAGTGTGACGTAATTTTGCAACTTCGCCAATTTACTAACAGTGTCCCTGGAGAAAATTCACTATTGAACTAGATAGACTAGTGCAACTTCGTACCCTTACACCAGGCGAAATTTCGCACTGACGAAGGGACGTAACTACGCTAATTCACTAAGAGGCCCATATTACTGAACGTTACCGCTTGCACTAAACGCTAGTGTCTTTTACTTTTTTTAGGGTGATAGTCTGAAAAATAGCGTAATTTTTTTGGGGGGTTACCCTCCTCCCCCCCTACATTTCCTAACATATGGCAACTCAACTATACAGTGGGCACGTGTTTAGGACAATAAGGCAACTTTATTTTAATTATTAAAGGTTTCCTGGGCTTGAGTAGTGGAATGTAGTGGCTGTAACATATACTTCTTTTATACATTTAACTTCACACCATATGCAAATTAGGCAACACTAGCGTAAATGAGCTTTGCCTGGCGAAGTAACGGTAGCACAACTTCGCCACTTTGTGCGCAAATTCGCATTTTAGTGAATTCACTGCAGGCTGGCAAAAATTCTCCTGGCAAATTGCGGTGAACTTTGGTGAAGCCAACGCTAGCACATTTTCAGCGCTTAGTGAATTTGCCCCATAGAGTGAGGTAAAGCCAGTGTCGGACTGGGACACCAAGGGGCCCACCCAAAAACCTTAGACCAGGGGCCCACCATAAAACCTTAGACCAGGGGCCCACTATCAGTACTAATATTCTTCATCTCCTCAATCAACCTCAATTCTCCTAGTTTGTTTTCTTTACATACTATAATCAGTTATTCCATCAATTTAGCCTCTTAGAAATAGGGAATGGCATGAAATAGGCCAAAAGTTTAGAAGCATGAGGGCCCACTGACACCTTGGTCCACCGGGAGTTTTCCTGGTATTAAGGTGGGACAGTCCGACACTGGGTAAAGCTGGTCATAGATGTGCAGATATATCTTTATGTCTGGTGAATGCTTGTTGGTTACAATCTCCTGACCAACCACTAACCATTCAGATTAAATAAGGAAGTATAAAGAACATATCTGATAATGTTTTATCCATTAATTCAAAGACAGCAATTGTGCCAAAGTTATGTCTAACAAATAGTAGTGACAGTAGTCATCCACTGATTATATAATCGTTAGCATTCAGAATTCTTCTAAACTGTCCAAACATCTAAACACCAAGGCATGAAAAATGTCATGAAGATCCACACATTATCCAAAGATTGTGCAAAATGAAGATTCGTACAACTCTTTCTTTGCATCTATGGCCAGTTACAGACTGGCAAAGCAGACACTCAAGGATATTCTCCGATGAATTTCATAAATCTACTTCTGAAAATACAATTTTCAAAAAAATGTTTATGAATTTAAAGTGAATTTGGGTCCTAAATCAGATACACTATTTGAAAAACCTATCACTGTGGAACCTTTCTGTAAAATGCCATTGCAGTGTGGCCACTGAGAATCACTAAATATCATATTTTGTTCACACATTTTCTCCTTTGCTTCTGCAATTGCTGAAGTCATCGTTTAAGAAATCTTCAGGCTTCATTGATTAATAGATAAATATATTTCTGAGTCAAATAACTGACATATTTCCAAAGTCTTTGTTCAACTCTCTAAAATAAAATCTCATTTTCTACAACGTTTCAAATTGTCAAAGGAAGCAAGGAATCAAATGCTGAAACACTACATTGCTTTCCCACAATTCTTCAGGACAGCTGGCTACTGGTTCTTTTTTAACATAATTTTTTCTTTCAATATAGGTAAACCTATTTTTGGTAATTGCCATTATTTCTTGCCGAAGGACCTACAGATTACAGATGTTATGAATACAATGTCTTGACAATAAACACATTCTCCTGAAGTCTATTTTGAAGGCACAACTCAACCTCACATTTCATGCAGACAAGCATTGTACAATGCATCCTGAATTCTAGGTACGAGACTCTTGAGTTTGGAAGAAATAAAAAAATCAAAGTAACTTGAACAGTTCTTTTAATATTTCCAGCATATTTCTTAAAATTGAATCTGAAAAATGTGATAGTGTTAATTCATGTGAAGAAAAAAAAAACGATCATTGTGAAATTGCATGCTACTGTTCATTTTCAAAAATCTGATTTTGTTATTAGAAAACTCAAATTAGAAAATAGATTGAATTTTAAATATACAACTTTCATTGACATGAATTCAAACATATTCACAACAAGTTTTTTACTTTTAAATGTTAATAAGCCCCTCAAATGTTAATAAGCCCCTTTAACCTAGCTTTCTACCATACACTCAAAAGTTACATTGTTCGACCATAGATTTGTAGGTTTTTCTCCTATTATTAAGAATGATTAGAAAATGATGTTTCATTTAAATTTGAGTTATTTTCATCTATCAAAATCCGCCCTGTATTCATTCTGCCCTTCTTAAACCTGTTGCCCAGAATTTTTTACCAGGATTAGAAACCTTCCCCACTTAGCCTTGTACTGGTTGATGGCTTTGAAGTTAAAGGAATTCTGGACTCCAAGATCAGATGAAACCAACTGTATTACTTATTCCAGTGAAAAGACTTTGGATCTGAGGAGAATTCTTGGGAATTAATGTGCACAATGCAACTTGTCATGATGAGGTAAGGGCTCTCTGCAGGCCACTCAAGTTTCTTCAGTCGCATTTCAGCAAACCCATTCTGTACAGAGCTCACATTGTACAAATAAGCACTATTGTGCTTCAACAGAAAGAGTAGGCACAATGGAATTGTCAGGGTGTCATTATACTCTATTCTAAGATTAAGAATGACTTTTACTGGTTGATTTTAAGCACTGCTATTGTGAATTTAAGCAGGTAGAGTTTTCCTTGTATGTGCCTAAAGTCACACTCATCTATCAGGCTGCACATGGTGAATGCATCACTCCAGTGATCTCCATAGTGCAATGGGAGTGATTTATACCACTGCAGATGGCGCTTGGCACTACCCAGGCGGCGTGGCTCTGGGCTGTTGGTTCATAAAAAAGCATACTCTTGACAAATAGTTGTTCTGATGTCACTTCCAGGGTCAGTCTAGAACTCCAATTTTAGACTTTTAGACTTACAGTACTGTAATACTTGTGGTAATACAGAGTGTACATACACCTGACCCATTGTATATTCTTCATCAACAAAATGATATGTCAATATCAGGGACCTATAATTATTGGCTGCTTTGACTTTTTGTTTCCCCAAGTTCCTGTGTCCACCTTCAGGTCCCTTAGGCAGTAGTAGCCTCACTTTCACATGCAGCCTCTTTTGTGGGGTTGATTGCAGTGGTTTAGAAATTTATTTCGAATACTTATGCTATGTTCTGGGAAGAGCCCAGACATGTTGATGTTGGGATTCATTTGTAATATGTGGCCTCTAAAGAGACTGAATCTTTACTGTGGCTTACTACTTTAAATAAACTGGAGCTGCATCTGGCTCTTCACAAATTTACTGGAATACA
This sequence comes from Xenopus borealis, assembly GCA_024363595.1. Lineage (NCBI taxonomy): Eukaryota > Metazoa > Chordata > Amphibia > Anura > Pipidae > Xenopus > Xenopus borealis. The sequence continues at coordinate 90,440,138 of CM044435.1, read as the reverse complement.
CACATTGAGCAAAATGTGTGTGTATATGTGTGTGTGTGTAGAAAAAAACAAAAATGGATTAATGCTTACAGTTGATTTCAACTTACAAAAGGATACAACAAACTCAGCTGCAGATCTGCAGAGCAAAATGGGTAAAGGTCAAACTCAGTTGCTCAGTCCTACCCTGAAACTCTCAGCTAAGCCCATTAAAATGATTCATGGCATTTGGTTCTCACTATTGATTCTGAAATTGCTCACTTTCAGATGGCATAGGCTTCAGAGCCTTGAACTAAAAATAAAACATTCTTCTACGGAGCATAAGAAAACAAATGCATGTCAATCTGTCTATTTTTAACAATGGCACTAAAATATAAACTTGTTCTGAATGGAGTTGTGAGAAGCATGTGAAAGCATGTATGTGCAGGAGAGCTGGGAAGAAAGGTTAAATATTGCACATTTCAGAGTGAGTCACAATGTACCATATGCTTGCAATCAACATTACAGCCCAGTACATAATAGAATACAAATATGTGGTATGCTCAGTGGAATTTTAGTATTCCCTGAAATTATTAAAACTTTTAGTGTTTAGTATTGGAACACAAACTGGTATTATTCTGTTAGGATTTGTGATGTGTAACATTGTTTCTCAGTGTCTAGAATGTTCCTTCCATCATATATATCAGAACTATCAAGGGGCGCTGCACCAATGCTCCTCTCGGTATTTGCATGAACTTGGGTGCAATAAAAGTAACACTCACTTGACAAGATAAGAAAATGGAAGTAGACAAAAGAAAGACTTTTATGAACTGCCAAAATTACACAATTATGGAACATGTATTATGCACTCATTTCTTAAAATATGCAGAATGCTTGGCCTAGGAATAGTGGAAGTAGGATTAATACACAATGCTCAATCAAGTTTGGTGGTTTAATCTTCCTTTAGAGAGGACTCTAAAAGCACTAAAAGATTGGTTATGTCAGTACAACTTCAAATTGTCCATTTTCTTCTACAGAATTGTAGCTCTGAGTTATAGTTGTTAGGAGAGCTCTTCAGACACTAGAAATGATTTACTAGCACCCTTTTGTCTGACCTCCATTTCTAAGGTGCTGCAATATGTCTCAGGGGAAAGTGCAACAGCTGCTCACCAGAAAACTTTGGGCAGTAGGGACCTGGCCTTTGATCTTACAAGGTACAACCTGTTGGAGAATATTAACCAGTTATCCAAAAGAACTGTCAAACTCCACATCAAGAGAACTTAAAACAAGCAGTCTCAAATTGTTGCACTAAAAAGTAAATCAAATTCAAGTAGAAACATTTTTGCAACTGCAAATATTTTTGTATTTACTATATCGATCCTGCCCGGTGCTATTTATCTCATTTACCTTTTTTTAAAGGTTTCATTTTCTCTGCTGTGGTGTAAAGCATTTTAACCTAATCTACAAATGTTAGGCAGAGAATTTGTTTGATAGCTTCTATACTGAATGGTTTCATTCATTTTGATAAAAACTTTTATGTCTGGGGGCTATGTAAAAGCCATGTGACCTGCTACTGGCTCAAGAAAGCTATGAGCTTCTCTTTGGAATGCTCGTATTTTTGCTTTTTCCCATACCAT
>CM044435.1:90401153-90416551 GCA_024363595.1 Xenopus borealis | reverse complement strand
CAAGTCCAGTTGCTTTGAGTTACTTTTTATATATATTTAATAATGTAATTTAAAAAAAGAAATTATAAACTACCGACCCAGCTACCACCAGACAGTGGAGCTGGGTGGTGAGGAGTGATGGACAAAGTGATGTCATGTGCATACTATGAGGTCACACTCAAATGTGCAGATTGCAGCTGGGGTGGGGTGTTCTTAGATCAGATGCCTAGGAAGGCACTAGACCAAGATATAGCACTGACCCAATGTAATAATTTAGTTAATGCATATATCCCCAAATGGTTTGTTAGGATAGTCCGATTATGCTGAAAATTATTGGTGAGCCATGAGCATTCACAAAATGCATGGAAGTCAAAAGGTGATGTGTTTTTTATGCATGGAATTTTTCTTGCTCCAAATGTATAGAAGTCAATGGCCATTTTTACTTGTGGCAGATTTTATTTGTCTCCCACTTTATTGTCCAAATACACTAAAGTCAGCGGGCATTTTTTGTTAAGGCGACTTTTTTTGTCTTGGCATTTTTCCATGGTAAATTTTTGCCTCAATTTCTTGAAAAAAATTGCAGATGGCAAAATGCAGAACTTCGCAGTGAATCCATTGCTTGCAAAAAAATTCACTACTGGAAATGGTCTGCACAGCATGCTCTATCCTAAGATAGTTATAAATGCTCTTTGTTTTTTTAGAGGAGCCACCATGGTGCCCAGGCAATCACATCTTTATACCAGCTTCTGAGGGTAAGGATTGCCTCTTACCATCTTACTAATCTTCAATATTAATTTTTTTATTGTTTATTGTTCTCTTCTATAAAACATATACATTTATGGGGAAAACATACCTAGTTACTAAAATTTCTGTGTCACAAAAAAATTGCATTTGACAATAAAATTGTGAGTAATAACCATGGCTAGAACTGAGTGCAATTCTGGCTATCCCACAAGTTCAAAACTTGTACCTGAACTTCTGTATTGCCAACCATCTTACTTACCTTCTTCCATACATCTTCATCAACGGCCACCCATCTAACATTCCTAAACTAAAAATCCAACATCTTAATATCAGGGAAACTGGAAATTCCCACACCAAGTTTTCATAACTGATCTATATCACAAGATCTTAAAAGCTTTCAACACCTTACACAAAGAAAGAAGCATTTCCAAAAGGAACTTGGAAATACCTTGACATTAGGCACATGCTAGAACAAAGAATGGCAATACCAGCCAAACATGGCTCAATTTCCAAAAATGTAATGTCTCAAAACCCAGCTGCTAAAATAGGATTACCCATTTGCTTTATAATATTCATAACATAGAATGCAAACTTTATCCAACCATTAAAATAGTCATGAAAAGTATTTTTAGAATTGTTTCGACAACAATAGTACTAGATAATAAAATAATTTGGTTGACTTGCCCCACTCAGCCACAAATTTGGCAGTTAAGTCAGACTAGTTATTATGGTCACCCCAGCCACAGTACATAATATATGACTTGGAAATATGAATGAATTGGAACTAAATATGAATTTCCAGCAGCAATAATACTGTACATATGCAGAAACTAACCTGCAGTGCCAACCATGGAGGAACTTTATAAAGAACTACAAAATACAAGATCCTATTCAAAAGTACTGATAAACTGCAAACTAAATGAACACAGAATTGAGCTAGAAATTATATAATTTTCATACTGTATATACTGTAGCAGACCTGAGATTGAGACACTAGTAGAGTATTAGTCTGTGCTGGCCTTGGGCTAGTGGAGAAGCCCCAACAGTATAAAGTGTCTACACTTTGTTGAGCTTTAGCTAGAACTTAGTATATACCGAAACTATATAATCAAATATTACTTTCCCTGCTCTGCAATACTCGCTCTTCTATACCTCTTTATTCTGTCTACCCATATTTCTGATGTCTTTTACACTTACATTATTTTCTATCTGGATATTATTAGTTAGTTCAATATTTTGCTCTCCTTCTCTGTATATAGAGCCTATTGTAAAATATAAGGAATTTCTAAGTCACTGAGAAGTTCCATTGCCACAGAAAAGCACAAGTCAGCCATGGTGACTATTAATAGCCTGTCTTTTAATTATAATAGACAAGTTGCAGGGAGTCATGGGACATAAATTACATCAGTAAGCATCGATTATATGCAATGGCATCACTCAAAACCATTTGTAAGGATATAAGTTACATTGCCCTTTATTATTAGGTGATATCTCACAGGTACAGTAGTTGTTCCCTGTAGCAGATTAGCTCAAACAGAACTTAAATTCTCCTGAAAAGCAGCAAAGTGTGCTTGAAACATATACAGGTATGAGACTGTATAGCTATAGAAGAGTTAACAAACATTCCACTGATTCATTGACACAAGACAACCCCAGAAATGCAAAATTAAAAAGAAAAAAACAAAATCAAACAGTACTATAAAACAGGCAAGTAGAGACTCAGCAATAACAAGGGTAATTCAATGTCAATATGAATACAGTACCAGCAGAAATGCATATCACTATTTTGTTCTTTTTATCACAAGTAAAAGCAAAGTCAGATCGGCGAACACAGTTTTGCTTGGTGTAGGCAAGAAATAGCACTTGGTTGAAACTACACAGCACCAATTATTACAGCCTTGAAATGTATTCAAAACATGTTTTGTAAAGGGGAAAAGATCAGTTACTTTATTTATGTCACTGTGAAAGTTTAGATATACAGTACACTAATGCTTTAAAACTGATAACATATATTTGAAGCAAGCAAGCAAGGTTAGACATGTAATGGAACTTGATGTCACTGGGTTAAAAGCCAAGTGACAGTAAAGCAAAGCAACAGAAACACTGTAACCAGAAACTAAGGAGGAAACGATAACCAACAAGATAGCTGGCAGGATAACAACTTTGAAACGAAAAAAAGCAAAAGTCTAACAGACAATTGAACTACAGTATCTGTTCAAAGAAGGAAAAATCACACACTGAAATGACAAAAGGGCTGATTTATCAAGTATCAAACTGGGTAATCCTGAAGGATCCCCAGAAGGTTGATCTTTTCTCTATTTTTCAAAAATTTCGGACTGCCAGAGCATCTTCTTTACAGTCATAAAAGTTAAGGAATTGAGAAATGTATTAAAACGGACATCTGTGTCACTATATTATTAAAAGGGACGTCAATTACAAATCGATTCAAAATGTTGAATAAAGGCCATAAAATGGAATCCCCATTCCTTTAGTATAGCATATCTATAATTTAATAGAGTAATAGGCAGGCTACGATGTACGGCAGTACCATGAATCTTTTTGCTCTACTTTATATACGTGTCCCTTATTGTTTATTTTAATCTATTTCTAGAATTTCACACCATTTGGACCTACTCGTATCTTTTGATAGTACTATCACCATTGGACTCTATATTGAACTTAAAATTGAACCATGTAGAGACATTCCATTATATGGACTTTATTCAACATTTTGAATCTATTTGTAATTGAGGGGGAGGGAGACACAGAAGGTGTGGGATATTGTGATGTAATTTCCTGGTTTTCACCTTAAAGTTACACCTGCACTATACCTTGTACACTTGACAAAGGGACGATAGGCTCAAAATACATTGTTGTTACAATAAACCACATTGAGCAGATAACCTGCATACTAGCCATTCCTTGTTCTTCGAAATTGTTTATCTATTTGAATTATATACCCATAACAGAGGTACATACAAGGAATTGGCTGAAAAACTTTACAGCTTTGCATTCGAAGGTACCAGTCAAACCTGTCTTTAGTTTGAATTTATAGGCCATGTACTTTAGAATAAGGGTTAGGGTAAGACAAGTATTGCCTCTTTAAAGGGGTTGTTCACCTTTGAGATAACTTAATTTTATCTCATATTTTAGAAGAACGTTATTATTAAATACTTTGGAAAAATGTGTGTCATGTCACCATTGTTACCATTAAAGACTACTCCATCTGTGTGTGCATAGTCAAAACCAGTTCTCAAAAACTGTGCATGCTTTTGGGATATTCACATGGTTGAGCCAATTACTAACAAAGGTGAACCAGCCATAATGATTGTATCCATTTACATATTTAATTCTATTAGAAGGATATGTTGAATTCCTAGTTACTTTTTGGGAAGGCTATTTCTCAAGTTGGGATTCTAAAAAAGAAAAAATTAACTGGTGCCCCTTGTGAGGCAACTTCGGGCGACTTCAGAAAACAAAACGCTCAGAGTGCCATCCCACGGTGACTTAGATTCTAGCCGGCAGGAAGGATTTTCAGGAGATTAGTCACCCTAAAGCTGGTTTTTATCAATGTTTTCCTTGAATCATGTCTTTAAGACCCTTGAATCCTGAATCGATATACACAATAATCAAGCTTCTTTTGCCCAAAAGCTAGGAATGCATTTTTCTTTATCATCTCTGAGTAAAATGCATAGAAAGAAGTCTGATCCCAAAACCTATACGCCTTCCAACCACTAGTCAAAAGACAGAGAGAGATCTGCAGCGCTCCATGAGGTTTTTGCTCTCCACTTTTCCCATTTGCTAATCAGACATCCACTACAGAGGAGCAAGAACAAAAAGAAGCAGAGAAGCAACTTTTTTGATCCTTACATTAAGTACCATAATTTGACTCAAGTTTAAAAAAAACGAGATTCGGTATGACTAGTTATAGCGTTAGGTAAAATATCAAAGACCCTTGCATAAATATTCAACCAATATGGTTACTTGAGTTATAAGTAAAATGTAAAACACATTTTATGGTTAGAAAAAAAAAATCTACTGTATTTTTAATGGAGTAAATTATATATTCGCAATAAGGAAACTTTACCTGCTAGCATTAAACAATGTTTAGTGCACAGTAAAACAAATCATTTTTATCTAATAAATCAGTTTCTTTCTTGCAGCATTTCCATCTGCTACACAAAAATTTCAGAGCTTGGATTTTGTTCCAGATACAGCTAATAATGGTCCAAAATAAACACATACTTCATATTAGATGGCTAAAACTAAGACCTACTCTTTTAATATGAAATATTAGTAAGGAAATGAGCTTCTTTATAATGTAAGCATAATAGATAACACTTTGTGGATGGCAAGAAATAGTAAAATCATTTTCTCCAAGTTTAAAACACTGAATTTAAAGTACATGTCCATAACATGTATTCATAATGAACTACTGGGTGCTCATTTGCTCTGTCAGCTGCTCCCAATGGGCTGGAACACAAACATTAGAATATCATATAACGTTGTATCACATCAAACAGATGGGAATGGTTTTGCCATTATATTATAAAGGCCTTGCAAGTACAATTGAGACAATAACGATGGTAATAATAGTCAGGAAAGATAAAAGAGATAGGATGGTTTTTATGTTCAGAAAAGATGGCAACACTATGAAGATCTTTTTATGTCATGTTCACAGTCAATAAAACATTTATAACATTGTTCTCCCTCCCAAATTCTTCTAAAGTGAACCATTAATATGGGTCAAACCTCATTCATGGACCAAAATATTGGAGAAGTTACAACTGGCATGGAAAATATTCATAAAAATAATAAAAAATGACTGAGCGAGCCATTTAAAGCTACAAAAAGAACGGTGACCTTTAATATTAAGAGTGAAAGCATAACCTTGGAAAAATCAAGCCAATAATAAATGGTATTGCTAAACAGGAAATTATTTTAATATAAATGATGCTTTTCTTCTTTAAACATTAGATGTACACAGTTTAGAATTGCAGGCAAGTGTAGCCTGTTGTGACCCAATACATGCATAGCAGAGCTATATATGGGAAGCTGACAAGCCTTTTTTTCTTTATGCCTTTCAGGTAATGCAGCTAGTACTACCACTACTGAACAGTGAGACCACACACAGAGAAATGTTATTACTTTGTAAAAGTGTGAAGATGTTGGATCCTTTCCTATAATCTCATTTACTTTACACAGTGTATTTGAAGTGTATAATATACACACGTAGGGAATAATGAACAAGCCACACAAACAATGGAAAAATTTAGAAATTCCATGTCACCCTGTTCCAGTCACTGGTGGATGCAAGCTGCTTCCTTATAGCCTGTTTCACATTCACTATTGATTTAACAGCTACCTCCACTGTCATTCTAATTATGGCACAGCCACATGGAAACCATGCTCCTTCTTAGACCTTGATAAAAATCATAATATGGTTTACAATCCTACATTTTTTTAGAATGGTATGTAGAAGGAATGGGACTTTTTGCATTCATCATCATTAGTAATCAAGTTGTATATAAAAAAAAGATTTGGCTTATATCAAGCCCATACAAGTTGCTGTCTGTTTTATAAGAATGCCCAACTTAGCCCTGCAGTCAATGTTCAGCATGTGGTTGGAATTGCACTGTAAAACCACATAAACAAATGATGCAGGGACTATGCGAGTACTGGGCTGTTTATATATGCTTTCTGCCCCATTTTAACTTGGTTGATCAAAATGTTATTGTTGCAATACAGACAGCATTTCTCAGAAAGGAAAGTTGTTTAGGAAAATCTGGGTTGATGGTCAGCATGGCCAACCACCCCATACCTCCCAACATTTGAAAAAGAAAAAAATTGTGCTGTGTCTCTGTGACATATTTTGAACATGCCCATTTTATGGCTACACTCCCCTAATTACCAGGTCCATTTTTTAAAAAATTGGCAGGTTATTAAAGTTTATGAATATATATGGGAGTTTTATTGCAATGTTGTATGTGTTGTAACAGTTTTGCTAATGAAAATGAATTGCTAGTCTCCAAGAGACCTGCTTATCTTAAATAAAAGTGCAGCTGCTGATTGTTCTTTGTATCTTGTTCTGGTGTCAGTGCAGGAGATCAAACAGAAAGTCGGGACATGCGGGCTGAGCTGTCAAAATTGGGACTGTCTTGCAAAAAATGGGAGAGTTAAGAGGTATGCCACTCAATTTCTATCTCAGAAAGCAATGTTTGCTCTTATAAAAATAGGACTCATAACTGAACCGGAAGCCCACTTACAATTTGTATTTCATTTTTCGCAATGCTAGTATATGTATTACTCTAGTACAGAGGTCCCCAACCTTTTTCACCCATGAGCAACATTCAGATGTAAAAAGCGTTGGGGAGCAACACAAGCATGAAAAATGTTCCTGGGTTGTGCCAAATAAGGGCTGTGATTGGTAGCCACTTTATGGACTTGCAGCTACAGGAGGCTCTGTTTGGTAGTACATCTGGTTTTTATACACCCAAAACTTGCTTCGAAGCTGGGAATTCAAGAATAAGCACCTGCTTTGAGGCCACTGAGAGCAACATCCAAGGGGTTGGGGAGCAACATGTTGCTCACGAGCTACTGGTTGGGAATCACTGGTCTAGTACTCCTTGTGAGATTGACGGGTCGCATTGGGTCAAAATATAATGGGACTGATACAAAAATCGGATGGGAAAAGTAGATGGAGGATTTGATATAGTACACATCATGACTGACTGAAGGGAACACTGCATGCTGTGTCTTCATGAGAGATAAAATTTGATGGTGTCTGGACGACTTACGGGATTGAAATACATTGACTTGTATAGGTGTATAGGTGCATGAACAAACTACACCGTCCGACTATATCTGATTGCCTTAACACTATAGCATATAAGGATCAGATTTTGTTTAATGTGTGGTGTTCTTTGACAAGATCTGAAGCACAAAATCTGATCACATCTTCTGTGTAGTTTTTACTCTTAAGAAGTTTCAGATATATAACATGAAAATGGTCCAGGTCTTTCAAGACTAATATATTTTTTTTTTTATTGTATAATTGATCTCTAATTAAACTTACTTAAAAGTTCTGAATCCTTCTTTAAACTGTGCAGTGACTTGGGGCTCTTACACATGGGCATTTTTACCCTCCCTCCCCAAGACGGACTTGATTCTTTTCAATGTGGCTGTACTCACATAGACGTATGTAGGTGCCGAACGCAGGTTGAGATGCAACATGCTGCATTTTACCTGCATTCTTTGCTTACACGCATCTGTGTGAGTAAAGCCCCCTTCAAAATAATTGAGTGCATCTACTCCTGCGCTCTCCTGCATCAGAACAAATCAAAACAGAATGCAGGGGAGCGCAGGTAAAAACGCCCATGCGTAAGACCCCTAAATTGACTCCACTAATCCTTACTATATGGCTATATGAAAACAGCCATTTTCACTATGTAGGGCAGCCTGAAAATACTTCATTAATCCAGGGTACTTTCTCCGGTTTTTCTATTTTGAATGTATCCACTTTTTTTGTTGCTATGTAAAAAGCTGCTTCATGCAGTATGATTTATAGAATTGTGCGATACACCGGCAATGTTAATTTATCCATTCTCTTTTATTTGTTTCTAGACTTGAAGATATTAGATTTTTGCATTAATTTTATTGCACTTTGATTTGCAATTTTCCGTGCAAATGCAGAGTTGAAAAACAGCAAATGTGAAGAAATGAGAAATGCTTATTGAAAGATGTTGTGTTTTTGTATATAGTAGCATACATAAAAAAAAACTAATAGAAATACATCTGTATAAATAAGTTTTCTTTCCCAAAACACTTAAAAAAAACTACTAGAGAAACAAAGCTAAAACATATGATTGCAGGTCTTATAGCAGGAGAACATTTAAAGTTCACACATGCAGTATCTGTGTGAAAGATTAGGCATTTGGGCAGGGTACATTTCCTGGTTACTTCCTCTCGTACACTGTTAGAGAGATTACCATCATAGTTGTTTTTAAGTCTAAGGAGTTTTCTTTTCATATTTATATCCACTATTTATATCCAGCTATGCAAAGCCTCTAAACAATCCATGGTGAGTATGGTAAGATTATGAGATGGGAAAATAAATAATCAGAAACAAGATCAAACAAGTGAGCCAACTCCCATTAAGTATAATAAATCGCCTACGATAATTCACTTACTTTCCAGAGACGCCTTTTGTTTTGCATCACACGTAAGCTTTTCCTTTCTACAGTGGCATAGCCTAGTATTTTTACAAAATAAAAAAATAGTATACTAAGGAGCATATTTAAGAATAATTGTGCATAACTGTGGATAATCTCTATTGCTACTGTTCCCACAATTGGCTGTGCCAGTGGCTAACTGCAACTTTTGATACATTGACCCCAATTATTCAAATCTCTGAAATAAACATCTACTTCATTGTTTTCAAGTCCAACCAATAGTAGTATACAAGCAATCTACTCTACTTTCACTACAGAAATGAGTGTAGTCCGCACCAAATAGGTGTTTGCACACACATAGCAGAACAATGATGTTCCAAGTGAAGATCAGAAGGACTGCTTCAACTTGTGACACTTCAACTTTCCAATGGGAAAAAAATATATATTCTTCCAGATTTACATCAGTCCTGCCAACCTAGAAGGGTCTTATGGAGAACTGCTGGGAGAGGACTATATTAAGGGACCAATGTGGTCCAAGCCAACAGCATTTTCAAACCAAATAGATATCCAAGCAATTTTTGGCTACATATTGGCAACACAGGTCATCAGTCTGACAACATACATGATCTTTAAGTTATTGACTCACTTTAGAGGGTCCAAGTTTGCAGCTAAGCTTATCTTTGGAATGTAGGTGAAAATCAGAGTACATGGAGGAAACCAAAAACAGGGAGAAGACATTCAGTTCATACAGTACACTGGCCTCAATTAAATGCAGATCAGAAAAAATATGTATTTATTTACATAGCTGTTATTTTTACTTGGTATGTAGGAATCCATAACATGGTACGAGAATGATTTACTGCATATATCACAGTTAAATACAGTATACTGTAAATGTCATTCACTATAAATCTATTAGAAGTGCAAACATTACTTTTTCAGCCGCTGAACTCCAAACCAAGGGTGGGATATTTTTTGGATGGTCAAGAGAATTTATACATGTGGCAGAGCATATACAAAACATTTTGCACTATGGTTGATTTGCTAAATCTAAAAGCAGATGCGGATATTAAACAAGTACCGTATTTGACACTCATGTTACTAATCATGGGGATTTGTATATGTGACTTATATGAATAGTTCAGACAGTTTGCATAAAGCAGACAGATGCTCCAATTCTTTGCAGATAAACACAGTAGACATATAAATATGTCTAATTCTGTTAGATTACCACAATGTGGTAAACATACAATTAACATTCCAAATGACTAGCTGCCACCTACATGCATCTGCACTGACACAATGCATGAAGAAAATCATCTGTTTTTTTTCTCTTTAGGAGAAACAACAATACTTCAATAACCCTGGTTGAATATTACAGCTGCATTCATGCTCCTTGAACTCTGCTATCCATTTTGTCCAACCAGAAACTGAGACATAGCCGTAATGAGCAAGGTACAGTATCTCACATTTTACAATACCTTCAATGATGGGCAGTAGGAACGTTGAACTGAAAGCAATTGCTATGCTAACACAGCTTTATTACAAATCTCTGTACGTTATGTGTAAAATCTTAGTGTTATTTCAACTACTGCTGTGCTGGGAATGCAGTAAGCTAGATAGTGAGAAAACAAACACAAGCCTGGAACAGGAAAATGAACCTGTTAGGCCTTGCGAGCTAGAGACAATGACTAAAATAGTTACACGCCCACCTATTAATATTCCTGTTTGCTTACAAGAGTGCCTGGGTAATACTTCCTAAACATTTTGGCATAGGTAGCAATTACAGCCAAAAACTAAAAGAAACTATGAACTTTAATCAGGAATGGGATATTTTTTTTCCTGCAAAAAATACTCTCAGTCTAACCTAATATGTTATGAGCTCCCTCAGCTGTATTATCTAAAGCAGTAGACTAACTAATTTTCATGACAATGAGAGAATGTTGTATAAAAAGTTTTATCCATAAACCAATAAACTTCTAATTCTGACAGACAGTGATAATGTGGTAAAACAAACAGCAACAAAATTTCAAGCTGAAATATGCATTACAATAATACCCCGGTTTAAAAAAGACCATGCCATTTATACAATTTATTATTAACATGTGTTTCTATAGCGCCAACATATTTTGTAGCACTGTACAAGGTTTACATTGTTCCAGTTTTCATATTCTCTTCTATTGTCTTCTCTGACTGACCTTACTACAACAAGAAAATACATATGCAAAATTAATTTCCGTATTTGTCTGATTCTAGAGATTTACTAGCAATTCTTATAGAGAATTACTGTAGATCTTCGATTCAATGAGCCTTACTGATCCTTCTGGCCAAGGCTGAAAAGCTCTTATTCTTTCATCAGATATAAATAGTTATTTATTTGCCGAGTTAATAAACTTGGACAGCAGGCCAATGAAACCAGGTCAGTTGCATTTAAGTACGAATTTATAATAATATAATACTGAAAACAGAAGGTTTATTTAAAACAAGCTTTTATTAGTTACCCAAAGGCAGTTAAAGGCCCTCTGGGTTCCCCATTAACTCTACGGGTAGAAAAGGAATGCAATAGCATGCTCTGGCAGGAATCATTTAACAGCAGCCCACTTCACTTGCCCCTGGTTTTAAAACTTGAAATGTGATTTTTGGCAGGTGATATATATATATTTTATAAAATTTTCAGCTACCCAAATATTCCTGTTTGGTTTGATTGCTTTTCGCACACTTTGTAATAAACACTTAACATCTAACAAATAGAGAACAAAAGATCTGTGCCATACATCACAAGCAGGAATGATAACTATATATTTTTTTACTGTAAGGCATCATTCAAATGCAATAGTAATAGTATATTCATAGCAGAGACATGTCTGTAGAGAGCTCTAGACTATTTGGAGTGTTCTGCCACTGCAGAACTAACTGCACGCTGTTATTTTATCTTGATATTTCACTTTTTTTATCAGACCAAGCACAGGCTGAGCTTTGTAATTTTCTACAGATGAACCTATGCTGGTTAGAGTTTTGGCAAGATAATCAGACATTTATGCAATATGGCAACACATGTGGATTATAAAATTGTTTACTGAATCCAGTCTAACTTCTGCTTGCACAAGCCTTCCAGGGCCTGCAGCAAAGAAGCATCACCCATGGCATTATGCTGCCTCCACCATGCTTCACACTCAGGATGGGTGTTTATTATAATGCCAAGTGCTTATGCCAAATATGGAATTTAGTCTGAAGGTCAAAAAAATAAATGTTTGTCTTTTTTTTGTGGGGGTCTTCTTCTGACCGACTTCAGAGTATCCCTCATGCATTTTGGCAAACTATAGGCAAGATGACATGTTAGTATTAGTTAAGAGTGGCTTTCTTTTTGCCACTATATGCATTGTCTAACCAAACTCAGCCAAAGGGGCTTGTAACTCCTTCAGAGTTGTCATGTTTTCTGGTGGCCTCCCTCACCACTCTTCTTCTTCTTACTCAGTTCTTAACTCAGGGTGAATTATCTGTTTTGGCAGATTTACAGCTATGCCATACTTTTTCGATTTCTTAATAATGGATTTGACTATCCTCCAAGGTATAGTCTTATATTTATTCTAACTTGTGCTTTTTATTTACCTTTTCTCTGACTTCTTTGGATGGTTAAGTGTTCTTTTGTCTCCATGCTGTAGGTTATGACATGATACGAACTCGCTACAATTTGGGGCTTTCAACCACACATATATTCTACAGTTATATGTACAAAAAAGGAGAAAAAAGGGGAAGTTATAAATTGTCGCACCATTCTATTGTCATGACATCAAATGATCATGGAAAAATGCTATGTCAATATAATACCGAAAAGGAAATCAAAAGGCACCTGTTTCATATGTATTGTGCATATCATACATGAGTGAAATTCATTATTAGTGACTCATCATTAATCAAATTAGATGAATTCATTAAGTGTATATTCACCTTTGTTTCTCATTTCCATGGATATAAAGTGAAAGAACTGAAACAGTGATTAACAATGTGCAGATGAAGTGGCTTATAATAGAGTTGTATTGTACATACCAAACCCCTTAAAGTTCCATAAATTGTATATACTATAAATATTAAATTAAATAAAGTGTATACAATGCATGATTGTCCAATAAATTAATTATGACATGTGAAACTGGATGATTGGTGATTCAATTCATTATAATTACTCTCAAATTGATTCATGTTCATCAGCGGTCCATGATAAATGAATTAATTAAAACATAACCTTTAATTAATTAGTTAAAAAGTGAAAAATTAAGAAGAGCATCTAATTCATGGATTAAAAACAATTAAAACATGATGATCTGAGTCTCAATCATAGGGAATAGAGCTGATCACTAATTAGATCATAGCCACAAGCCGTTCAACCTTCCTTGAAAAATCAATTGCTAGTCCGGGGTTTGTGTGGCGGTGATAATTAAATTGTAACTTGTAGTGAAAAAGCGCCAAAAACCGTATAGATGCTGAGTTTTTTAAGGTTATAAACCGTACATATCCAAAAACACTATAGTAAGTTTGAATGTTGTGGCAATAGTGAAACTAGCGCTCATCCTCTCAGAGGCACCTAGGTGAAATAATGGCCTAATATCTGTTGCTAATTCCCAGACAGACAACAAGTGAAGTAACGGTTAGGTCTTACGGTAAATCACCGTCACATTCATCATCTGTTTCTAATAACCTGCCAGCCCCAGACTGCTTAGACAGGAAAGGGTAGGTTGAAGTGGGGAGAAAAAAATGCTCTGCGCCTGACGCGCGTTTTGCCGTGAGGCTTTGTCAAAGGCGCGTCAGGCTCAGAGCATGATCTGAGTGGGCATGATCTAATTAGTGATCAGCACTTTTCCCTATGATTGAGACTCAGATCAATGCACTATAAAAATGTTATTGTTTTTAATCCATGAATTAGATGCTCTTCTTAATTTTTCACTTTTTAACTAATTAATTAAAAGTAATGTTTTAATTAATTTATCATGGACCACTGATGAACATGAATCAATTTGAGAGTAATTATAATGAATTGAATCACCAATCACTAATAATGAATTTCATTAATGTATGATATGCACAATACATATGAAACAGATTTCCTTTTCGGTATTATATTGACATAGCATCTTTCCATGATCATCTGATGACAACATTCATGACAATAGAACGGTCGAACAATTTATAACTTACCCTTTTTTCTCCTTTTTTGTATATAAAATTTAATTATTGGAAGTTGTCTGCACATTCTCCATACAACATTAATTCAACAAATTGAGGCGTTAGGAGGTGCAGTTAAACAAATATATACAATATTCTACAGTTACTAGAAACCCCTTTGATAACACACTGCTGATGTAAATTTATATACTTGTTAAAACTTGTTGCCCAGTTTAAGTGTCGTATTAATGGGGTGCAAAGTTACGAAATTGTTACTTTTTTTTTTTCTTTCATTGTGATTAAATTAAATAACTTTGCAGAGAGCAGTTTTCACTTTGACATGAGAGATTATTTTTTTGTTGGTCAGTGTCAACAGAAAACAAAATAAATCCATTGTCATTCAATGTTCTATGACATACAAAATACAATTATATTTTATCTGATAATCTGGTATCCTCTTTAAGCCTCATAATATTAAGTGCTGGACTGCATATAGAGGAAACATCAAAGAAATCTAAAATCTGCTCTCGAGTCATTTGGGAATGAGCAAATAGATTTCCTTGGACAGACAGACAATTGCTGGCAATCCAACTTATCATTAAAAGTTGATTATGAAAAAAAAACATGTATTTAAGCCTTAAACTTGTATGCAGTATGCATTCACTATTTTTAATGCAGTTTAGCTAAAACACTGAAATCTAAGAATAAGCCCATGGAAGATCATATTAAACAGAATGCTTTTATTAATAATGAAATTTCGGCAGATAGTGCCAGAAACTTTAGGATGTCATTTCAAGTATACTGAATTAAAAGAACTTGGCATTCATTTTATAAATGTTTTCTCATCTTGAGAATAATTAAGGATAACATTATTTACCATGGCATGCCATTAGACATTGTATTTCCACCCTAACTGATGTGTGCATGTCCATGAGTAAAAAGGGATGTTTCCCTGCTTTTTTGTTTTTGTTGTGAGAGCAGCCCAATATATTCTCTTAAAGAGAACTAAATGGTGGGTAAATAAAGATGCAAGGTCTGCACCAGGTCTACTAACCCACAGTAACAAATCAAATGTTAGATGGCCAGTAAAAACTACTTGCTATTGCTTCCTGCTGCTTCTACTGTTATAGTAGTGCAAACTGGAGTACCTTCCCTGGATAGTATATCTACTTGTTATACTCAGCGCAACAACACTTTGCTTATAGTGTATAACTCATCAAGGACCCTACGGCATGCACAATTCCCACCTTTTGCCAGAGCTACAGGGAATTTTAGCTGTTTATATAATGGCAGCAATAGGCTGGAAAAGAATATTACATTAAAGAGGAAATGTTCTTTCTACAT
>CM044435.1:90366826-90381355 GCA_024363595.1 Xenopus borealis | reverse complement strand
AAGCCACTCCCTGCTACAGATTCTCAGTGGAGTACAAAGCTGCTCTTGATATCTTAAACTCTCTATCTCACTTTCCTAGAGAGTCTGACAGATATAACCTGTTCTGACTAACCTTATTCATGGGGTTCCCTGGTCCCAGACTTAATCACTAAAGGCACTGTCCCTTTTAGTTCAATTGTTTTATAATATAATTATCCTCCTACAAGAAACCAATAGTGAGCTTGACCTAGTACCCTGTAGAAGAAATAACCTCTGAATTTGCTCATAATCTGTACAGAATGAAGTAAAGATTTTTTTTTTTTGGTAGCAAATATGGTACAGGTTACAAACAAGACATATGAATTAAATCCAGGATTCTATGAAGATACTTTTTATAAGATATATGTAGATATATGAGAAACTACTACATTTATTAAAATGTATATTGCCCTTCATAACCATTCTAAACTTCTCCTGGAGCTAGTAAAACCCTACACTATATCAAGGAACACTAAAAACGACATTTTTCGAAAGGCAAATTATGTATCCCAGAGGAACAAGAGCAAAATAATCTAGTTCTTTATCATTGGCAAGAAGAAAAGCAATTTCTTCTCGAGAAGGATTCAAGCGAAACGCTTTAATAAATTGATAATAAATGCGACATTTATATAGAAATAGTTTAGTTGGTTTATTAATCAATAATTGAGTAAAACAATTAAACAAGTATTTGCTCTTAATGCAGAAGTACTAGAATATAACATGCTACAAAGTCACCTGACATAAATATGCATTGTCTACATTCAGATTTGTGGTTCTTCTACACAGGTATGTTGTTATTGTATTGAACAGGCACTACGACACTGCAATGAGTGTGTCTGGATGATTACAATGGATTGGTTTTTTTTTCGTTGCAATATGAAAGTCGGATGGTGTGTACACATCTGTACACTATATGCTTACACATCTATTTTACTCTTGCTCACCTCTTAATGGTAAATAGACCTATAGAGTGTTGAGTTAATTTTACACTAGGAAATAGTCACATGTGACAATGCATTAGGAATAAACTTATTACTAAAGACTGTTTTATTTAGCTGGAAAATGACTGTGGCTAAGCAATAAAAGTTAACACCTGTGCAATTCCCCAGACAGGGACAGCTGTAAGAGAATAGCGACACTTCAGTGCTGTGCACAGCAACACTGCAAATACAGATAGAGTCACTTGGATTTGTAAGTTAAATGTGTCGTAACTCAGCATTAATTGAAGAAACTGTGTTATCTAAAGTTATCTTAACTCATTTAATGCATATATCCTTTTCATTAGCATTCATCTTTAATTCAATATTCTGTGCCAAGTGGGATACATGGGATATCGGAGTTAAGTTATTCTGTGTCAAACACACAATCCAAAGTGGCTTCATCTGTATCTAAGAGGAATTCCTCCTTTCTATATCTGTTCTTAGTTGCCAGGTAGCACCCTTGTATTTTAATAGTGACTTCCCTTTATAAAAGAAAAACATACCCTTTTCTAACAGAACATGTTCTAGCTCTGTAAAGCGTGCAGGAATACCAGTTATCACAGATTCTATTTATCTCACTCCCCCCCTCCCCACTCTTGTAATGAACATATTTTACAAGGGAAAACCCAGTTTCCTGTTCTACTTCTCTCTTGGTATTACCATTCATGATTTTCTGTAATACAAATAAAGAATTCTCTAATCCTTCCAAAGTAAGGCCAGGGGAGGGAGACAGGCTAGAAAGAGAAAGTAGTTTATCAAATAGTATAAGCTTTCCATTGCCAAAATAAGTATACGGAGTCAATTGTGAATAATTAATGTAAAATTACAGTTTATATAAGAGACTTGTTTCATTTGCACTCATGTGTATTTTGAGCTAAGACTTTAATGGATCATTGATGGTTACTTCTAGCTAATAATAATGGTATTCATTATAGCAACAATACTATTATTAACATGTTGCATTGTCTAAGGCCCCTGTGCTTTATATATAAAATAAATATTTTGAATGTATTGTTCTATATAATTTTTTTTCATTTTTTAATGATTAGGAGTTTGGCTCACAGTCAGCTCACAGAGATTTCACCTGATAAATGAGACTCCAAAATCTCAGTTTTTAATACTGGTCCTTTCAAGCTCATGTGATCAGTAATTCACTAATTTTCTAAACTCAAAATGTTGTAAATTCTGACTAACTTCAAAGTTGTTTATAGAAAAACCATAGCAAAAAAACAGTGCACATTTGTTGGCATGCGGTTTCCTCTGCTCTTACTTTATACAGTAGTTATTAGATATACTTGATCCACTTTTAATCAATTAGTAACTTAACAAATATAAGAATTATTGAAGTAAGATTACAAAACAGCAGTAATGTTACTACACAAATGAAACTTGACTTAACACATATTTTCTGTGGAACCCAACAAATGCAACATGAAGCCCACTGTCAGCAGAACTGCATAATCTACACAGGGATAATATAGTACTACAAAAATATAGTACAGGTATGGCACCCATTATCCAGAATGATTGGGACCTGGGGTTTTCCGGATAACGGATCTTTCTGTAAGCTGGATGTTCATACCTTAAAGGAACAGTTCAGGGTAAAATTAAAAATTGGGTAAATAGATAGGCCGCGCAAAATAAAAAATGTTTCTAATATAGTTAGTCAGGGAAAAATGCAAACTATAAAGGCTGGATTGACTGGATGCCTAATATAATAGCCAGAATACAGCTTCCTGCTTTTCAGCTCTCTAAATCTGAGTAAGTCAGCGACTTGAGGGGGGGCCACATGGGACATAACTGTTCAGTGAGTTTGCAATTGATCCTCAGCATTCAGCTCAGATTCAAAAGCAACAGTTATGACCCATGTGGCCCTCCCTCTAGTCACTGATTGGTTACTGCCTGGTAACCAGGGTAACCAGTCAGTGTAAACAAAAGAGAGCTGAAAAGCAAGAAGTAGTGTTCTGTTCTGTTAGGTCACTCCAGCCTTTATACATTACATTTTTGCCTAACTAACTATATTGAAAAAAATTTATTTTGCACAGACTATTTACCCAGTTTTTATTTTTTTACTGAACAATTCCTTTGTCTACTAGAAAATCAAGTAAATAAAGGCTGATTTTAATTCCAATAAGGATTAATTATATCTTAGTTTGGATCAAGTACAAGCTACTGTTTTATTATTACACAGATAAAGGAAATAATTTAATATTTGGATTATTTCATTATAATGGAGTCTATAGGAGATGGCCATTCCATAATTTGGAGCTTTCTAGCACCTTTGGGGACACTTAAAACTGTAAAGACAATAAAAATGTAATGTATATTTGTATGATTGTGCAGAATATTCTGGGCTTGGTGCTTCATATGCTGTTCATATGATGTGCACTTCCAGTAAATAAAATAGGTTGCCAGGATAAATAGTTTTAGAAGCTGCAATTGTGGGGGTTATAAAAATGGGATGATATATAACCAAGATATCAGTTTTAGTGTATGGGGACTATATGCATGTGATAAGGATATGAAAGTGTAATATCAAGGAAAATGTCATAATTAATTGATGTGAGCACCTAGTAAATTAAATTAAACAGTAAATTCCTCTCACCAATAAGGATCCATTTTGTAATTCAAACACTATGTTCTTGCATCCTATGGATTAGTACTAGTAGCCATGAACTGGAAATTAGGGACACCACTAAGGAAAGAAACAGTCTAGTTCAGTTCCTGAGTCTCTCTCATTCCAATTCCATAAAAACAAAAATTCCAAAAATGTTTTTACAGGAAAATGATTAATGCCACATGTTTTCTGGCAGAGGATTAAGTTAATTCTGAAGAAATTCTGAAGATAAAAAAAACTGTTGAAATTATGTTATTGGCTGTAACTATAGATACACACAACAACATTACATGTAAAGCAAAGATCTAGAATCATTTTAGATGTCATCAAGCCCCATGCACTCTTTCCTCTAGTTCACCTCTGCCCTCCTGGAAGTCAATAATGTGTCTCAGTGTGTCTGTAATTGCTATAGTACGTTCATTATTTAAAAAAATGTAAAAAGGTCATTCATTCTCTAAGGTTCAGTCTGAAGAGATTCCCCAGTAAAGCCCACCAGTGTTGCAATGGAGCTAACATGAATTGCACATATGGGTTTTATGGTGCGAATTAATACCCACCAGGGAGCTAGCTTTCACCGCAACATTGAGTTTGAGGGCCTCTAAACTGCAAGTTTTGCCTAGGTAATTAATTGGGTAACACCACTAGATTTTTCCAGGTCTGTTATCTTTATATAATATTATATTTTCCATAGCATATCTACACACAACATAAAGACAGATATATATATATATATATATATATATATATATATACATACATACATACTCAAGCAGCACAGGCAAGACAGAGTCTGATCCTGTAATGCAAGATGAACTTCAGCAGGATTGATCTTGATGGATCTATGAATTCAGTGAAGCTTGTTAACATATCTACTATGTTAACAATTGCTAAAAATACTATCCATACCTTTAAGTCTATCAGTGCTCAATAAATTACACAACATACTCACTGTATATTAGCAATAAATACACATTAGCAGTTAAAGAAATTTTTTAAATAGTAAAAAAAAAACATCATTCCAATTCTGGAAAGGAAACAAATTCACATCCGCAGTGTTAATGAACTAATTATGAGCTTTCTGAGGTGTTTTTACTATTAATTGCCATTGATTAATTTTACTGTTGATAAATGTTTTATGGGCTATTTATATAACTGCTAATTAGTGATGGGCGAATTCGCGGCGAATTCCCGCGATTCGCCACTGGCGAATAAATTCGCGAAACACCAGCAAAAATTCGCCAGTGAAAATTCGGCAAAAACTACGCGACGCGCGCCGAAAATGACGCGCAACTCGTTTCACAAACGAAGCAAAACGGGTGAGATTCGCCCATCACTAGTGCTAATGTATATTTACTGCTAATATACAATATTCCTTAAACCTAAGGATTTCAGCCACTAATAAGATTTTTGAAACACTCCATTCCCATTTTTACACAAGAAACTTATATTATTAATATGCAATGTCCATAGAATGTTTTTTTTTTGGGTGGGATAGCCCATTAAGTATTTATTTTTCCCCTTTCAATGGGGTTTGACATTAACGCCATGTGGCACTGATGGATGGAATATACAGTCTCCTCCAAACTAGAAGGGTTAAAAGTTCCAACAAAAGTTAAAACATTCCAGGTTAAAAAGTTACCAATCTGCACCAAATAAATTGCCCAAGTGCTTAATATATACCTTTCTGGATTTTGACTGATTTCACATTACAAAAAATAATGATGCTACATGATTATATAATATAAAATAAAACATTATTAAATTGTCGATGTTGAAATTCTCTTAGAACACACAATGCACTGTGTAGAAATTAAAAATTAAAGTTCTAAAAATAAATATGGGGGAGATCAAATTACACATTTCAAAACTGATAAGTTTCTTTATTTGCACTTACATTTCCATTAAATCCATTAAACCCACCCCCAATGTAATTGATTCACAGAGAAAAGTCACTAGCCCCATGTCACCAACCCAGCAACCCTAAATTGTATATCATAGGTCAAATGGTAGAGTTTTTGACACCTCAAATGAATGCACAACTATAATGGTTTCTAGTTTAAGAAAACACTGAAATGGGAAAAATTCAAATCAGCGAGTTTGGGGTTCACAACCCAAAAAACTCAAATTAATAGAGATTTTTCTTTTGGAAAAAACTCTGCCATTGACTTCTACATGAACTTGACAGTTTTTAGATTGGTGTATTTTCAGATTTGAGCTATTTCCAGGGTCGGGTATTATAAATCTGGAAAAATTCAAGTTTTTTTTTTAAATAAACACGAAAAATTTATTTTTTTTTACTCCAAAATAACCTCAAAAACAAAATTTTTTTATCATGGAAAACACAACTCGACCATTTAGAAATCTGCTCCTAAAGGAGTACTTACATTTTTATTGCACATCATGTACTGTTTGTATTGTCCAATGCATGTGATTGCTGTGGACCCACGTGGCACTTGAGGTTTCTCTTGCAGTAGCTGCAGAGATGCAAAACCATGTCTGGAATTATCTGTGTATAAACCCTGGGGTATAGAGGACACTTGTGAATGGCTAGCCTGCCGCTGGTTAATTAGTGCATCTGTATTCTGTTTATAAGCAGACTGGCGAACTGACGGACGCTGCCTCCGGGTTCTCCGAGCCTCCTGACCTGTATCACTTTGCAGGGGCAATGCATAAGGGACTTTTCCATAGCCATAGGATCCTGGGCTTATAACACCTTGGGTTCTGTTTCTATATTGCAAAACAAACAACAACAAAAAAAGGGAATCAAAACAATTGCATAGCAACATAATATTATATTAACAGTGAAACTGCAGTACACACACAGGTAGTTTAGTTTTCAGAATATTCATTCTATTATTAAAACAATACTACTAATACATTTCCCCACAATAGGTCAAAATCTAGTTAATGTTATTGTAGTAATTATGATCTCTCTCTCTCTCTCTATATATATATATATATACACACACATATATATATATATATTTTTTTATACATATATATATATATATATATATATACATATAAATTATAGATACATTTGCCTAATTTTACATGAGGTTGAAACATCATCACATCTCCTGCTGATCCAGTATGCAAGAAATTAACAAATAGCCCCAGTATATATTGCATACTATCAGAAATCTCTGCTTTTGAGAGAGTTTGAAGAGGAATTCTGCACTGGCTCCTGCATTTTTTCTCAGCTCTGTTATCTACGACAATAGTTCTCTATAATGCTTTCTATTAATTTCAGCCAACTTTGAAAAAATAACTGAAATGTTATGAAATGTTGCTGTGCTAAGCTCAGTTAGTCAATAAAGGTGTTGACTTTACATGAAGAGTATTTTTGAGAGTCCTGGGCGGAAAAGGCATCCAGTGTAACTGGAAGTGATGTCACATACTGTCATAAGTGATGTCACTTCTGCAAACTGGGGGAGCGCTTAGTGGCTGAATATCCTCCTTTGAATTGAATTGAGAAGTCTGAGCTGGTGTGAGCTCACCTCATGTATGTAATCTATGTGAAAATGGCAAGTGATTGCATGAAACAAGGTGGCATGGGACTTTATAGAAAAAAAACCATATAGACATTTTGTAGGCTTTTCTGAGTGCTACTGTAACTATATATATAGGAAACAGACTATACCTGAAGTGACCAAAAATAAATATTCTTGCTCAAGGTCAACCACAAAGCTAAAATTCTCTGACTTCAAAGCAGGAATCAGTGGCATTAGCAAAAGATATAGAATTCAGGGGATTACACAGTTACATAGTCAAATCAGGTTCAAAAAGACAAAGTTCATGAAGTTCAACCCCTCCAAATGAAACCCAGCATTCATATACACACCCCTCCATAAACTCACATAAATTATATATACCCATATATATATATATATACCAACTATAGAATTTAGTATCACAATAGCCTTTGATATTATGTCTGTCCAAGAAATAAAAGCATTAAAGGAACAGTAACACCAAAAAATTCAAGTGTTTTTAAGTAAAGAAAATATCATGTGGTGTTGCCCTGCGCTTTTAAAACTGATCTGTTTGCTTCAGAAACACTACTGTAGTTCATATTAACAAGTGGAAATTGAAAAATGGCTGTTACTGGTCCTTTAACAGAATCAGCCATCACAACATCACCATGCAGTGCATTCCACAACCTCACTGTGAAGAACCACCAACACTGCTTCAAATGAAAGTTATTTTCCTCTAGTCTGAAGGGGTGGCCTCTGGTGCGGTGATCCTCTTTATGGGTAAAAAGGTCCCGTGATATTTGTCTATAATGTCCTCTAATGTATTTGTAAAGTGTAATCATGTCTCCTCACAACCGCCTTTTTTCCAGAGAAAACAATCCCAACCGTGACAGTTTACCCTCATAATTTAAGTCTTCCATCCCTCCAATTTAGTCTCTGCACTCTCTCCAGCTCATTTACATCCCTCTTTTGGACTGGATGCCAAAAATGCACTGCATACTCTAGGCGAGGCCTTACCAGGGACATAATTATGTTTCCATCCCTTGAGTTTATGCCCTTTTTTATGCAAGACAGAACTTTATTTGCTTTATTGGCCGTAGAATTACACAGCCTGGAATTAGACATGTTATCTATAAAAACCCCAAGATCCTTCTCCATTAAAGAAACTCCCAACACACTGCGGATTAGTGTATACTTTGCATTTATATTATTTTTACCAAAGTGCATAGCCTCACATTTATCAACACTGCATTGATTAATCTTTATCCTGTTGATTAACCTGAAGAGAAACTAGAGAGTGGATACATATATTCGCATCCCCATTTAAAGAACATGCCAGCTAATAGTAAATGAGCTTTGCTTCTGTTAATGCTACTTCTGACCATTGTCCCTGTTCACATGCAGCTGTGTGTGTTACCTGGAAGACACTAGAAGTGAATAGCTATTGTTGGTGTGTACTGCTTTCTGCACACTGAGGTGTATGCCTATTTAATCACATAAGCATTGCTAATCTGTTTTTACTGGTTTTCTCATAGCCCTAAAGAATAGCATATGTTGTGAATGCGAGGCTGTTGGCAGAAATATTCTTTCAGTATTTCTGAACTCTGTTCCATGACTAGCAAGCAAAACAATCCATTCTATAGAAAAGCAGCTGTCACTTCTTACAGCTGTTCTATGAATTAAACATTAAGCATTTTCAAGATGGTTACGGCAATGTTATCCTACCTTTGCATCTGCACAAAAACAACGCCCAGCATCTCGAAAAGTTCAGCAGAGGGATTTTTATTTGCAAAGCAACTGTTGGGATTTGTATACCTGCTGTCAACAGCACTGGTTCCAAATGTTTAAATCACTTCCATTAGTTTGTTGCAGGGTTACAGCACAATACTAAAATAACATGCAAAGCAGGGAGGGGTAAACAGTTTTTTGAGTTTTAACATCTATTTAAATTACATAGAGAGTGAGAGCAGCCACAGAGAAAGGCTTTATAGAAAAAATTACAAATTATGTGGAGTTGGTCAACTTTAAAAATTAGCAAAGATATGGGGGGCTAAATACATAGCATGGGGCACAGCAAATGGCAATCTCTTTCCCACTGGCTTATACCACTACCACAGGTTTTCCTGCCAGCAACCAAATGCTGTGATTACCACATCACATCATGGGTAAAAATATTTTGGAGTGTCACAAGTTACATGTATTAAACACCAAACACCAAAATCTGAAAGTGTCTTAAAGGAATGCCAATATAATGTATTGTTGTCCTGCACTGGTAAAACTGGTGTGTTTCATAAACACAACTATAGTTTATTTAAACAAGCTTTTATGTTGCCATGGAGGCAGCCATTCAAGGATACAGATCAGGTCTGGAGAATCCCATTGTAAACTATAGAGCTTATCTCTTATCTGCTGTGTAACCTGTGCCTTTTCTCCTTTTTCAGCTTTGAATGGCTGCCGCCATGTGACTACACAGCAGCTTGTTTATATAAACTATTGTAGAGCTTCTTAAGCAAACATGTCCGTTTTAACAGTGCAGCAAAACAGTACATTATATTTTCATTACTTTAAAAGACATTGTTTGGTGTTACGGTTCCTTTAACAAACTGAAAAATAACAAATTATTATTTTGCTATTTCAGTGATTAAAATAAATGTTTCCCTCATTACCTTCCACAAATAGTGATGGGCGAATCTAATCCGTTTCGCGGAAAAATTCATGAATTTCCAACGAAATTCATGAATTGGTGAAACGAGTCGGGTCTAGTTTTTGATGCACATCGCATCTTTTTCGGCGTGCATCATGTCGTTTTCGGCACGTCAAGTCTTTTTTCATGGCGCGTCTCTTTTTTTGACGCCTTCGAATTTTCAGCAGGAGAATTTTCGCTGGCGTTTCGCAAATTTATTGGCTGGCACAGAATTGCGAGAATTTGCCGCAAATTTGCGCCTTGCGAATAAATTTGCCCATCACTATCCACAAACCAATGCCAGCAAGTCCATGCCTCAAATATGATAATACAAATAATAGAGCTTTGATGTGACACTGCTTTTATTCGCACAGTGCTCAATTGGAATTGAATTATGTACAATGCACAGCTAATCATAGATATAATGCCTCCAATTACTGTAGAAAAGTTGTCCACTGCCACAAGGTTTACCTCTTCTCCTCCATTAGGGATGGAAGGAAAGTCATATCTTCCAATGATTCGAGGATTTAAAAGAAAACAAAAACGAATTGATAGCAAACTATATGTGGCAGTGATTCATGGTACCTGAATTCCACATCTGCACTGCTGCAGTTTGTATTACAATTTTTATCATGGGTATTATAATTATCAGTGTATTCTATTACGGACATATTTCTGTTGCGCTGGATACCATCGAAATGTAAAAGTTAAACCCACAGGGAAAGGAAGATTTTACTTCTAAAAGTTAAGCTCTTTCTCACATAGGGGATATGCAATTGTGTTCCTGTGTGTATTGCCTTTTTTTGCAACATCCATTCCAAATATACTGCTAGACCTCCTGCCAAATAGGAAATGCATGTTCATATAGCACTTTTTTTCTCTATTGACCTTAAGTGGACAAAATCGAAACAGGCACATTAGCTGCCAAAATAAAGGGTGTTGATGCAAAGACAGTTGACTGGGAATGGAAGCCAAAGCAGCTGTGCAAATCAGATCTTGTTGCACATAAGCAATACAGACATGTGGTGACCTTCACCATTTGGAAGCCAAAGGCACAGCAGAAGAGCAGCTTTTGGAAGGACAGCAATTCAAATCTATGTTTTTTTTTTTTTTGCTATCTCCATTTAATGTTTGCATTTATTATTTGAGTATACCTGTGAAGGCTATTTGAGTTACCAATGGCAACATACATTTTATGGTGCCTTAGGGTTTTAGATGTATAGATGAATCAAGCAAGATCAAGCCTAAAGCTAAACTGATTTACAGAGTGACCTTCTCTACTCTAATTAGGTCTCGTAAAGGATGTATCCTGTCCCAAACCAATTAAATGACTTTGGACCGCTGCCTGCAATGGAGAAAGCCAAGGTGACTTTTATTGTACCTCTGACACACTGCTCATTTCCAATTTTCTCCAATATCCCCTGTAATAACTAGGAAAGCCCGTGGTTAGCTGTAAGCTGAGACTAAAGAGTACTACAACACCCACTGTAATATTCTACAGAGCGGCCAAAGCAGATGATAAGTACAGACTCTGTCTTTGTTTTCATAGTTGTTCAGGGCTCCTAATGAATCACTGCATAGTTCACATCTATAAAGAAAGGTACTGGTTTGCCATGTCAAATCATGTGTTATGTCATCCTCTCCTCTATTGTCAAAGACACACAAGTTCAGCTGTCGCTGTTCTGAAATTTAAATGCTGTACGGACAGTGATGCTTATTATGAAGGGATTTTTCTGTCTCCCATGCTGTGTAAAAAAGCTGGAAAAGGCTCACAGTTTGTCAGAACTAGAGAGGAAAAAAAACAGATCTCAGATGAGTTTCCCATTGTTCTTATTGCTATGGAGAAGCCAAGTAAGGAAGAAAAATAGATGTGAATACCACACAATATTTATTTCAATGAATAATGCCAGAAATGACACATTGATGCATAAGAAGTGACAATATGCCTTTTGGGCATACTTTTAAATACAGATTTCTTTTTGGGTGGAGGTTTATAATAATTATCTGACAGATCATGAACGGTACTATTACTATTGTTTTGTAGCAGATATTACTGCACAGGCAGAGGCTTTAGGTCTGTCTCTTACACAACAATCTCTGCATTGTACTTTAGTGGTACTTTAAGCACATTTGTGCAGCACAGCAGGGGTGGCTCTATACACTCGGCTGCCAAAGCCAAACAGTGAAATAGTATTGGCCATAAATCTGCAAACACATGCACACACAGGATGAAAGATCTGCGCAGCTTATATTAATTTATACTCTGGATCGGGAGAACTGTCACATGGGTAAAAAGACCAGAAAAGGTAATGAAAAGGTCACCCCCAAAACCCCACAGTGGGGATGGGTTGCAAGTGTTACTTCTGAATTAAATAGGGCACCTACACAAAATAATTATTGATTCAGTTAAATGATAGATCAAGCAGATGGTCCTTACCTATAAAAGGTTTAGGCTCAAGTAATGTCCTGTCCCACTGGCCCAATTATCATAAAAAATATTTTAATAAAAATACTACTAAATGTGATGCCCCTTCGCTTTACAGCCACATTAAACATTTTACAACGTTATGCACCATTATGGTCAAAAGTTTCATGTTTTAACATAATCCTGTAATTGTATTAAACAATTCAGAACTGATCATTGGAATACCTGTTTGGCTTTTCTGGTACTCAAAAAATTGGTTTAGCCAGACATATCAAGTGGGAAGTGTTTGGATTACAACAGAAGCTTTGATAAGGGCTTAGTGTAGGTTGTTAGATACAACATCCACTACACAAACAGACACAATGTAATACACTGTATGCAGCACAAGCATTTACTACATCATGTTAGTGGGTACTTGCTCAAAATTAATTTGTCCCACTGATAACTTGAAAAGAGTTGCAAATTTGCAGCCATTTAATACATAGCTCTCCAAACATTAAAACGCATTTTAAATGGTGGGGTTTGCTTCCATTTCTGGTTGAGCCAAATGTTACTGATGTGTACAGGATTGGTAGTGAGGAAGTTACACAAGAGGCATCACTGGCCAATGACAGAAATTTGGAGCCCCAATTTTAAAAATATACTATTTAAATCAGGCATGTCCAACCTGTTACTCAGAGTATCTCCAATATAGCTGGAGGGCACAAGTTAAACATCCCTGACATGAATATTAAGTATTGCAAACAAGCGTTTACACACATCTCATTTGCACTTTAACCTTTTAACATTATCGAGCCATGGGGCCCCTCTCTCAAATGACTCTCTCTACCTTGTTATAAAACCAGCTCAGCTCTGAGAGACAGCCCATGATAAGAACTATGGAACCACATCACAAAGCATTATTATTGTTCCCAAGAGGATAATGTATGAGGTCAAAACCAGAGACATTTCTCCCAACAGGGAAACACCAGTCTGCGCCAAGAAATACAACAGTGTGTACTTCTAACATTATTACAACTATCATAACTCTGCTTCAAGTGTGCTAGCAAGCAGCTTGGCTCACAGCATCGGTTGTTACAGCCAGGGCCTTTTTGCCAGTAAGTGTATATAGAAAAAAGTAGCAAACCATACTGTACAACTTTAATAATAAACTTGCTTGAAGCATGACGTTAAGCAATTTCAATGGAGGGGCAGTTACTTCATTACATTTACCACAGGCTGGGATTGGGAACAAGAAAACAAAGTGGTTTTCAATATAGTATAATTGAGGGAGTTGGATTTTAAAAAAAAAACGAGTGTGGCTTTATACTAATCTCAAAAAAACACCTGCTGGAATTTGTCTTGGCAAAATCTAAAGCTAAACACTTTGCCAAGTTGAAACACAAATATAGTTGGAATAGAAAAAGTATGTTAAGTCTTTTGAAGTTTCCGTTTCACCTTTTTTTATTTTTGGAAAATGCTTCTTTTACCAAACGTTGTACAGTCTGTCCTGGCTATACCTATTAAAGTTCATTAAAGGATCCGCCTGTGCAAGAGACCTAAGGTGCTTTAGCTTCAGTCACAGCTGCAACTGTAGTGTTCTTTTTAAGACAAGGAATCCTTGATGAGTGTGTGTTCAATACCCAGAACACCAACTTTAAAACAGAAAAAATTGTGTAATAAGTAATTAATAAACAATTTGGTTGCACAAGGACTTGCCTCAAGAGCAGGAATTCTTAGTCTGTGGTTTGGGATCCAAATAGGGTGCTGTTTTATGTGGGTGTTCATGTTTTTTTGTTTGGAACAACCAGACTGATTCCCAAAAATAATATGTTCCCTGTAACAGCACAAAGCCGTGAGAGGATGAGGGCATAGGGTAGGATTCACACACAATTACTTGGAATGAGCCTTTTTATTGTTGATCCATTACATAGTAACATAGTAAGTTAGTTTGAAAAACGACACACGTCCATCAAGTTCAACCTTTTAAAAAAAAAAATTATTTAGACTGCCTAACTGCTAGTTGATCCAGAGGAAGGCAAAAAAAACCCTTCCGAAGCCTCTCCAATTTGCCTCAAAGGGGGAAAAATTTCCTTCCTGACTCCAAAAAGGCAATTGGACTAGTCCCTGGATCAGCTTGTATAATGAGCTATCTCCCATAACCCTGTATTCCCTCAGTTGCTAAAAAGCAATCCAAACTCTTTCTTAAAGCTATTTAATGTATCAGCCTGTACAACTGATTCAGGGAGAGAATTCCAAATCTTCACAGCTCTCACTGTAAAAAACCTTTTCTTCTAAACGGAATGGGTGACCTTGTGTCAGCTGGAAAGGCCTACTGGTGAATAAAGCAT
>CM044435.1:90346727-90364669 GCA_024363595.1 Xenopus borealis | reverse complement strand
GCCCAGATTGCTAGTTTGTCAAGATCCTGTTGCAAGGATGCCACATCCTGGATGGAATTGTTGCAAGTTGCCCAGAGTCTCTGTTAGCCAGTCAGCATTAACTGGTTCTGCCTGCAAAAGATGCTAGGATTGGGCATTGCTACTGCTGGTCACTGGAACATGTGGGCAGTCTATGTGATCTTCCATTGGTATTTAAAGACTAACAATTTGTAATTTTTGGTAGCCAACTTTGTCAGCCAGAAAGGGAACAGCCCCTGTCGTAAATACAGAACAGGGATTGATTTTTTCAGTCACCCACAAAGGCAGCTTCCAGATGGACAATTGCATTACATTCTGGGTGGGCCATTACAGAGACCAAACCAGGCCTGAATTGTGATACTGCCAATCACAGCTAATACTGCTAGGCTAATGGGGTGCCATTGGTGAGCATGGCCAGTTTAGTTGAAGTATAGGTTCCAGACAGTGCACAGCTCCCACAAGGAGACCTAGGGATAAATATGTGTATTGTATCACAGAGGGTCCTGGCTTTGCTCTCACAATGGGGGTCAAATACCTGGAATGTGGACCAGCTACACTTTTCATCAGATCAGTGGAAATCCTATTTGGTGCAACAGTACTGGGAGACATCTAAGCCATACAATTGCAGTTGACCCACAGCTGTTACAGTTACAGTACTCCAGAGCTCTTGCCATTCAGCCTCTAGCTCTGCCTCCGTCATCTCCAGCTGTACCCCATGGGTCAGGGCCTCATCTACAGAGAGTCCAAGATATTCACACCTCTGCCAGAACTAGGTGTTCTCCCTGGGATCTGTGGAGTTCAGGAGTTAAAATTGACTTTTATTATACAGTTTTTATGTCTGGGTGACAGGTTCCCTATAAAAGACTAACAATTTGTAATTCTTGGTTACCAACTTTGTAAGCCAGAAAGGGAACAGCTTCTATCATAAATGCAGAACAGAGTTTTTCTGACAACCACAAAGGCAGCTTCCAGAGGGACAAGTTCCATTATATTCTGGGTGGGCCTTTACAGACACCAACCAGCCCTGAATTATGATAGACCAAAGGCTATCAGTGGAAATACTGTTTGGTTTAACAGTACTGGGAGACAATAACAGCAATAACAGAATAGTTGACATTTTTCTCTGCAGATTAAAGGTTGTTTTATAACAGGCCCCAAATGAAAAATGCTACGAAAAAAGTGCCACTGGACCAGGATGGTGGGTTAAGCTTATCTGAGAGGTTTCAAAAACTTGGGACACACATTCAGGTGATTGTTGGTCATGCCTATGATGCAGGTCTTCCACACCTGTTATGCTCCAACCATGTCCATTGCTATGCCCCTGCCAGGTGGTATAAATAATACTGATAATAAAAGACCATGGGGTGAATGAAATGAAAGTCATCAAAGAGCAAACCATTGACCACCAATAAGAGTAGAAATCCACATCTAGCAATGTAACATTGGTCCTTAAATGGTTATTACATTGTGAATCGTTACCGGGTTCAAAAAAAGGTATATTACATTCGCGCAAAGCAAAATTTGTCTGCGCAAAGGCTTAACTTTTCGCACTGCGAATAGTTTTTGCATTACCTACTTATATTACATTCCCCTAAATAATAGTTTTTATAGTATGGTTAGTGCAAAGGAATACCATGATATCATGAAGAATTGTCTCTCTATTAAAGACAACACTTGCTTCTGTTATAGGACAATGCCCATAGACAAAGTCATACCCAGTGGCCTGATAGACACTTCCCCATTTTGACTTTTTGTGATTGGACTATAAACACAAAAGGAGCTGTGTGGAAGGTATGAAAGAGTTGGCTACTTAGGCAAGGTTAAAATGAAAGGCTATGGCTAAAAGTCAGAGAATAAAAAAAAAAAAAGTGTAAACTAAAAAGGAATGTTATCCCTTATGCATAAAACCATGATCCAGAAAGTTCTGAATTAAGGCAAGGTCATCTCCCACAGACTCAATTATAAGCAAATAATTATAATTAAAAATTATTTGCTTTTTTTCTATAATCGTAAAATTCTAAACTACATGGATCCATACTGGCGGCATACAATTGTATTGGGGTTATTTACCGATTACATTATTTTTAACAGACTTAAGGAATGGATTTTCAAATTATGGAAATGGCCCTTATCGAAAAAACCCCAGGTCCCAAGCATTCCAGATAATGGGTCCTATATCTGCAGTTGTTAGGTTTACAGCATGGTAAAAATGGCTACTGCATGACAGAAGTTTCTCTTGTGGCAAATGATGACTTGACAAAGACACAGCTGTAGCCCAGGTTATATTAGGCATCCATGAAAAGACAAAAGAATTAACAAAATCTACCATCACTATACTCATTATTCAACAGCCTCGCCCCACTTGTGTTACTATTTTTTTTATCTAAAAAATCACAACAGCACTAATGATCAATGGTTCCAAAACTTTACACATTTACAGTATATAAATCCATAAGATAAACTCAGTCTATGTTATATGAAATATATACATAATTGATCATTGACTTATGCTGGAGGGAATGTAATTAATTGTGACAGACAACTGTGAAAAAAGCTAAAGCATGAAATTCAAGCTTCAGGGTGCAAATACCTGTAAAGAATAATTCAGGCATAAACAAATAGACATTCCAAATAGTAATTACTGCCACAGACCTGAAAACCAAACCCAGGAGCTAAATGAAAATTTCTATTTTGATTTTCCTCTGGATTATGAACTTTG
The DNA here is from genome assembly GCA_024363595.1 of Xenopus borealis. NCBI lineage: Eukaryota > Metazoa > Chordata > Amphibia > Anura > Pipidae > Xenopus > Xenopus borealis. Next base: position 90,361,932 of record CM044435.1, on the reverse strand, counting down.
CTCAGAACAACTTATGTTACATGCTTAAATTTCTCTGATAAGTCATAAAACAAACAGTAATTCAGTGAAGAATGCTAAACATGTTCAATAGAACACAGGCAAACAGGTTTTAAGGTTCCTACTGCTCTGGTCATTTTGCCAAAAAATCTCTTGTGTTCCATTACTTAATGAAATGCCAATAAAATGAGAGACAAGAAATCTCAGCATGCAAAGTACAGGGACGGTAGGCTGAATTATTTTACCAACCACAATAATTTGAGTCCAATTTAAACCTATAAAAGTCAGGAAGCAGCTTATAGTTGATGGGTGATGCATAGTAGTATTTTCCTAATTCTTCTTATTTTAGATGTGCTAAGGTATACCTTCAAAAATACATTAAAGTTCCTTAAAAAAAGCAGTCTAACTAGGCCTCCTGAGGACTAAAAATGGGATTTAGGAAAAAGAGAAAGACGTATTTCTGCCATAACATATCTGTCTGACAGACAGTATCAGAGATATGGCCTGGCTGGATACAGAATCACAGGACAATAGAGTTATTTACAGTTCTCCATAGCAAGTGGCTGAAGAATTCTTATAATGACAGTCTGAAAAGTCCTTAAAAACTTAAAGAAGAAGGAAAGGTTAAAACTAAGTAAGCTTTATCAGAAAGGTCTATATAAATACTCTAGTAAACTTAGTAATGCTGCTCAGAGTCCTCTGTCAAAAGAAACACCACATTTGTTTCCTTCTATTTGTGTAAACATGGACTTCTGTATCAGACTTCCTTCTTTCATCTCAACATCCAGGGCTTGGGCTTGGGCATGCTCAGATTGCACCTCTCCCAATCCATGCTCTAATCTGAGCCCAGAGTTATGAGCAAGCAGGGAGAGACTCAGACAGGAAGTGATGTCAGCATGGCAGCTGCTATCCTAAGCAAACAGATTGTGTCTAGAGCAGTTTACTCAGGTATGGTAAAGCATTCTACCTTGTATTGGTGTTCCTAATCTATTGGCAATAAACTGCCTCACTAGCTTTCCTTCTCCTTTAAAAGGTTTATGACATCGTTTCATATATGGTTCCATTTCTTATAGCAAAAGGGGGATGGATGATTGCATAGTGCCTGACTCTTGAGCATTAATATAAAACTGCAATGAAAGCATAACCTTATCTTGACATAAAGGGCTTTCCACCAAGTGCATATAATGGCTTAACCTAGCTAAGTGAAAGAGAAACAGAGAGGGTATACTACATCGACACCTCTCTGCTGTGTAGAAACAAAGGGGGCCAGAGGTTCTTGCAAGAATGAGATTCCAGTGTGACCCATGTCACTAGGGGTTTTTTTTAAACCACAACAAAAAGATGAATACAGATCAATGCAGTAGTATTATAGTTGTTAGATACAGCCTTAGGCAGAGCAGGGTCCTGTGATACCACTGTGGAGATGCTTGGCAACTATTTTCCTTGAGGGAGTCTAACCCCTATATGTAATATAAGGCACTAAGTTTGCCCAGGAGCAGTAACTCATGGCAACCAATAAGAAACTTGCATTGAAACAGGTGACTAGTGAATTCTACCTGCTGATTGGTCGCTATAGGTTATTGCCCCATGGCAAACTTAGTGTCTTTTATTACATATAGGGGCAGGAGCTCTAAGAACACCCCTTTAAAGGAGAACTAAACCCTAAAAAATGAATAAGGCTAGACATGCCATATTTTATATAAATAACTTAGTGCACCAACCTAAAGTTTCAGCTTCTCAATAGTAGCAATGATCCTGGATTTCTAATCTGTCACAAGGGGCCACCAGGTCTATAACATAGTTATGTAGCCAACATACTTTGGTTGAGTGGCTTCTACCTAGCAACTGGGTCAATAGCACAATAGGGGCCGTTAACCCTATTGACCCCTACAAAAGTGTAAAATACAGGTGAGCATAGGCTACAATTATACCCAGTATCTGGGGAAAAAAAGGATAACCCATGGGCACAAATAGATTTTACACCACAGAAAAAAAATATATTTTTATGCCCATAATGAAAAGTGCTGCTAATGTATGGGATGATTAAAACCAGGGCTGTACACTACCACCTGACAGACAGGGAGAAAATGTGATTGGGCAAACTGTGCTCATAAGAAAAAGAAATGCTTTACACATAGTGACATTCAAATGGAATACCGAAAGATATGCCTGAAGTAGTCAGCAATTAGTTTTGGAAAGTCTACAGTATCATAAAAAAAATAAAAACCTTTCTGATTGAAAGGTTTATGACAGGGTTGTTCTTATTTTCTTTTATGATTTAGCATATTGTCATACATTTGGCATGGTTAATTCTCTTTTTCCTTCTCTATTTCTCATAGTTCCCTCTCTCCTTTTTCTTCCTTTTCTTTTCTTTTTTGTCTTTTTTACGCCAATAGCCCCACTGACATTTGAGAATGTATCACATCATGAAACATGTGAGGTCAAATAAGATCTTCTCTACGTTATCATGGTGCATATATGTATCTTTATGTGCTTATAATCTTGAAACGTTTCAATTAAAATCATTGAAACATAAAAGTAAGGGTCTGATTTTTTTATATGGGCCACTGCCATGGATCACTTTAGCATGCATGTGAGAGGATCAACCTCTTAGTCTAAAGAATATTTGAAAAGTCAGTTCAAGTCACCACCCAGGATATGGCAAAACATGTGTTGGTCTCACTTGGACAGCATATCATCATAGCCAAAAACCTCTCAGTGTCTGCAGAAATGTGGAGCAAAGTAAAAGTTCTTTTATATAATAAAGTGGATTATTAGTACTTCTCGTTCTTCATGCTACAAAAACACAGCACAGTCTAAAGGAAGCTTCAGGCAGTATAATTCTAATTCTGCTACCTGCGACAGAAGATAGAGTCAAACCCAGAAATCTTTCTGCAGAATCTAGTGAATTACTGAATGAAAGAGTGTATTTTAAATGATAGATGGAATGCTATACACAAAACATAAAAGCCACAAAGCCAAACTAATGTGTGCATTAACATATACACAGTTTATGGTCCATGAAGTGTAGCTTTATAGGGAGGAAATCCTGCTACCTTGTTCCCAGAAAGTTTTTTTTTTGGGGGGGGTAACCCATTTCTAAATGCACTAAAGTGAATATATGTAAGTAAAATAAAGTGAAAACTAATAGGTTTGGACTAGGTTTTTGATAAACTACAGCAACCAATCCAAACATAGCATGCAATGGTTATGTTTAAAGCAAATATCTTAAATGGTAGTTATGAGTTGCAATGTTTGGTATATATGTTTGGTGTAAAGTTTGATTTTATCAAATACATCATAAAACTCATGTAATTCTGAAATGAACATGATCTTGTATTTTGGCCAGCACAGCAGTTCAAAACATTACTGATTTCATATTATACTTGATCCACAGATTATGTTCAGAACAAAGGCATTTTAATTTATGCTGCGGTATGAGCCTAGCAAAAGGCTTTATGATAACACAGGCAATTGCTCTGAATTATATTTTCCAGATGGGTGCACCCATACAAAATGTTCCCCGCTGTTTATAATTGTAAGGTTTACAGTCATGCAGGGTATAAAAAGAAGAGCCTCTATCAACAGGCCCATGACAATCTATTCTACAAATCATGATGATAAACAGATTTTATGTGATCTCCAGAATGCATAAATAAAGTCAAACCAAGCATGTTCAGTTATTTTATGCTGTATTTAAGCAATGTAAGCAGTTCAGGGCTATAAGAAGAACAAAGGGATGTTTTACTAGCTCATGCAGTATGTTATACAAAAATATACCATTTGGATCCTTTGTTCCATGTGATCATGATTGTATGCCTGTATATTACTTGGACAGGTGGTTAACAGGGAAGGCTTTGCAATAAATAAACACAAATGATCTACAAACCAAAACCACACTGTTCTACCTGAGGATGAATCCCTAAGGATAGAGTTTATTTTACATTCCTAGTCATGTTTTTATTATGAAAAGTGATGAGGAAACCTGCAGGGTTTCACTTTGCATAAAAGTTCATCAAAAACACAAAGTTTAGTCAAAATACTTCAGGGAAAGTATAATTTCATTGTAGTTTAGGCATATTTAGCTATACAATTGCATACACATTGTTAGAGGTGATCATTAGTGTTGTTCATAGAAAAAAGGGTCCCATGTTGCCAATTTCTTCCAATCATGACAAAATCTTCAAATAAGACTCTGATCCCATTGGTTGATGTGGAAGGAAAGGAGCTGATGATAAAGATGACTGTAGGGTTTTTTTCCCAATGTTTTTGTGTGCGTCTTTAAATGAACACTTACACTCTAAATAGAGAGGGCTTGCACAATGAATAAATATACCGGGTGGTATTGTAAAAAAAAAAAAATGTATTTACATAATCATAAGCTATCACAGATAAAATAGATTTTAGTCACATATGCACAAACTGTCCACAAAGAATACAGTTGTGCTCATAAGTCGCGGCACTTTTTTGACGTGCGTCGCGTAATTTTCGTCGCGTCAAAAACGACACATGACTCTTTTTTTGAGAGAATTTTCACTGGCGTTTCGCGAATTTGCCAGCGGGAATTGCGGGAATTTGCCCCTGGCGAATACATTCGCCCATCACTACTCATAAGTTTACATACCCTGGCAGAATTTATGATTTCTTAACCATCTTTCAGAGACTATGAATGATAACACAAAAACTTCTTTCACTCATTGTTAGTGGTTGGCTGAAGCCATTTATTGTCAAACAACTGTGTTTACTCTTTTGAAATCATAATCACTACACAAACTACCCAAATGACCCTGATCAAAAGTTTACATACCAGTTCTTAATACCGTGTATTGCCCCCTTTAACCTCAATGACAGCTTGAAGTCTTTTGTGGTATTTGTGGATGAGGCTCTTTATCTTCTCAGATGGTAAAGCTGCCCATTCTTCCTGGCAAAAATATTCTGACATATATACTACTGTGCACACTATAAATACCCAAAGAGTGCATTTAATGCTTTATTTTTAGGTTTTGTTTGACACTCAGAGGAAAACTGCTGGAAAAAACTGCCCTGCCTGCGGAATGGCAACAGGAGACAAAATACACCATGATTGGTGATCAGCAGTGACTGTTTGTAGGCTTTATTATATGCTAAGGTGGCTTAACTGGCTAAAGTGGCCATAAACATCAGCAGTAACACCCTTTGCCGACGTTCAGTTTCTATAATGTAGAAAGCAATATTCTGAGACAATCTGCAACTGGTCTTTCATTTTTTTTATTATTTGTGGTTTTTTGAGTTATTTAGCTTTTTATTCAGCAGCTCTCTGTTTTACAGTTTCAGAATTCTGATTGCTAGGGTCCAAATTACCATACCAATCATGCACTGATTTGACACTGAAAAGACTGGAGTACGAATAGGAGAGGCCTGTATAGAAAGATGAGTAAAAAGAAGTAGCAATAACAATAAATGTGTAGCCTTACAGAGCACTTGTTTTTAGATGTGGTCAATGACCCCCCATTTGAAAGCTGGTAAGAGTCAGAAAAAATTAGCAAATAATTCAAAAACTATAAAAAAAAAAGAATAAATGAAAGACAACTGAAAAGTTGCTTAGAATTAGCCATTCTATAACATACTAAAAGGGATCAAATAAAATCTTTCCTCCTTGCCCAATCCATATGGCGTCGCCATATGGTTGCCTCATCTCCCAACATACAAGCAGCGAATATTGTAGAAAACTTTGTTTTGTACAATATCCATGCGTATATGGCCACTCGTTCGTGCCGCAGAGGAAACAATGAAACCGGTTTGAACTGCCCCAATATTATAAAAGATTTAAGCCTGTTCTCTGGAGGTTCTGATCCAAGTTCTCCAGCAAATCTCTTGCAAGAGGAGCGAGGAAAAACAAACAAAAATCAAAACACATACTTGTAGTGCACATTATGTTTCCAACATAACAACCTGTGATTTTTCTGAGGTTTCAACTTCAAAGGTATCTCATAAACAATCTTTTTTAATACAAAAGACCAGCAAAATGGTGTAAACAGCTGTGAACACTTTTTTACAACATGGAAACTATTTGTTGGCAAGACCACGTCAATGATAAAGGTAACTAATCTTGAGATGTCCAACAACACAAGTTCGCACTGACCTTATAAAAAGAGGTATGGTATGCAATTATTGTGCTGGGAAAGGTAATAGTGTGTTTGATATTATACCATGACAGGTTCATTAGGACTGGTCTGCAAATAATTCCAATTGGTACTTGATGTGAGATACAGATTGGCTATTAGAGCTGGTAAGGTATTATAGAAAATGTAGTAAACTCCAGATAATGAACGTTGGTTTCCTAAAGCAAAACAATTACATTTAAAAAAAGATGATAAGTGTTCACAAATACAAGTAAGGACACTGAGCAAAGCACCAATTATCACACATTCATTACAATTCACTTACCCTTATAACCAATAAAAAACGTAATTTGACCTTTCAAGTCTTTGCTGCTTTGAAGACTATTACAGTATCTCTGAGCCATAATAAACCTAAACATTTAACTATCCCTGGGATAAAAAAAAAAAAAACATTTCAATCAAGTATCTGCATTTATAAAAGTTTTCATTTTTGATTGGAGATTTAAGGGTCAGTTTACGATTGTACAGGAAAAGGTTCATACCACCAATAAGTGTAAAACTGTGCTCTTTAGAGTAATGGCATATAGGGTGTTTTGTAAGCAAATGCCATCTGGTGAGAACAAACACCACTCTCCACTAGTAACCATTCCTTGTACCTACCAATGGTACAGTTCAAATGCTCTACAGAATTGCACCTTTGCTGGCTCATTCAGCTTGAGTCCTTGAGCAACATCAAGTACAATTGTGGATGTCCTCATTCTCACAGACACGTCTGTGTGCCTTTACGAATGATGTACAAGTAAGAAGTAAGCAAGTGGCACCACTTAAATGTCAGATGCACCTTGCCAATGTTTCATTTACTGACAGCACAACTCTTTGCTCTCCTATAAAAGAGGTACATAGAGAGCTGTGCCTGAAATAGTCTAAAATAGGGGATAAAAATATCTTATTTGTTGCAATTTGTTCCTTGCCCCTTATACACTTACATTTGCTGTTTTTATTATATTGCAGAATATAAATTGTTGTTTATTATGGCCTCAAAAACTACAAAAACATGCATTTTGCTGAACTATTAATAATTGTAATTTTGAGCTCTAGATAATGGAACTATGTATAAAAGGCTGTAATTCTTAAACTTATCATCATCTTAAAAAGTCTACTATAGGCAGCTTTGTTTCATATTCATTGTGATGGATAACATAGCTCTAGAGTCCCTGAGCACTATTCCATTTGAAACAATTATTGGTCACAACATACTGAGTGCCAGAAGAATAAAAATACAGAATAACCTCACAGACCAGTTACAGGGTCTGCTGTATGATTGGGCCTTATTTTTTCCTGCATGTCTTACTGGCACCGAGAAAGTGCACACACCAGGGAAGGGGAACACAATGGAGAGTGGCAAATCACTGGGAACCCCCAAACCATTAATGCAGGGGTTGCAGTGGAGGCATGTTATACCACTGTCGATAGCAATCCACAAGTGATAATTTGAGAGTAGGAATAGTTCTGTATAGACTGAATCTTAGTTTACTAAAAAAAAAAAACTGAACTCTATATGAACTTGAGTCTTATCTATTTCTAGAAACTCACAAATGATGATACATCCTGACAAAACAAAAAATTCTAAGAATGATGTTAAATCCAAACATGAACTTGTAATTTTATCCACAAATGTTCCAATGTGAAGTTAGTTAGTCAGATGATTGCTAAAGGAGAACACAGACCATCACAAAATAAGTTCTTAAGGTAAAAGGGCAGCATTTACGGATATGAATGTATATGCCAGTTTGGTATGATTCTTTAATAGGTCACTTATTAAGACATAAAAACAGCTAAAAAACTTTGTTTTTAAGTAGCTACACTCCACTTGTGGAGGGATGGTGGGCCTGACTTGGGTTGCCATCTTTTGGTTTCCTCAATTGGAACGCGGTGGGACAGTGATTTTGGGGGCAGGGTGGGTAGCATTGGAGGCAGGGTTGATGACATCTGGGGGCAGGACAGTCCTTCCAAAAACTGGGCTGTCCAGATGAAAACACTAGGTCTGAATCTGCCTACAGTCCATCCCACCTGCAATATGAGTGCACTGCAATCTTCTAGAATTGTCCCACTGTACACCTGTCACATTTTATTTATATTCTTGCACCTGCCCCCTCTATGACATTAATGATGGCTGGGTATGATGCCTGGGTCAGGAACAGGTATATAAGCAATGGGTCCAACAGCAGGTTGGGTCAAAGTTGAAAGAGGACAGGCTAGGGTTGGGCATAGGTCTTTATTAGTTGACCGGCATATCACCGTTACGAAGTTAAAGTTATCTTGTTTTTTACTTTTTGAATGTTTCATTTTGATTTCCCCCTAGTTTTTGTTAAGGTGAATCTGGCTTGGTTTGCAGTTGTTTGCTTTCCTAGGTTACCATAGGGGCTAGGGTACCATAGGGGCTGAGTTCCTTCTTGTTTCTATTTTCTTATTATTGCCTTTTTTGCATATCTATTGTTTTCATACACAAAAATACAAATATATATGTACAATTGTACTGTTACTTTACATTACTTCTATTCAGAAAAAAAACAATTCTTCTCTGAAACCACTTATAAATGCTAAATGGTTACTTGATCATAGTACCAGAAGATATGTTTGGCAAAAAAACAAAGACAGTAATTCACCAAAAGAAGCAGACGCTTACTGAAAAGCATGATGGTGAAAGTGTTATGTTTTGGGGCTTCCTGCTGTATTAGGACTTGGGCAGCTCATCACCATAATATAATCCAATTCAAATGCTTTGTTGAACCAGAGAGATTACATCTGTCAGAAGATCAACCAAAGAGGCCCTTGCAAAATATACACAACGGCTAAAAAATAGAGAGCTGTGTTACAGGTATGGGACCTATTATACACCTTAAGTTTACTAGAAAATCATATAAACATTAAATAAACCCAATAGGCTGGTTTTGCAAGGTACTGTTTTATAATTACAGAGAAATGGGAAATACTTTTTTAAAATTGCATTATTTGACTATAATGGAGTCTATGGGAGATAGCCTTTCCATAATTCAGAACTTTCTGGATAACAGATTGCATATCTGCCATATAGCCAAGTAAAAGTCCAAAGCCAAATCCCATCAAGATGCTGTGTAGGGTTCAAAATAGGCGGCGAATGGTAGGCTGTGAATGTTGGAACCCCCTCAAACATTGCACTTCTGAAAATTATTTGGCGGACTGGGGAAAACATCCACCTAGACAATTTCATTGTCAGGACTATTGGGGATTCAATTCCTGGTCTGCATGTTACTGAACAGTGCACTCTCCTGCTAAGCCACTGGAGGCAGTTGGAGTTCACACTTTAGACTGTCCATATAGACTACTGCCATTCATTGTCTCCACCCCTAATCTCAATAAGGCCAGGTGGCAATTGCATATATATAAGATATTACCTTCCTGCTAGCTGGTGCTGGATCATTAACCTGTATTTGTGTTGTAGCCCCCTTTGTGCCAGTGTTCCTGATCTGCCCTGTTCCGGATTCCTGCTGTCCTGATTCTTCATCTGCTCTGTTGCCGTTTGTTCCACAGTCCTGTTAATACCTTGTCCCTGCTCCCATACTTGATCTGATCTCCTGGTTTTGACCCTTTGCTTGTTTCACGGACTTCTGTTGCCTGCCAAAGACCTCTTGCCTGTGGACACTGATTTACATCAGCCTGCAGCCTAACCCCAACCTTTGGTTTGTCATATTGACTTACATTAACTTATCTTCACATTATACTCCTTCTCATTTGTCTTCTCTCACATGCAACATATGTTTCTAGTTGCCCATTAAACTTCATTCTGAGCATATTTCCCGTATCCTGGTTGTTCGAACACCAAACATGGTGTCACCAAGTTACCATGCATTTCAGCTCCCATCTGTCAACCACACACTCTTGGTAAATCCTGACAATCATAGAATGAAAGACAGTTATAAGAAATGTCTATTTGAGGCTGTTTCTGTTAAAGGGGTACGAACAATTTTATCAGAAGGAAATAGCAGGTCTGTAAATTTTTTTTGAATACCTGTTTAATTAAATGTTAATTTTTTTGTTTTAAAAGGTGTACTGACATACATAATGTCTACCTTTTCATGACTGTTTGTTTAATTGTTCTCAGAGCAGTTCTGCTATGCTTTATGATTAACTGAGATTATAGTTAACTTTATAAGTTAATCGAAAGTAATAGCAATGATAACCAGGTAAGGGAATAACACAATGGCAGTTTGGCTTTATGGGTATCCATAGAAACAAAAATGTTCAGCAAGTGCATGAAAAAATTAAATGAAAATCAAGAAGGGAAATTAAGAAGCATCTTTATTCCTTTGTGTTTAAGTTGAACTTCTCCCTCAAAGACCCTTCCATGGGAAATAGTGGTGCCAGATGAGTTATAATCAATTAAGAGAGACTAGCCCCAAAAATACTGCGAAGAACAGCTGGAACTGCTACTCACCAATATATTGAAGAAGTCTTGATGCAGATCCAGAACATACACAGGCACATGCACACACTATAGTATCCCCTTAACATCGTGCAGACAAGTTTAGCCACAATTTAAATATCACATTCTTTTAATTACTCTCATTCAGCAGCAAACTCAGGCACTCAGCCTAGAAGTAGGATAAAGCAAGGCTTCACACTTCTAAACTGAAAATTGAAGATACTCCAAGCTGCCAAAATTAAGACCAAAAATGCTGGACTCTTTATACATTGTAAAAGGAACCTCAACAGACTCACCAAGTGAAGGCTGGCTGGGAGCCAGATTCAAGTTTTTCAAAGATTTTTTTTTAATAGCATTCAATCTCCAGATTTTTTCAACCATTTTGCATAGCATCATGATTCTAACAGGATCCAGTAGATGTTAATGTAAGCCCACTGCATAAAGAAAAACAGCTCTGTGCCACAGATAAATAAAATTATTTTGTACCTTTTTTCATGTCTGGTAATCTGCCCTGGTAGTGACTGTCTGCCTCCCCTGAGTATTCCTCTATTATGGTGATTTTGACTTAAATGTCCTGAAGATGGAATGTTGAATCGTGGATTTTCCCCTCTTCTGTGTAGGGGTATAGATGTCCGTATGGCTGACACCACATGTCCAGAATATGGACTGATTACAGTGTCATGATTAAGATTATTCTGGTTGCTCTGAGCTCTTTCTCCAGCCGAGTACTGCTGGCTGGGGACCTGGTAGCTTCTTTCCTGGTAATGGGCTGGAAGGCAAGGTCGGGTTTGTTCCATAACCCCACCATTGCAGCTTCTAGAGCAAGCTGACCAAGGACCCCAAGTTCCCCAGGTGCCAGACGGAACTGTAGTAATATTTCCTGCCGTGTCACTTTGCTGCTGTATCCTCTGTGGAACCTATAAATACATAGACACACATTGGTATAGAATCATCCTTTATAAATACATTACAAAATATACATCAGTATTATATTGGGCTCATATCAGATTGAAGTAATCACTTGGCTCAAAATTTGGAGTAAATGATTTGCTGCTATAAATGTAATTTGTAAGGAACACTTGTACTCTATCTAGAGAATTGTTTTTTTTCTTAAGAGTATATTATTTTGATTCCCTTTATATCTGTGGTTATTTAAAACTAGCTTTTCATTATATGGATTATACCCCTCATTAATACATGTACATGTCACACATGTTTTTTATTTATCTGAACCCAATATTAAAAAAAATGTCGGTTATACCCAGACTTCTATCTTGCCTTGGTTCTCGAATAGTGCCATCTCCATGTATATCATGACCCAGATGAACGCAGACCCAGATGAACGCAGGCTCGGATTTGTGGATAGGCCACCAAGGCCAGGGCAGCTTGCTGCCCTACCACACCCACATTGGTTCAGAAACACTGGGAATCCACAGAAGATATTATATTTCCTGTGCACAATTCCCCAGTGCTCCGGTCCCGACAGGGGTCAGGGGCGATGAACAGCAGTGGTCCTAGGGTTGCCCACTATTTAAATCAGGCCCTGTATGAGGAGAGTTTAATATTTATTTAACATCATGCTTAAAAATGAAAGTAGGTAAGGTAGCCATCTAAGCTTTTATTTAACAAGAGAATGTAAGGTGGCCAACTCCCTTTTTATGTTATACAATTGTGTGATTCTTCATTCTGCGGATATTGCGAGTGCTTGGTTGCTATACCTATGAATATTGCATGTGTATTCCAAGTCTTAAAAAAACTGGCTTCTGCTGCAAGTCAGATCTAGCAATGCAGAGAATAGTAAGGACCAGGAAATACTGTTTAATAATGCTAAATTCAGTGAGAACTTTTGAATGGATGAATAATGGAAAGTTGTTTAGAATTACACCTTTCTTTTATTATGGAGTAGAGAGAAGAAGCTTCCCTTTAAACAGAAAAGTACCTTTTTTATTTTTCTTAGAGATAAATCGCCTGCTTGGCACACCTCCTAGTTTGTTTACTGGCATGCATAAAAGTTACCCCATCACCAAATTAATGTTTTTCATTCTTCAATAAATACAAGTGGTATATTCTGTGTCTATGTGCCTTGTCTTCTTATGTTCTCACAGATCTGATTGTGAAGACAGAGTGAGGTGCGTATGCGGCTTCTTGTTTTTTCTTCCTAAGAACAATGAATGTTATGTATTCCTTCTAGTGAGAACAGATAATATAACATTAACCCCTTGCCTGGTTGCCTGGGAGGTACACGGCTTTACATGTCTGTTTTTGTACCCAGATCTAAATTTGTTTTACCAATATTTCAGTTACATTTTGATTTATGGTATTTGATGCTGTGAGCAAATAAAATTCTATTCTTTCATAGAGGACTGCAACAAGTTTGAGACAGAAATGCACAATAAGTATAATAGAAACTGCGTGTTAAACTGCCTGCTCAGAGGATAAAGACATTTTCAAGATAAATGTTGGTTCCTGCCAGTTTTCTCAGATTTCAGCATTTCCTTTTTTCTAAGGTCTGAAACAGACATGAGCGAATAAAGCTCATGTAAATATCCAGTAACTAATAGAGCTGTCTTGGCCCCAGAGCTCTTACAGGGTTTTCTTCAGTATTTGCAGTGCAAACTATGAAATATTCCAAAGAGACACCCAAGTCTGAAGCCATATGATTGAATTGTTGGATTGTGATGAAAATGAAACATTTTTCATTGGGGTGGGTCAGCTCGGGCATTGCGCCATTTCACTTTAAAGTCCTTTTTTTTTTACTCTCTCTCATTTTTGAACATCTCCCAATTCCCACACATCTGGAGTCAGCCAATGCGTGTTAGCTCTGCTGAGCCTAATCTTGTGTGCAGAGCCTGCGATGATATAAGGAAAGGCTCACATACAAAAAAATATATGGCTGATGCTTTGCAACTCCTATTTTTAGAGCCCAATTAAATAATCTATCTTTGGGTGGTGGCTCGACAAATGTCTGGAATTGAAGCCAAAACTTAATGCAACTATCAGGAAAAAGAGTTGACGTTACAAGCTTTTCTCCATAAAATGTAGATTAATCCTGTGTAAAATGAAAGACTGTCTTTACAGTACATATCAGGTATTAAATATAAATTACTGGGCATCTGTGGAATGAAAAAAAAAAAGTATAATGCTGACTTTAAATGGATGATCCATTATTATTATTGGCCACCCAAGTCTACTCCTGGAGGCCTTGTCAGGTATAATTGGAATATACTGTAATTTTCCAATTCATTCTAGCAAGATAGAAGAATTACATTTTTTCAGAGCAGAGGAAGAAGTCTACATAGCAAAGCAAACAGGGGAGTAGCCTTAGCACCCAATGTGGGTTTCTAAGCACCAATACATTGACTCCTCAAAACAAAAGATAAAGAAGTGGCCAATCCACAATCCCATAAGCAGGGGATTAGGCATGCATATACAGATAGGTAGAACCAAAAATCTTGCTTATATTTCAATCTTTGGGCTGAGGGCACATAGATCGTTGGCCCTGCTGCTCTTAGCCTGCATTTTATTGCCGGCTGAAAGAAGCGGAACTACTCCCAACCAAAACATATTAAATATAAGGGTTTGGTTTCATTATTATACTTATTTTTAATCATATACAACTTCTAAACTGTGACCTGGTTGCTAGAGAAAATAAGCCCTAGCAACAACAAAGCACTGGAAGTTCTAAGCCAGAAACGTATTTAACAAAAGATGCAACTATTTATAAAACCATAACAAATTAAACGCAAATGGTCTTAAAATACTGTTGTCTACAGATACTAAAAGTAAATTTGAAAGGTAAACTACCCATTCCTTCTGTACCTTTAAACATATCCCGAGCATGACCCTGATCTATCAGTGCACACCTAGTGAAATGACTGCAGCTTAAAATTAATTAGTAATTTGTTTGTTAAAAGCAGCAGTTAGCAACATTCCAGTGGTGCTAACTATTGCAACAATGTGCAAAAAGTCTGTTTTGGCCAAGACACTATTTCTTGCAATGCCTTGTACTCTTGCTTCTTCATATGTTCCATAAGTTATGGCTGCAACCTTTCAGGGCCGTGCAGTCCACACAGGGGTGGGGTGCAGGCATCATGGGACAGACCACTGATATTATGGGGTGGACAGCTGATGTCACAGGCTGGGGCCATGACAGAAAAGGGCAGGGCTATGACATGGTAATCGGCCGATCACTAGGTTGGGGAATCCTGTCGGATGTATGCACAACCAAAAATCTTGCTTATATTTCAGTCTTTGGGCTTTGGGCATTTTTTGCAGACTGAGAAAAAAGGATACACTGCCCTCCGCATCTTTGTGTATCTGCACTGAAAATTACAACATCTACTTGATTGCAGACACATGAAGCAGAGTGGAGGTGTTTGAATTTTAGGGCCTACCTCCACTACACTTGCCTGCATGCAAGAGGAAACTAAACTTTTAAGTGCAGATTAACAGAGCTGGGGAAGGCAGTGGATCGGATTCCCTCAGCCTGCAAAAAATGCAGGCTAAAAGCAGCAGAGCCAAATCTCTGTGTGGCTTGTCCCTTAGGCATACCTCCCAACCTTTTGGAAGTAAAAAGAGGGACAAAAACAATTTTCACGCGCAGGGCGGCAAGATTTCTTGACCATGCCCTTTTTGTGGCCACACC
>CM044435.1:90324332-90345053 GCA_024363595.1 Xenopus borealis | reverse complement strand
GGGAATTCTCCCCTAGGGCTAACTAAAAGAGGAACTATAATGTTCTTTAGCTAGAGAGGCACTACACCAGGAGGCACATGGTTGGAAGAGTTGTTTTCCACATAATAGCAGAAGTAGTTCTATAGAAATAGTATACATCATGTAGTAGCTCTAACTTTGAAAATTACTGAGAAGCAAGGCAGGGAACCAACCTGAAATTCAACATACTGCGCTGCCAAGAAAGGACTTCCCACTGCAATGCAACAGTGGTAATGTGAGCACACATCATTTATTGGCTGGGCTAAACAGTAGGGAAACTGAATAAGTACTGCAAGTAACTGTTTGACCTAAAATAAAAATTTAGTTGGGCTAAACAAATCATTTGATAGGGCATATGGTTACACTTTTTTGTCAAAAACCCTTGCATATAATCTAGCCCTTGCTATTCAATATATATGTTTCCTTGCAGATTTGCTTTTCTCACAGTAAAGCATCTCATGGCCTTAATACATTGGAATACATAAAATACCAAGCAAAGCAGTTTTATCTTTCCTAATAAACTCTTTGAATGTATGAAAATCCCTAGATTCAATGGTAGGCACATTGCTCTGACTTGAGTGAGCAGACTTAAGAACAATCTACAGGGGTTCTGCAAAATGTTAACGTGATTGCTTCACCCTTTTCAGTACACAATAAAGTCTTTGCATATAGTCATTTTCTACACAAGTCTCAAGTGAGTGTGCCAAAGTCAAGAAAATGATTTCCAGTTTTCTGTCAAAATGTTAACAGAACACAGTTCTTATGCCAGTGTCACCGTTTCACACAGAGCTGTAGCACTTTTTTCTATGATCCTTGTATGTCTGCACTTAATTGTTCTTAAATGTTCCAGAAAAATTGTATCCTGTTTAAGGAGCTCTGGGTCTTTTTCATACTAAGTGCAATAGCAGACTAGCCTAATAAAGCAGGTACTGTCTAATCACACAGACACCAAATGGGCCACAGTAAGAATTAGCACAAGTGGGTTTAGACAGCTCAAGCCTCGCCGCAAAAAAGTTTTTTCTCCTCCATTCCCCAATGCAGTAGGAAGTGCTGCTGATGGAGTGCTGGTCTCAATAAAGCTGCAAGACTGAAGTCATGCAACAAGCTGTCACCCGCATCATACAATAAAAGCCATATTGTTTTCACAGTTTCTTTGAGTTAGACGTAAGTGCACAAAAGAAAACACTTACCAGCAGCAGGCAAGTGAATTAAAAGATAGACTTTTAAAAAGGTCTAATCCTCAAGAGATTGTAAATCAAGCTTACAATACGGCAACTACGTGTACACAAACAGATCTCATCGGGGAAGAATAAAGATAGAATTGTGAGACATTGTGTGTGTTTGTGTGTATGCTGGGTTGAGGGGTTGAACTTGATGGACTTTGTCTTTTTTCAACCCAATTTTACTATGTAACATGTATCATACCACAGTCCCTGACAAAGAAAAACTTTATTTTTCAACAGCTTTGATCAAGTGAGCTCCATTATGTATAAATATCAAAAATCAAAAACAATTTTGGATAACAATGAGATCAAATGTGTATCACAAAAGGCCCCAACTTTGGCAAATATTTTATCACCAAGTCTTTGTATAACAGACAGACAGAGAAATAAAAAGAGAACAATGGTAAATACATGGCTCAATACTGTTGGCACTTTTTTTTGTGGGAGTAGAAGATGCCTCTGTTGTGGGGTCATTAATAGTGATAAGCAGTTTATGTCCCATGCTACAGGAGAGAAATGTGATTTAAAGGGTCATTTTAACTGCAACAGTAGGTCTGGGATCTATCTGTTGCAGTGTACCAAATGTAAAATCCAATATGTGGGACGCACCACTCGCAAATTAAAAGATCGTGTGAGGGAACATATCTACTCTATTGAAAATCTTAAAAAAGAAACTCCTGTTGGAAAACATTTTTTGTACTGCTGTAATAGCAATGTGAGATATTTACAAGTACAAGTAATAGAGAAAGTGCATCTTCCAATCAGACCGTAATAATATTTTATCTGTAATTAATCACCGAGAGGCATTTTGGATTTTTGAATTGAAAACTAGAAGTCCAGATGGACTCAATAGGAGATGGGACATAGATTTTTTTGTATAAAAACTATAAGAATTGTTAAAAACATGCTCAACCGATATGATAAAAATATTCTTCAAATTCTCTACATTTGGGGATAAATATGTGGTGTGTAAGGAGCAATAGTACATAATGGTTGTATAAGCCAATATAAAGATGACATACAAAAAAATATTCCCCATATTTTGAGAACATGTATATGTCTATAGTGCATAATAAGGAATGTTATATAAAAATGATTACTCAGGTTATAGCAGGCTACTTAAAATAGAAAAGGCCTGGTGTGGGAACTAACAACAAACTAAATATAGCAGTGAAGATTAAGGGGAAGATTCACTAAGCTTGGGTGAAGGATTTGAATCCAAAAAATTTGATTTCAAAATTTTTTTGGGGCTAATTCGACCATCAAATTTGCTAAATTCGATTGAATCGAATTATTCGAATGAATCATTCGATAGAGTCAAATGATTCGAAAAATCGAAGAAAATGGTTCGACCATTTGATGGTCAAAGTACTCTCAAAATGTATTTGATTGCTTACTTCGCCAGATTAAACCTACCGAGTTGCTATATTTGCCTATGGGAAGCACCCATAGGCTTTTTCTAATTTTTTTTTTTTTATCATGGAATAGAAAACGATTTTTTCATGAAATCGGATGAATTTGTATGATTTTTCCGTGAAATCAGATATTTAGTACGATTTTTTCATGAAATCGGATGATCGCGATTCGATCGTTCGGTAGATCAAATAGCGGTACAAAATCCTACTAATTCGATTTCATCGGATTTTCCTTCGGGAAAATTTCGAGGGTTCGAATTCGAGGGGTTTTAACCCTCGAAATTCGACACTTGATAAATCTGCCACTTAATGTACCTTTAAATTAACTTTTGCCTCTAAAGTTTTTTTTAATTATTAGCATGAAGATTCAGCATATTCTTTTTCCAGGTGGAACTGCTGTTTGTTGAGGTCATTGTCCAATAAAAAAACAGATTGAATAAAAGCATTCAGTTTTATTGCTATACTTATTTTTAATCATATACAACTTCTAGACTGCTACCATGTTGCTAGAGAATTTAAGCCTCTGTAAACTAAAACATTGAATTTCAGGTGTGCAAACTTTGCCAGTATAAGGACATCTCTGCAACATATTAAGTGGGAAATGCTTTTCACTGGGTTAAACACAGAACAAAAATGGGAGGTCTTTAAAATGCTGCTTAATAAATATACATGTCATTATATTCCCCTTGTAAGCAAGGAACGTTGTTGCAAAGCAAAATATTTTTGGTTTAATAGAAGTGTTGGTGTTGAGTTGGGTAAGAAAAAAAGTGCTTTTAAGGCTTTCAAGTAAGCTGGGACAGCCGAATCATTTATAAGGTAAAAGGAGGCCAAAAGATCATGCAAAAAAAAGTGACCAGGCAATCTAAAATCAATATGGAAAAGGATAAAGCAGTAAGCAGTAAAAAGAATCAAAAATTAAAATGAAAGGAAGAGGTAGGACCTTTATTATTAGAGGGGGGTCAGCTGGTTGAGGAGAACAAGCAAAAAGCTCAGATTCTGAATGCATACTTTTCATCTGTCTGCACAAATGAGGAACCAGCTAATGAAGGTTTCCTTATTAGAGAGATAACAGAGATAACATTTTTTATTATCGATCATAACATTATCTTTGAGTGTTATTTGCACATTATTTCCATCAAATATTTTATAGCATAATTATAAACACTGACCAAAAGGAACCAGGTGTTAACATACAATTTGTATCTCTTTTTATATCTGAAACAGTATACCAAGCTTGCACAAAAAAAATTAGAAATTAAGATAGACCTAGTTATTTTTCCAATCCTCCATGCTAAAACAATCTCTATTTTCACAGCTATGCAGAAGGTACAAGCATAAGAATGATGGCTTCCAAGCACTCAATGCAATTTATTCATGTCCTTTGCCCACTTTGTATATTTTTATCTTGGAATGACAGTTCTGAACACAAAGCTTTCTCTGTTCCATTTAAATAATGTGCCTAACAGTGCCCCATAGCTGACTATACAGCTCTGTCAATCAGTCATTGAGATTAAAATCAACCCAATAAACAAGTCATTTTCAGGAGACTTTAAATCCCTTCATTTCCTAATTACAATAAAGACTGTGCAAAACCGCTTACTGATGTATCACTGGATTCAGGATGTTTTTACACAGGTCAGTAAACTACTGTAGTTACTGTGCTTCTTCGGCACTTTTCAGACCACAAGCTTGTTTTTGTTTTCAACAACACAAGACTGGTAGATTCCAGTGCTCAGGCCAAAATTTCCTAAAGCATTCAGCTTTAAGCCAACTAGAAATGATGTAACAGCAAAACAGTTTTTGTTTTCAAGGAACTGGATTAAATCCCAATACTGAACTTTCTCAGCTACAGAGTTAGTATGTACATTGCAAAGTGTACAGTGTTTCCAAACAGAGGCCAGTATGCAGTAGCAGGATAATGAAAATATTTACCAATCTTCTGCTTATTACAAGTAGGTACTCTTTAGCGTTAGGGATGTCGCGAACTGTTCGCCGGCGAACTTGTTCGCGCGAACATCGACTGTTCGCGCTCGCCGAATGTTCGCAAACGTCGTGCGACGTTCGCCATTTTGGGTTCGCCTTAGCTGGCGCTTTTTTTTTACCTCTCACTCCAGACCAGCAGATACATGGCAGCCAATCAGGAAGCTCTCCCTCCTGGACCACCCCCACACCCCCTGGACCACTCCCCTTCCATATATAAACTGAAGCCCTGCAGCGTTTTTTCATTCTGCCTGTGTGTGCTGCTTGGAAGAGCTAGTGTAGGGAGAGAGCTGTTAGTGATTTGAGGGACAGTTGATAGTAAGTTTGCTGGCTAGTAATCTACTTGATACTGCTCTGTATTGGAGGGACAGAAGTCTGCAGGGATTTGAGGGACATTTTAGGTTAGGTAGCTTTGCTGGCTAGTAATCTACCTTCTACTGCAGTGCTCTGTATGTAGCTGCTGTGGGCACTGATCTCTTCTTCATTCATTAAAGCTCTTTGCGTTTTTTTACGTTGCAGTAAGCGCCGCGTTTCGTCTTTGCGTGTGAACAGGCTGTAACCTTTACACGACTTGATTGGCATGTAGACGCCGGACGTTTTAAAGCAGTTTATTACACAGGTTTAGAAATGTAGTGTGATTTCTGCCCTTTACAGCACAAAACGCAGCGCTGTGTCAACAATGGATTTTTCAGATACATTTTTGCCCTTGATCCCCCTCTGGCATGCCACTGTCCAGGTCGTTGCACCCTTTAAACAACTTTAAAATCATTTTTCTGGCCAGAAATGTCTTTTTTAGCTTTTAAAATTCGCCTTCCCATTGAAGTCTATGGGGTTCGCGACGTTCGCGAACCGTTCGCATTTTTTGACGCAAGTTCGCGAACTTTTTTTCCGACGTTCGCTACATCCCTATTTAGCATTGCAAAACCTCTATTTGAGGCTTTAATCCTATGTAGAGTATGCAGCCTTGGGACTCTGTTCAACCAAAATGATCCAACACAATCACTGGTCTTTTATTTTTACAATAAGGATTTTAAGAATGCCAACATTTGAATCTTCAGTGTCCTCCAAGTCTTTGTTGAGAAGAAATCAAGACTTCTATAAAACGTGTGAGAAATAATAATAGAACCTGGCATATGAAGTAGACCATTCACAGCTGTATTTTACTTGGATATATATACTGGTGGTATAAACTCATAATCACTCAAGCTCATCTGAACTACTCCCTTTGATGATGTTAACAATATAATCAGTCTTGCCACCATGTTGTGGCCATATTTGATATTTTTGGACACAAACTAAAAGCTATGTTAATATTCTTTACCATCTCAAAGTCACTGGTTAACTGCAGCCACTTCTTCATTTATTTGGCTTGATTATTTGCTGGAATACACACTGATCACAAAGTAATTACTATGCATAGCAAAATTTTTAAACTAGCAGTTAAGATTTATTTATAAGAAACTTTGGTGCCCATATAATGTCTATGAGGTAAGAGTGAATGATACATAAAGGGTTTGAAGTCAGATTTCCACAGAAAATAGAAGTTTTACACATGAGTGAAAGTGGTTCATTTGTAGGCTTTGCCCATTTAAAAGGTGTTAGAAGTCAAACATTCAAGATTCTCCAATTAAATTGCAACCCACAGGACAACAACAATATTAGAAACATTTTAAATTTGCTTTTAGATTACAATGTGAAGATTCTATAAAGCAGCTTTATAGCCAGAGCACAACTTACTTATTTCTGGATACAAGTAAAAAATCATCTCAAGAAGGTTCCGAGTTAGTTTGTCTCTCTCGAATACTGAAATGTTGAACTAATCAAACTTAAGTTATAAACTAAATGGCAGTGTGTTGGGAGTTTCCTTAAGTCAGAAGGATCTTGGAGTTTTATAGATAACAATTCTGGGCAGTGTCATTCTGTAGCTACTAAAGCAAATAAAGTTCTGTCCTGCATAAAAAAGGGCATAAACTCAAGGGATGAAAACATAATTATACCTCTTTATAGATCCCTAGTAAGGCCTCATCTGGAGTATGCAGTGCAGTTTTGGACTCCAGTCCTTAGGAGGGATGTAAATGAGCTGGAGAGAGTGCAGAGATGTGCAACTAAACTGGTTAGAGGGATGGAAGACAAATTATGAGACTGTCGAGGTTGGGGTTGTTTTCTCTGGAAAAAGGTGCTTGCGAGGGCACATGATTACACTTTACAAATATATTAGAGGACATCAGAGGACCTTTTTACCCATAAAGAGGATCACCGCACCAGAGGCCACCCCTTCAGACTAGAGGAAAAGGACTTTCATTTGAAGCAGCGTAGGTGGTTCTTCACAGTGAGGACAGTGAGGTTGTGGAATGCACTGCCGGGTGATGTTGTGATGGCTGATTCTGTTGATACTTTTAAAAGGGGCCTGGATGATTTTTTGGACAGACATAATATCAAAGGCAATTGTGATACTAAACTCTACAGTGAGTATAGCTATGGGAATATATGGTTTGTGTGAAAGAGTGTAGGAGTGTAGAGGTGTGTGTATGCTGGGTTTTAATTTGGATCGGTTGAACTTGATGGACTGTCTTTTTTCAACCAAATTTAACCATGTAACTATGTATGTGGTGCTCAAGCCCAAGGTTAAGTCACTCCAGCTATAACATAAAAGCAGTCCTAGTGATTTTACTAAGCTCCTAATTTTTAAAAGATAAAAGGGAAACAGTCTTTGTAAATATGAATGATAGTCCTTTTAATATGTATGCTTTATTATTAGATTTATTTAAAAGTTTTTGTAAAGCATTAACAAGGGATGGTCTGTACAACAGAAGATTGTACAGCTGAAACATACAGATTACATACAAATAATTACTAAAACATACAAACTACAACATTTCCCAGGTTTACCGACCTGCAAGCAGTTAAAGGCCACAGGCTTGTAAGAAGAGAAGCACTATAATTTTACTACTAACACTAAGAAAAGTTGTTGGCAGTGTTGGACTGGGGCACTGGGGTCATAGCAGAGAACCTGACCTCAAGGGCCCTTGGGCCAGGAGCTTAAGTATTGTTCCTATGGGAGAAAAGAGCAAAATAATTCTTAGAAAGGCAACTGGTTTCTACTACACATTTAAATGCAAGCAAGGCAAAGGCAGACTGGCTGTGCAGTGGCCTGTTAGGGGCATTAAGTGCCCCTCTGATGCACCATCTTGGTAAAAAGGGTTCCCCTGACCAGATCAGGGTATACTGGGATTTTCCCTGGTACCATGAGGGCCAATCCAACCCTGTTTTTAAGAGGTACCTCTAGAATGGCTAAAGAAAAACAAAGGGGTATCACAAAATATATAAACATGGCATAATTATTAACTTTAGCAATAATACAGTTCCATGTCCTGAGGGGGAATGTAATGAAAGTCACAACGTTTGTACGATGTTTAGTAACGCATAGAAAGTAATCAGCATGTAGCGATTATTGGTCACCTACAGTATGTAAAAGAAAAATATCATTGGCTGGTGAACACAGTGCCTTTTTATCATATTAAAGGGCCAGTAGCATAAAAAAATGAAATTGTTTTAAAGTAATAAAAACATAATGCAGTGTTGCCCAGCACTAATAAAACTGCAGTGTTTGCTTCATAAGCACTACTACTGTTTATATAAATAAGCTGTTGTTTAGCCATGGGGGCAGCCATTCAAAGGAGAAAAAGCTCCTTTCACAGCGGATTGCAGATAAGCTCTGTAGAACATAATGTTAAGGGGCAAATTTACTATTATTCCCCCAAAAAAATTAGTTTCTACTCGATAAATGAATAAATCCTACGTTCGAAATTCGATCGAATTCGTTCGAACTACGAATCCTTCGCATGAATATAGTAAATCGACCCCTAAGTGTTATCCATTACTTATCCTGTGCCATATAGCCGTTTTTCAATTTCCACCATTGCTACTCAGCAGCTTGTTTATATGAACTATAGTAGTGTTTCTGAAGTAAACAAATCAGTTTAAACGGAGCTTTAATTTTTTGGTGTTACTGTTCCTTTAACTCATGTTCATTTTTACCATCCCCTCCAAAATTGATTGAGTTAATTAATTCTAATATCCTTCCAGTAATGAGAAATTAATAATATTTACCCACAACCAATCTTTGGCTATTAATAAAGAAGAACTAAAACCTAAAAATGAATATAACTTTAAATGCTGTAATTTATACTCTGAATTTACTGGATCAGCCCAGAGGTTTGGTTGTTCTTTAACAGTTCTTTAACAGTAATGGCCTCCAAATGTGCTCCCCATCTTTAATCTTATTGAACCACCTCAAGTGTCTGTGACGATGCACACGCTCATTGTGCTTTGAGCAGCTGTTGGGAATCTAAGCCCAGGGATCTCTTGAAATACTCAATACAAGGTTTTGTCTATCTTAGAAGCCGATTATCAGTAAAGCTGAACACAGTTTTTTTGAACTGCTGTAAATGTGAATCTGAATTATTTACTAATCAGCCTTGCATTGTGATTCATGATTTGGATATCTTATGCCTACTGTATTTCGTAAAATTATTTCTCTAAAATCAGGTAACGGATGGTATACCAGAGAATGTCATGTGTATCAGCAGAAAAGAAAAAGAGGCTACTGGGGGGCATATTTGGTGGCATGTTTTCACTACTAAAGGGTCAGTTTGGGCTAGTAAATAATCCCAAAACATAAAATGCAGTCTACTGCTTTGTTAATCTTTAGTTTTCCTTTAAGTAAGATATTAAAAGGTAACTGTTCTAATAGCAAATGTAAACAATACTAAATCTGAAAATCAGCAAAGCCCTCTGTGGCAAGATTTTATGACACCACGCAGAAGATAAGGTTACAAAAACAGGAATACCTCTGAAATAAAGCAGGAACCTCCTTCAACAAAGAGAAAAAGAAACAAGAGTGACATGAGCAAATGAGGGCTGTGATGATCACACAGGAACAGCTGTGGCTGGGGACAACAATTCTATATAGTGAAATGGGATTCAGAGGGTATCACCTCGGAGGCCTCCATTCAAACACTTGTTAACAAGAGTTCACATCCTGTTTGTACAGTGCTGGGAAATTGGGCATTTCAGTCACTCAGTTAGCAATTACCCTTGCCCTTTTGATAGACTAATAGGGAAATGGTGTCTATTTTCATGACATCTCAACCTGAGTGAAATAAATTACAGAACTTGCCAACAATCTGCTGAATGATGGAGGGAATCGTAACTAAATATATTAGTGCTCTGAATGTTTACATCCTCAGTACTTCTGGTTTAGACACTATAGCAGTAGCCAGCTAATAAACAGACCTTAAGGATAACCCAGGTCAGATCCAGAGAACAGAAAGCACTGCACAAATATTGCTATACCTTCCAATTATATTTACAAGAACTTTAAAACCAACCAATATTTTCTGAATATATACAGAAAGTTGATTAAAATTCTATTTCCGTTTATTATGCCAAAAAACAGTTTCTTCCTTTAAACCAAACAAGGAACAACAGCAATTCTGAGGGAATAGCAGCATACAATAAAGAA
Organism: Xenopus borealis; assembly: GCA_024363595.1. NCBI lineage: Eukaryota > Metazoa > Chordata > Amphibia > Anura > Pipidae > Xenopus > Xenopus borealis. The sequence goes on along the minus strand of CM044435.1, from coordinate 90,334,893 downwards.
CATAAAGGTGGCCATACAATGAGAGATCCGCTCGTTTGGCAATGTCGCCTTGAGGTGGGCGATGCCCAATATCGCCCACCTCAAGGCGACAAGGAGGCAATATGGGTGGTCGGATTGCGGGACCGCATCAACGAACAGATGCAGCCACGATCTGACGGGATTTTTAGTCCTGCCCGATCGACATCTGCCCGACTTTCGGCCAGATATCCATCGGGAAAGCCCGTCGGAGGGCCGCATACACGGGCTGATAAGCTGCCGACTTGGTCTGTCGGCAGCTTTTATCGGCCCGTGTATGGCCACCTTAAGTTTGGGTACTGCAATATTCATCGACTGCAATAGAAGTCTGAAACCAAAGCTGTTGGGAGACTTGAGACTTCACTGTGACCAACAGTTTATTACATGTTGCTAGTTACTTTTTAATATGTGATAATGAATCTGAGACCTAATCCTCTCACATTAACCATTAATAATATATAAATGTGCATAAAAATATTACACAATTGTACAGAGCAAATACCATTAATTGTTATATGCAGTTCAGCATAGCTGATGTGTAATTCATCACCTTATAGACAGCTGTTCCAACCCTAAGACAAACTCCTGTGAATGTTTTCAGTACGCAGGTTTCTCTAGCGTAGGGCTCTCTCCTGCCATGCCCTTGGAATACAGCTCAGTGCCTTGCTAGCAGAAAGAAAAACTAAGAAGAAGGTTTTTCTTGCCTTTTTTGTTTATAGTTCAATAAAAACCCAGTCAAACATTTGTCCATACCTCTGCACATAGATCCATATATACAGTTTGTATAACCATTTGTATTTATTATTAGGATTGTGCTCTACCATAAAGCTTGCATTACATACGTGGCAAATTGTTATCCACAAACTCCAATGAAAAAGATGCAGTCAATGGAGCTACCTCCTAAAAGAAATGCCCAACTTTATTGTAGGGGTGGTGTCCCACAAAGACATTTCTTTTTGTTTCAGTCCCATTGGCTTGCACAGTAAAAGTGACAAGAGGGCAGGTTTTTCTTGTTTGCCCATGAATCTGTGCTGAGTATTGAAAACAGGCAGGTGAGGGTGTAAAACACTGAATTGTCTCTCAACTATGATGGCTATTGTGATGGTGGGTAGTGGTCACAAATCCAAAACATTACTCTTGCAGTGGCTATTCCCTTTAATTTGTGTCAAATTACTCTATTTCAGAGCTTGCTCAAGCTGAATAGACTATATGAGCACTGTTAGAGATAAAATTCACAAAACCGCTTCTAAAACGCACCAGCATCCCCAGTAAAAAAATGTTGTTTCATTAGTCACAGTACTATAGAAGTATTGTATGCATTATACTGCTTTGTACAGTATTTGCATTTTTTTTCAAAAGATTAAGCAGCATAAGAAGCACTTGGGTTCATGATTTATCATTTTTACTATTTAAGGGAGTGTATATTTTTCATTTGTAATGCATTTTTACATGTAAAAATATGTGTGTTGCCAAACTCAGTATGAACACTTCCTTGCACCCCTCAGATAGGCCTCCTAGGTTTTTTTTATTATTATTATTCGGCATCCAAGATGTGCAAGATTCCTTTATTTTTCTTGTTTCTCTCAAAGCGGAGAGATGCATGCAGTGAAGAACGAGTGTGACCTTTCTGCCCTCCAGCTAAGAACATGTCAGTCTCCCATCAGGCCCCTCAGACCTCCTCTGAATCGGAGCAAACAGCAAGAATGTCTAACAGTAACATCCCAGGGCATTTCCCAGCAGAAACGGCTCACAATGTTTGGGAAGGTTGGTTCAAAACAGCTCAGCCTGTACAGGACTGGATATCCGTCTTTCACGACGGACATTGCTTTGGTTATTCATTTTGATCTCTGATTGGATTTGACAATTTTCCTACTGAAGTTTAAACATGAGCCTGTTATGGTTGTTTCTGAATATATTTCAACACTTCCAGCAGTAATTGATTAACATTGCTCCAGCAGGAACGCTGGAATGGTCGGCAAAATATAATGTTTTAAAATGCATCACAAGGAGGAACAGGGCACTTTGTCTTCTACTCAGATCCTAGAACTCTATCTGATTTGCACCAGCTGTTGTTAAGTGCCTTTCATTATTATGGTTTATTTATAAAGTCACAGCATATTTCACAGTGTTGCACAACAGGACTTCAGATTAGACCATAAAGGGTGTAAAATCTTTCCTTTAAGAATCATGGTTCTGTTTTCTTTCATTTAATTACAAGTTTCTTGGCTGTTAAAGTATTATTATTGGTGCTCCCTCTATATACAACCACCCTTTGAAGCAGTTACTGAAAGGCAAATGTTTTAGGACCCATAGGGGGCGTATTTTTTTTATATGCGTTTGCTTGCACCTTAACATGGAAGCTAACTGATTGTATTTTATTCTGCCTGGTTGTACCAGGCAGATCTGTGTTTTAGTACAGTTACATTTACTTGCATTTCTTCAAATACCATGCTGCATTTTTATGCATTAGACACGCATTTGGAATATATTAAAAGACACGAACGTACTTTGAAGTCCGAACTCACAGAAAAAGTATACAGACACATATAAAATGTACTTGTGTCTGTTAGAATCTATTTTAATACAGGTATGTAACCTGTTATCAAGAATGGTCAGGGCCTGGGGTTTTTCAGACAGCAGATCTTTCCATAATTTGGACCTGCATGCCTTAAGTCAAATAGAAAATCTTGTATACATTAAATAAATCCAATAGGCTGGCTTTGCTGCTAATAAGGTTTATTTGTATCTTAGTTTGAATCAAGTACAAATCCAAATTACGTAAATATCCACTATCCAGAAAACGCAAGGCCCCGAGCATTCCAGATAATGGATCCTATTCCTTCAGGTCCTTGTTAGGTCTACAGCATACAGAGAGGTAAAAATGGCTACTGCCTGGCACACGTTTCTCTGCATTTGGTGACTGTTTTACATAATCTGCAAACTAAATAAAGCAAACAAAACTGGAAATTTAAAACATATTAGCAAATATCCCAGATAACTACAAAAATACATATATTCCTTCTAATTAAATACATCACCATTGTTCCTTTAGAGCCTACAGTTTATCCAACCTTTTAAAGAACAGGGGAAAACAGCTGTGCAATCCACACACATCAAAGCCCATAAAACCTTAATCCCCCTCAGCCAATGCAATCCGTCTATTGTTTCAAAGTTAAATGGGATTGTTCCATTCAGAGCCATTAAAACCTAGCACTGACAATATTTTCTTCTCATCAACTCGTTTAACTGTTAAAATGTCTATTGAACCTAGCTCCCTAAAACCAAGACTACATCAAACTTTGTGGCAACATCACTGCCCAAAATGACCTTTTAATGTTGAGCTGTCATCAGTAGTTTTCATGAGTTATTTTAACTCTTGATTCTTTAAACAATAACTTCCCAGGGTTAGGAAATCAACTCTAAAGCAGGGGAAAGAAAGAGTAAGGGAATAAGGTTGTGCTGGACCACACAGGTGAAAGATTTGAATATTTTACCAGTGCATTTAGTTATGCAGTTCTGTCAGTAAAATATGCATTCATTTCCATTTGTTTTATTAGGCTACACATAATACACATACTATTACAGGGCTCTAAGCATGTGTATCTGGATGCCAAGTGAAGCAGCAGGAACAAAACGAAGATTGTCAGCATTCTCAGGATGAACTGTAACAAAATAGTAACACATTTAAGAATCGGCATAACCAATCCAGCTGTTAAAGATGAAAAAGTATCCGAAATATTAAAGAGTAGACTTGACCACTGACAGCTGACCTGGGCAAGACTTTTAGCATTGAGAAGGCCGTGGGCACCTAAAACATATGTGCCTCATCACTTCTCACCTCAGCTTGTATACCACCCAGTGTATAGTCTAAACCTCTCCATTTCCATTCTGGTTGTGCTAGGTCTTTTCATCATTAAAAATGATTAACATTTCTGCTGCCACATAAATCATCACTTCCACCCACCCCCAAAGAAAAAAAAATGAAATGAATGAAACTGCATTAATAATCTACAGAACACTGGCAAACTAGCCTAAGTATATAAAAAATGTTTTGGCAGTGGCTGCTTTCCTACAATACGGCGCATTAGCAAACATATTCACGTACTGATATACACAGCACTTGCATATAGAATATATAATGAAGCCTATAGGTGAATTATAAAAGAAGAAAGCCTCTGGTGAGTAAACAGCCCCCCTTGTAACTTTAATAGCTTGTAGATTGTAAGAATTTAGCACAATTTACCTTCTGTATCAATTATAAATTATATAAATAACTTTGTAATCTACAGGTTTAGTGTATACACTCTTCTACTGTACTGCACTACAGAATATATTGGCACTTTCTAAATAAATGTTAAGCCAGATTTTTTTAACAAGAACAGCATTAACAGAACAGCTCTCTTTACTAGCGTTGCACCCCCCTATTGCCCAAGTCTGACAAGTTAGAGGGGGGCACCATCAGGTCTGCTTCCTCTGGTGGCAGATAAGACAGATTCCCCCCTTGCCTAGCAAGTAAAAGACAAGCTATGGTTGGGGCCAGCTGCTTAAAGTACCTGTCAGCAAATTAAGGTTCCCAGTTTGTTCCTCCACCAGCCCACCCATTTAATCCCCAATCTACCATGTTCTAATGCAACTGTTCTGTTCTCTTAGTATCTGTGTTCAAACTGCATCTGGGTTCTCTTCCTACCTCTCTAACCATTCCTTCTCTGTTACTATGGTTCATTTTATGGTGGGAGTGGCTCTGAATTCTGTACTCAGCCCTCTGCTCTTTTCCCTCTACAAACCCTCTTTAGGAGACCTTATGGCTACGCGTCGCGTAGTTTTCGGCGCGTCACGTCAAAAACGCGACTCGTTTTTTAAGCGAATTTTCGCTAAGCGAAATTTCGCTGGCGATTCACTAATTTATTCGCCAGCGGCGCATCGCGGGAATTCACCGCGAATTCGCCCCTGCCGAATAAATTTGCCCATCACTACTTATGGCTTCATTTATCATTCTTAAATATCAATTGTGAAGAAAACATTCATATATATTTAGATACCCTTTCATGTTCGCGAACTTCCGCAAATTTGCGAACGGTTCGCGAACCCCATAGACTTCAATGGGAAGGCGAACTTTAACAGCTAAAAAAGATATTTCTGGCCAGAAAAATGATTTTAAAGTGGTTTAAAGGGTGCAACGACCTGGACAGTGGCATGCCAGAGGGGGATCAAAGGCAAAAATGTATCTTAAAAATCCATTGTTGACACAGCGCTGCGTTTTGTGCTGTAAAGGGAAAAAAGTCACTCAGGTGGTTGTGGACACTGTAATATTATGGATATTTAGACAGAATGTGAACAAGCTCACACAGCTAGATGGTTGAAGAACACACTGGGCAAAAAATGGCTACAGGGCAAATAATGCCTACAAGGTCAACGTATACACTACTACACCGGTGGATACGGATTACGTAAAATATATTATGGCTGCTTGAAAAAAGTCACTCAGGGTAATATTATGGATATTTAGACAGAATGTGAACAAGCTCACACAGCTACTGTAGATGGCAGTTGTTTGAAGAACAGTAGATTACTAGCCAGCAAACTTACTATCCACTGTCCCTGAAATCACTAACAGCTCTCTCCCTACACTATCTCTTCCAAGCACACACAGGCAGAATGAAAAAACACTGCAGGGCTTCGGTTTTTATAGGGAAGGGGAGTGGTCCAGGGGGTGTGGGGTGGTCCAGGAGGGAGAGCTTCTTAATTGGCTGCCATGTATCTGCTGGTCTGGGGTGAGAGGGCAAAAAAAATGCGGCAAAAAAAAAGCGCCAAATTGACGCGAACCCAAAATGCGAACGTCGCGCGACGTTCGCAAACTTTTGGCGAGCGCGAACAGCGGATGTTCGCGCGAACAAGTTCGCCGGCGAACTGTTCGCGCCATCCCTAACTACCGGTTACCTTTGACCAGTCCCTCTCCTTCTCTAATACAGCATCAGACCAGGTCCCCAGGGCAAAGCAAATCTGCCCCCCAGCTGCAAAACCATCCGGCTTCCCCATCACTGCCATAACCACCCACTCATAACAAAACACTAAAAGATGTCCTTATCCTACTACTAACAAGTCTCCCTGACTTCCACCTCTCTCCCCTGCAGTTAATGTTAAACTCTGCAGCTTGAACCCTCTGCTTTCCTACTTTCATCCAGTGGCAAGATCTGTTATGTGTGCCCGTTAAGCAAAGATTGCATAAAAATTGCTCCTTACTACATTTCTTTACTTGTCTGTTCCCAGCCTTCTCCTCCTCTGCTCACCACCATCTTTTTACATAATCCACATCCACTACCAACTCTCATCATAAACCTTTCTATCGCACTGCTCCTTACCCCAGATTTCATACCTGAATTCCTCGTTAAGGAACTCTTTTTCCAAACTCTTCAAAAAGAAACTTAGATCCTACTTTTTGGAGCACTATAACATATCTTGTCTGGTTCAGTCCTGGTATGTAAGGGCCAATGTCCAAACCTTGAATACTTTTATACTCTGGATGTTAACAGCCACTTAGATCATAAGCTCTACAGGACAGGGACCTCTTTCCTACTGTTTCTTTTAACATATGGCACTTAATCTCTGTGTATTTATACTTATTAATAATGCTCGTCCTTCCTACGTACCTTTGTAAACTGGCAGATTGTTTATTAATATACATACCCAATTATGTTCTCAACCTGTCCCAATGCAGGTTGTGCAGTTTATAAATACACTTATACATAAATACCCAATTATGACCTCAACCTGAGCAAATGCCTGCACCCATTACAAACAGCTTCCCCAAATCTATTTGACTACGGTCACTGAATCCCTGGACTGGGAAAATGTACTACTAGGTATTACAATATGCTACAAACTTTTCTAATCAGGATAATTGAAAACCATTTTTAATGCATGACTTAATGAATAGTGATGGGCGAATTTATTCGCCAGGGGCGAATTCGCGGTGAATTCCCGCGATTCGCCGCTGGCGAATAAATTTGCGAAACAGCAGGAAAAATTAGCCGCCAAAAATTTGCCGGCAAAAATGAGTCTTGCCTCGTTTTTGACGTGACGCGCCGAAAACGACGCGACGCGCGTCGAAAGCAACGCGCGTCAAAAACGACGCACGACTCGTTTCGCGAATTTTTCGCCAATTCGCGAATTTCTCTGGAAATTCGCTAATTTTTCAGCGAAGCAAAACGCGTCCGTTTCGCCCATCACTATTAATGAATACATGGGACCAAAATGAAAGATAATATATTTGGTAGAATTTGCAAATACAGTAGAACCCCCATTTTACGTTTTTCAGGGGACCAGAAAAAAATGGTGTTATCTTCAAGGGGCACTTGAAAGTAAATCACATGAACCATGCTCTAAAGCAGGGATTTCCCAACTTTTTTTTTTTACACATGAGCAGCAAAAAAAAAAAAAAAGGGTGGCGATGAAGGTGGAAGCATGCAATGAATTTCTGGGGGTGCCAATTATGGACTTTGATTAACTTTTGGAAGCCCCTATGTGGACTGGCAGCCTAAAGGAGGTTTTTATGAAACCAAAACCAGTAATTCAAATATAAGCACCTGATTTGAGGACACTGGGAGCAACATGTTGCTCACGAGCCATTGGCTGGGGACCACTGCTCTAAAATATGCATTTTGTTCCACATCAGTAAGCACAACAAATGGTCAAAATTGTGTTATATTTACAGCATTCCAGTGTAATGTTCCAAATGAAGGCTCTATTGTGCAGTGCAATGCATTCTGGTGTGTGCAAATACCGCTAGCCTCTGTGTTCCGAGTGCAGAGAACTGCGAAATGCATCCTGAATGGAATGCTACAGTAATGGAATGCTACAGTAATGGAATGCTACAGTAATGGAATGCTACAGTACCTGCATTAGGAAGTGCTCTATTTAAGAGAAGCAGACGAAGGGAGGCACATAGGCATCAACTTGCCCACCATTATTTAGAGACACAAGGTAGAGGGTGGTAGGGCATGCAGCGACATTGGGGCCATGTCCTTACTTCCTGCCTTCGGCTGAGCTGTGCATCCTGGTGTTGCTCTCTGCACTCAGTGCCAAATTTTTCATCCAATGCTCAGAGTGAACTGCTCAAGTTCTCCGCAAATTTCCATTTATTGAAAAACAGATATTTAGTGGAGGACCTCATTGTGACTGGTACATGCAAGCTAGCAACTGATATAAGTAACTAGACCTGGTGCAAAGTTTGTGACTTTTATTACAATACCCATTTCAACAACTATAGTCGTAGAGTTTAAACGGGGAATAGAAACCAAGCAGCAGCATTTGACTAGGCCAGTAGAATTTGCCCTTTGCCTGGGCCACCACATCAAAGTTATGGAGGTAGAAGATACAACACCATCATGAGAGAGAGGGGCCTGGAGGTTGGGATGGAGGGCACTTCAAGTTGCAACCTGGTGAGTGACTAATTTGCCATAAATGAGGCAAGGAAAAATGATTTGCATATTGCATATTTTTTTCCCCTTAAATGTTACTCCTATAATATCAAAGTACTTTTGTATAACTCAATGTTCCAAATGTAATTGTATAGTTTCAATTACTTCCAAACATCAAATCAGTTCAAGGCTTGTACGAGATATCATCTGCATGTGTCACAAGGAGCATTGGCAGCCAATGATTCATTTTCATTTTTGTCCAGCTCGGAGAGTAGAAATTTATAGCCTGCATGCCTGAGATTATTTTATTGCTTGTCCAGATCAACTATACCCGTTAACATGAGTCAGTCACTACTTGAATCATTCATTTGTAAAGCTCAGCTTGTTTCAATACATTTCCAAAAATATTGTTGGGTTATTTAACACAGTCATTTAAGTTGAAAAAAAAAAATTAAACCATTAGGTCTAGTGAAAACGACCCAACTGCTAATTTATCCAACCCCAACTGAAGCCATTCCATTCCAAAATACTTCCTTCCAAGTAATCCAAATTATCTAGCTCCTTCTTGAAACTATCTAATGTATCTTCCAGTACAACAACATCAGGGAGAAAATTCCACAGTTTCAAAACTCTCACTGTAAAAATCTTTTATGCATCTTAGGGGTTATATATCAAAGGTCGAATGTTATATTTTTGTACCTCAAATTCACAACTTAAATATTACCTTTTTTAAGAAAAAGCTTGCATGGAAAAGCTTGATTTTCCGAATACAAGTTGCAAAACCCGAAAACTCTAATTGATTGAGTTTTCCATGGGAAAAATTATTATTGCTCAAATTATTTGAATTTTCTGGCAAAACATTGAAAAAAACCCAAATATCATACAGGCTATTAACATCTTAAAATGGTTCAAGGGGCCTCTGCCACTGTATTTTGGGATTTTAGCCATTCCCAAGGTTGGGGTATAAAAAGTCCCAAAAAAAATTGTGTTTTTTTAAATCCAAAAATGTGAGTTTTGAGGAAAACACAACTTGAACCTTAATAAATAACCCCTTTAATCCTAGAATTGATCATGATGAAAGATTCTCATATTAAAAAATATATAAAAAAGTTACAAGATACTTTGCAGAACTATTATGTAAAAGGAATGATTCTAGAAAAAAAATTGACACTACTAAGATCTGAAGATAATAGAACTTCCTGACAATTTAGAACTGCAAATAGGTGATGAATGAAAATCGGCCACATAAATCATTTTTGTGTTAAGAATAACAAATCATGGATGTCAGAGTTCCCTTTGTCTATGTTCTAGCAGTCACTGTACCTTTAATTCCCGATGAAACAACAGAAAGCAGAACTCCTGCAGAAAGTCTCAGACACATATGCCAATCACAGAGCCCAAAGGAAGTTACTCACTCTAAATCCAAACGTGGGATTTCAGTAACAGAGGTAAGGAAATGACTTCTGCTGCTAATCTGTTGCGCTACATGCCCCTACTTAGGGGTTAGGAAAATGTTAGCACACATTGTAACACTGTAGCATCTGGCACCATTTGGAAGGCAGCCATGTTTGCTATCGGCACCCCTGAATGGGAAATTATCTCACGGGCACAGCTTTGTTTTGACAAATATAGCAGGCATGGTAACCCACATCTGAGATTAATCACTGCTGGACTTCATAAGCCGGCTACTATTACAGCACCAAGAGGAAAGCACTCAGAAGTGAGGTCAGTGGCCCAGCAGAATACAGGTTAGATCAATGTGGTTTCACAACTCATTTTCTTCCTCTGTTGGTCTAATTCCTTGTTCATCTGTTAGCAGATTTGAGCACCTTAACTTTAATCCCTGCGCCACGTTGTTACAGCTGAAATCACAGCTCTGTTAAATTAAGATAGCCCTTTGCTATAATGCGGAGAATGAGATCTGTGTAAAAGGCAAAGCATATGCTCAAACTGTAGGTACAGGGAAAACCCTGTTATTAAATCATGACATGTCATGCTTAAAGTAATAATATATATGAGATATTATTACCAATAACTGAACCCAAGTTTAAATAGCTATGCAAAATAACAGCCCATGTAAGCTTGCTGAATGCATATTCAAATAATTAAGGAAAAAAAAAAAAAAAAAA
>CM044435.1:90307378-90324114 GCA_024363595.1 Xenopus borealis | reverse complement strand
GGCAGGGGGTGGGGGGGGGGCGGAAGGGTCGGTGTCCATTTTCCATAAAAACCCCAATTCCCCCATGAAATTTTGACTTTTTCCCCTGCATTTTAAGTTTTTTTGTAATTCCCACTATTTATACTGTATTTACCTACACTTTTATGTTTTTATGGATTTTGTGTAGCCCCTAAATCAGGATTTTACCATATAATATTCTTTATATAAAATCTACAGTGCTTAAAAGGGTCTTTCACCCACAAAAGGCATCATTTACAATGCAACAAAAAGGAGGGGTTATGGCAATACACCAAGGCTAAGTAAAAACTATAAGTAAAAGGGAAGAAGTGCAAGGGATCTGGACAAATTAGCTACAAACATACAAAAGAGAGGATTGATCAATGCACATTCCTTGGTCCCCTATTTCATTAATAATTTAGTATCTCTGCAAATGCAAGTATTTAAAAAAAAAAACAGGGTTTCCAGTTACAAAGTTATGATCATAAATTTGGTAAGTCACCATACCACGTCAAGGTAAACCCCAGTGGTGTAACTACTCCCTGGTGGGCCCTGGTGCAGGATGGGCACCTGGGCCCCCTTGTCGGGCCCTTACCTCTATAAATCCCATGCTGGAGTGTTGATAGCATGTGTGCTGTAAAATGTCTTCCTAGATAACCACCTGCCATAGCCATTATCGTGGCTCTGATGGGCCCCAAGGGGGTGGGGACCCTGGTGCAATTGCTCACTCTGCACCCCTGGTAGTTACACCACTGGTAAACCCCACATGGTGGTCCCTAATGGTTTACCTAATTTTTGCATTGGCTAGCACCTCCCTGTGTGGTTTAAACAGGGGGATGGAAGCTGAAGGAGGTCATACTTTATATATATCTGCTTGTAAAAAAAATTGATCATTCTGGAACAAAAGAGTTTATAGCTGTAGCATAATCATTATGATAAACACTAGGGGAGGCTTTTACTACTTGGCAGATACTATCGTCTTTGATTGGGAGTAAAAGTCTATCAAAAACTATCAATAAATCAATGTTCTTCTATCTAAAGATGCTTGAGCTCGATTAGTAGTTACTATGTCCCATAAATCGAAAAGGACAGTGCTCATTAAAACTCTTACATTTAATTTGTGCATCCTTACCTTTCTGTGATCAATTGACTGCTGGGACACAACCAGCTGAACTCCTAACAGAACAATGGAGCTAACCAATCTGGAAGGGAACACAAAAAATCTGTTATTAGTCAAAAATAGTACACAGTCTTTAAGTTATCCGATGTAAAGAATCTCAAAATCTTGTATTAAATCATGTTGTATTAAAACATTCCAATTGCATACCAGTATTTGCTGGTGGATACACTTGCTGAATTCTTCAGTAAACCTGGGCAGAGGTTAGAAAAAAATGAGATATCCTTAAATGTATATGCTCTACACCCCGACTATGCAATAGGACTAAGATTGCAATAACACTATAATGGCAGAAAGTAAGTCAGCAAGGAAAAATAATTGCAATTTAAAAATGTCTTTGCGTGAAGTTATTATTAAGTTATTACAACCTCCATGTTGCCAGCACTCTTGACAAAAGGTTCACGTGCCTGGGTGCAGTATCCCACATATTTATACAATCCAAATGCAATAAGGTCTGCACTCTCAGGACTTCTTAAAAGGAAAAAATGTTTTATTGAAGAAGTTACTGACAATTTTTTTTCCTTTTAAGAAGTCCTGAAGTGATGGCACTCACAGGATTTTCAGAACAAAACAACTTAACAAATAAAAAAAGTTTATTAATCCAACGTTTCAACTCGCACAAAGCCGTCGTCTGTGCAAGCCGAAACGCGTTGATACACCATGCTTGAATAAATAAATCAATACACGCGCAATGGCGACTGCTTTCATGGACTGTTATTATTAATTTTTTGGTTAGCAGCCAGCCAATGATGCAATGAGTGGTGAGTGGCGATAAATTTCTCTCTCTCTCCTTGAAAAAGGCCCTAATGGGGGCCGAAACGTCGGATTGATGTACAAAATAAATATTATTTGATTATTAGAATTGAGTGCGGATCTTTTCTATATTAATGTATGCACACATTTGGATCCTGCACCCGATATTGATTGAAGTAAGGTTTCCGGATCAGAGTGCGGTTGCATAAGACAAGATATATATATATATATATATATAGATATATAGATATATATAGATATATATATATAGATATATATAGATATATATATATAGATATATATAGATATAGATATATATAGATATATATAGATATATATATATATAGATATATATAGATATATATATATATATATATATATATATATATATATACATATACATATACATACACACATACATATACACACACATTTTTCATAAATAATAAATGGAAGAATAGGTAAAACTTAGGGTAACCACCAAATAAAAACACCATTATTAGCCAACTTAATACCTATGGTGAGAGCAGGAGGACAGGTAATGAAGGTTGGTCTCAATATGCCGTCTCAATATACGCTTACACTACTTTTGCTTTGGTTTATTGCACAGGCCCCACTACATTACCAGAACATTATCTTTTTGTGAAGTCCTATTCTTAGACACTACTGTTTTCTATGTAACTGGCAAATTTTCTGAATGTTAAGGTATTGCTGAGCAGCTTCTTAAAGGAGACATGTAAAAAAACAAGAATGTTCCAGTGCATTTGTGTCTACATAACACATTTACTTTACATCGCTGTGCAATATGTTGGCAGTATATACATGTTATTAATAATAATACTAGTCCTGCCCATCTGTTCCACTTCCTGCTGCCTCCTTACACAGGCTGTGAACAGGAGTTGGTGGTACTCAGCACACTGCACTTTAGGATAGGAACCAATCAGTGGCTAGGCTGACCTGATAGGGAACTGAAGCCTGTCTTTGCTTGCATGACTGCAGAGCTGTGATTGGCTGTTGTCTCCTACTGTGCTTCTGGCAAGGACATCTAGGAGATGCTCACCCTTCGTTTGAAACAGGGACCATAAAACATCTATGGGGAGTTGCAACAAAGGGGACATTTTTTAAGATAATGTCAATTTACAGACAAACGTAAAACTAGCACCTTATAATAAACATTATTGCCTATAAGGCAGGGTTTCATTTATTCATTATGTCTCCTTTAAAAATCATTTACTGCTTGGTAATAATCCTGGTACTCAAGTTTTCTCCAGTATATGCGAGTATCTATGGCACAAGTGTAACTCTATACTGTGTCTGTGCGGTTAGTCATGCTCAATTAGGTGTCACACTGACAAAGGTAATGCTTAGAAATCTATCTTTTTGAAAAGATGCTAGTTTTCTGTTGGAGAGTCATACGAGAGTCAGGTGTCTGAAACAGACACTAGGTTATTCTCAGGACTGAGCTAAAGTTATTTAGGTAGTGAGGAAAACGGCTGGCTAGGTGGCTGAGCTATTTTTTATCTACCATCAAATTCTAGGTTAAAAAAAGAATGTCTGGAGACTGAGCCGCTTACATATTGCCTATTTAATTGGCTCTATAGTATAACATTGGAATGTGAGAACTGTTTCTTACTGGCCAGCTTTCTCACTGTTTAGTAAATCTAGGCCAAAGATTATTTCAAATAATCCTTACAACTAAATCCAAAGAATCTGAACATTTCTGGGAAAGCTTAATTGCACTCTCAGGAGGTTAAAAGGAGTTTTACTCCCTGATGTGGAAATGCAAAGAATCCTCTCAATGAGTTTTTCTCCTGAAAAGAATCCCCTATTGCTCTCTGTGCAGAAAATGTGTGACCTTGCCTATTCATGCACTGTGAATACCTTGAATCAGGTTTCAAACAGTTACAATAGTATGGAATGCCTATTTTGTTTCGTCAGTGAAATCTATCTGCATCACGTATAGTGGAGCATGATTATTTAACTCAGGATTAGAAATTACACAATTGCTGAATGGCTCCTAGCACACAAGGAGATATTTATTAAAGGGGTCCTCTACCTAAAAACGGATTTCTGAACAAAGAAAGAAAATGTAATTCTGCGCAACTCAAAATACATTAAACATGGTTTTAAAACTATTTAAAAATGTAATTAAAATCAAAAGTAATTTATATATATCGGACTGTTTACATTAAGCACACATCCATGGTGGACTCATTAAACAGTGTTGCAAGTCAATTCATTGAAGCTGGCCTATAGAACTGACAACCCTACACATTATTCTTTGCCAAAAAACTAATTGTTAGAAAATAATCCAAACACATTAAATGGAGTGGGTGTTTTTGTGCAACATTTTTTAAACTGCCCAACTTTTTTTACTCTGTGTAAGAGTTGAATGTAAATATACGTTGGTAATGCAAAAATTATTCGCAATGCGAAAAGTTAAGCCTTTGATCGAAGAAATTTTGCTTTGCATGAATGTAATATACCTTTTGCGAACCCGGAAACTGTTTAGCGACCACTTCCGCCAGTGGAAGGCCGTTTGCGAATTTTACACTTTGCCCTGATGCGCTGTCAATGTAATAAAACTTCTTACTGAAAAAGTCGCAATGTTTGCTCCAACATGACACCTTCAAGCACTTCCTTAAGAGTGCACAATAATCCGCAATGCGCAATAACGATTAGCAATGCAATAACCGTTTAAGGAACAATCTTACATTGCGAGATGTGGATTTTTACTCTTATTGGTGTGCAATGTGTTTCTCTTTGTGACTTTAATTACATTCCCCCCCATGTGGTTTCGCACAGAAAAACAGTTTGCTCATCCATATAAGCAGCTATACAGTCATATAGTATCTTCCTCAGCAGATCTGTTTGAAACCAAAGACAAATATGCCTTTCTAATTAAGTTATCTATAGTTCAACCTGGTCTCAATCACTATTCCTTTACTACAATCCAGTCCTTTGGGTGGCACCACTGTGGAGATAGATTTAGCAGGTTTTAACATCACCCTGCAGTAATAACCTTTAGTGGTCGGGATCACCTCCAGTAAAAATCTCAGAGAGAAGTTACTAGCCTAAGTTTACTTGTCCCTTCAATCTCTGTCCGAATCACCTGAGAGATGCCTTCAATCTATCAATCCAATGATACAGAGCAGTGCTGCTTTTTCTAACTGGTCTGCGTGGCCTACAGTCATAGGGTGAACCATTAACAGTCAGTGGCACAGGAATGTTATCCAGAATGCTCAGAACCTGGGGTTTTCCAGATAAGGGGCCTTTCAGTAATTTGGAACTCAGTACCTTAAGTCTCCTAAAAAAATAATATTCTCAATATTTTACCTTCAATAAGGATTAATTATATCTTGGTTGGGATCAAGTACAATGTACTGTTTTATTAATACAGAAAAAAAGGAAACCATTTTTTAAAATTGTAATCATTTAATTATAATGCAGTCTATATTAAATAACTTCTTACATCTAACTTGTACTGAAATACACACAATAAACATGGAAATTTCTGGAGAATGGGTTTCATGATAAACTGTATATCTATTACTGTTTAATAACCATGTCCAAGATTGTCCCTGTTCCCCAACTTTCACTAAAGGGATGGTTCCTTTAGATGCAGACCAAAGAGGAAGAGCCATGTGTAGTGATCTGCGGATCTCCCAAGTTTCGCTTCGCCGAAAAATTAGCGAAACGAGTCTTGGCATGCTTCTGATGCTCGTTGCGTAAACTTCAGAGTTGCGTCAAAAAACGACACGCGACTCGTTTTTTTCAGCAAAATTTCGCTGGCGTTTCGCAAATTTATTCGCCAGCGGCGAATCGAGGGAATTTGCCGCGAATTTGCCCCTGGCGAATAAATTCGCCCATCACTAGCCATGTGCTCCCACTTAATCTATTAAATATAGAACACACTATCAGAACTAGTGACTACCTCCTTAAGCCAATAGGGAAATTGATCCCACCCAGGGGCTTTATAGGATTCTCCTTAGCCAGGAGGGGAACTCCCAAACCAATAGGGGATTTAACTCTATGGGACCCTTTAAAACTATTAGTACGGGATTCATTTTCTGAAATGCTTGGGACTAGGGGTGTTCTGGAAAAGGCTTTTTTTCCATGATATGGATCACCATAAAAAAAGAAAAAAACACAAGAGCTTAGTTACAATCAAACAAAACAACAGCTTAATTATTACAGATAAGAACATTTTTTAAATACATTTAATTATGTGCTTAAAAGTGGCTATATGGGAGAAGGTATTCCCATAATTTGGAGCTTTCTGTATTTTAGGTTTACAAATAAAAGGATCCCATATATAAGCTTTGTATTCTCTTCTGTGATTAAAGAAATACTGACACTTGCCTACTAATAAAAGAATCCTGTTTCAAATGCAGATGCAAGCTACTTGCAAATTAATCACGTTTCTGGTGTATATTTAAGTACAAGTTAGATGTAAGATGATCTTTAATATAGTTAAATTCTTACACCATTTTTCAACATATAAAATGAATATTTCGATGGAAACAGGATTTAACTCACCGTAAAGATACAATCGAACAGTCTACCATGTTCCTAGGAAATGAAGGTGCACTCGAGTGTATCTAAGCTGAAGTGTCAATAGCGTGGTCTTGACAACGAATTGGAATTCAAACCTGAAAACATATGTATAGATTATCATCAGAGACAGATGTAGCATTTAACATATGTAAACATTTAAATCAACATAATAGGTGCTAATATACATTCTAATGACCTGTAGATTAGACCAGAAATACAGTATATAGGCAAGTTTAGAAGATCCACTGATTCAATAATGAGCAAACTGTCCGTTACATTTTGTTGTCTTCAATAGTTCTTAGTTCTAATTTATGCTTATTATGATGAAAAATTATTGCCAAATGCAAAACTTTTTTTTCCAGGGGGTGAGTAGCCTGGTATAAAAGACTACCAAAAATTGGCACTGGGTGTCTATCTGATAAAGTGAAAAGGCTAGAAAGTTCGTAGGCATGTGAAATCTTGGTGTTAGAACCAGGCAAGCAGTGGAGAATATCCAAACTGGCAAATTTAATACACAAATGTGGACATTTGCCTTTCAGCTAAATGGCTGTATTACGGTTTGGCAAGATTAAAGATTAAATATGATTTTTTATTCTGTACCATTATAAATATAAAAGATGAAGATCACTGCATCTATAGCTTCCTGCAACTTTTCTTCCTTACTACTGGCATGCTGCCCAAATCATTGTTTGACTCAAATATTTCATAGTACAAGCACTTTCACTTTTTTATCCTTTGCTTTCAGAGTTTCCTTGTAAATTCTGTAAAGTCATCAGTGAGAGATACATGTGCACAGGACTAAGTGAAAAAAAGTGTCAGATGAGAACAGGTTTCGCAAGCAACGGATGAAAAAACAGGATTTTTTTCTGAAGTATTTCCCTGGAAGTTCAATACCTGGCCAGGTTTGTCAGTGCTCCCTAGTGAAAACCACTACATGTTCTTTCTATGGTCCCACTTGCTGGCGGAGGTGCTGTGCTAAAGGAGTTAGCGCACAGATAGGCCCAGTAGGTAAAGTAAGGGCTAGTTTAAAGAGGAATTTCGTAACATCTTGCTCTAGAAGTGTGAGGCAGGGTCAGGGTTGTTAGTAGAACAGCTAGAGGCTGCAGCAAGTAGACCAGGAAGTTTGGTCATCCACCTAATGTTAGGACTCAAGTGTTAGGCTCAGAAATAAGAGATTCCTGGAGTAAGAGACCACTTTGAGTATTACCTAGTGCTGGTCCCTAGTTCAACAATCTTTGATTTATCTCTTGGGTGTTGTGAACACTACAGCTAAGGCTGGGGACAGACAGGAAGATTCGGGGAGATTCAATCGCCTGGCGTTTAATAGCAGGCGAAAATCTCCCCGAATCTCCCTGTCTGTCCCCAGCCTAAAAGTACCGTCTGAGGGATGGAAGTGTTCGAGAATTTATTACAAAAAATGGTTGTTTGCACTAATTAGCCAAATACAAGAGGTCCTCTGAACTTAAAATGTCCTCTCCTTTAAACAAACAGGGATTGTTTGTCCATAAATTGCAATATATTCAAGCTGGCCAACTGTTTAGAAACCAGTTTGATATTATGAACCCATGTCCCAGCAGAGTTAAAAAAAAAAATTGTTAGCATTACATTTTAGCTACACATACAGCATATTTTTTAAAAGAATGAATTACACATATGCATTAATCCCAACATCTTGGAAATAGATAGAGGGACAAAAAGATTTGCTCGAGCACAGCGAAATTGTTTGACCATGCATTCACTGGCAGGTTTTGACAGTTTGAACACACTTCTGTGGGTTTTTTTTCAGTCATTACAGTTTTGCTAATTAAGGTGAATTGACTTTAATCTGCAAGTCACAGTTTCAGCAAGAGACCTGCTTATCTTAAATTGTTACAATTGTTTCTTTGCTTATCTTAAATTGTTACAAAAGTATCCAAGTGCACCTGGCACATATTCTGGGCTCTCTGTCAAATTAAGTTAGAAACATTGTATCTTTTTCCTGGCTGTTCAGTGCAGGAAATCCAAGAGAAACGTGGGGCATTTTAGTAACAAACCCGGGAATACGGGTTGATCAAAGTCTGGACTGTCCCTCAAAAATGGGAGGCATACATATGTATTGACCAGTAAGGTCCCCTTCCCTTAGCTATAGCTAAAACTATACATCTCTTCATCCAATAGTAGATAAATAACAGCAAGAGGCTGAATAGTTAAAAAGCTTTAATAACTTTCACTAACAACATGCAATGCAGTAAATCCTTAGCAGCCTTAGGGCTCTTACACACGAGCGTTTTTGCCTGCGCTCCCCTGCGTTCCGTTTTGCTGCATTCAGCCACAGGGGAGCGCAGGTAAAAACGCTCATGTGTAAGAGCCCTTACACATTTCATGCATTTACGGCACTATATAAAATCAGAAAGCTTATGAATCAAAGTCATAAATCTAGCACAGCTGAAAGGACTGCACATGTCCATAATGTATGCACAGCAGCTCAAATGCAATTAGGAAACAGGTCAGCCCACCCCATTCCAGGAATGATTAGCTTTATTGCCAGATGCTGACAGTGAGGTCCATGGGCACACGGTCTGATGGAAGCATTCTTGGCAGTGGAAGTATTGCAAACAAACATGCCTTTGCTGTAAAAAAAAAGGGACAACTACAAGACTCTGTCCTAGCAGTAGAAGCTTTGTTCTGCTTTACTGGGTTTACAATGTTTAGAAAAGACAGGACTATGACTGACTAGCCATGGGGGAAAGAAAAGAGGTAAAAATTATTTATCAACACTGGGCGAATTTGAACTTGACCAGTAACCAATGTCAAACTATCAAATTTTTGTTTTCACGGTTCTTTCTGCAGCTAGCTTTCTTCAGAGAAATCAAGAAAGTACATATATAGGGTTCAAATCAAACACAGTGCAACAACAAAACCATGAATGATATTACAAAACACAGTATACATATATAATAGATCACTATGGTAGCACAGGGTTTGCACACATTGATTTATATTTTTACAGTCAAGCTTTTGCAATTTAAATGCATTAAAAATGAATATTGCAGCTGTAATGAAATTTCCTGTGCAACAATCTTCCAGCTAAACATAGTCTAATTTGTGTTGAAAAATTAGCGGTGGCCGCATTTTTTTTAGAAATAACTGCAGACCATAACTCTTTGGGGCATACCATTTATCAATATCTATTTATTTGTATTGGGCTTTTAGGGGTATATTTATCAAAATGATGACTAAATCACTAGAAATAAAGTACAAATGAATTGAGAGCAGTGAAATTTGCTCCACACAGGGCAGTATATTTATAAATGGAAAGTTGGTAATTATTCTTGCACAATTTCACCAACTCCTCCAGCAAAAAAAGCATCCTAAATCTTGAGGGGAGGTCCAATCGAGACTTCAGTGAAGACCCCTGAACAAAATAAATCCTACCGAGCTATTTATAAATCCAAAAGGAAATCCTAGTAATCTCAAAAAAGTTGCCATCCAAAGAAAAGAATATGTTAAAAAGGTTTTTAAATAGTCTGCTATTCAGATACAAAAATGAGCAGCTTGCATTACGTCAGCAGTAGCCTTGGCATCCATATTAGGAAAAAGACCGAGCCATTCTGGCACATGCTCTAACATTTGGCAACAGGTTTCCAATTTCTAGATTTAGTGGTATTTTACTGAAATCATTCCATTACAACAACCAAAATTCACGATATTCACAATAGACAAACTGGCTCACATCCATGACTCTTAAGTAGTAACAATGGTCCAGGGGTTGATTGGGAAAAAACAATGAGTTTGTCTTGGTTTATTTTTATCTTGGCAGCCAACAGTCATGATGGGTGCCAGTGAAAAACATAGTTGCTTAGTTGAATTGCAGTTATCATTTTTACTTTCCGTGAGAATCAGACAGCTTTTGAGCAACAGCGGATAACAATCCATTACATGATGTTTTTAACTCACTGAGGTGTAATTCTTTATCTTGCCTCAGCTTAAACTCTTTTGAAAGCAGACAAAGAACTTTTAAACACTTTACTTTGGAAACATACACTGCAATTTCTCAGAATGTGAACTCATCCACCTTTAATACAGCTGCACTTGGATGCTTTAGGTGGAATGCTAGGCTTAAGGTGGCCATAGACACAACAACTACGATCCTGCAACCATTGTTCATTTTCAGTACAGAAATTTAAAGCGTAATCCTCAGATATACAAGTAGAAAAATAAAATTCTACCTGTATCTGACCATTCAGCAGTTAACAGTGGCTGATGTTCGGGCACCTTCAAAGAAGCCGGATCAAAAAAATGTTGCCGCTATCAGTTGTCTCGTCTCCTGCCATACATGCACAGGCCGTGATTTTGTACTAGAATATCTGTGTATCTATGGCCACCTTATTATGGAAATTCTGAGCAGTGGGTGCTCTGTCCCCCTGATTCGGTTTGCATTACCTGCAGGTCTGCCAAAAATTATTATAGAAAGGAAAACTTCATAATCAATACTATGGGAGAAAAGCAATTCTCTATGTTGGGAAGGATAAAGAAATCGAGCTGCAATTTGAAGGATTCAAGATTTCTAGCTACAACTTTTATTGTCACTATTTAATAACAAAAGGCAAACATATAGTTACATATATAGTTAAATTTGGTTGAAAAAAGTCCATCTACAAGTCCATTGCCTGTCGATCAGCCCCCTGCGGCTAAATGGTGTTTTAACTTTGCATACTGGACTAATAAATTTTAATGTAATATTAAAGGTTATGTTTCGGAGGTGTTTGAATGGGAAGGTGCAGACATATGGCCCATTTCTTTCATTTCTTCTTTTTTTGTTATGAAGTCCAGTATCCTACCCTTTCTTAATCCTTCGAAAAGCTTTCCTACCACTGACGTCAGACTAACAGGCATATAGTTTTGAGGTTGAGAATGGGATCCCTTTTTGAATAGCGGCACCACATTAGCAATTCGCCAATTGCCAGACCTCAATGAATCCTGAAAAATGAAGTAAAGAGGTTTGGCAATCACAGAGCAAAGCTCGCTAAGTACCCTGGGATGAATACCTTCTGGCCCCAGACCTTTGTTTATCTTAACATGTTCTAATCTCTTCTGAATTTTATCTTGTGTGAACCATGCATCATTAGATGTATTACTAGAATTGGGACTACTAATAAGGAAACCTTCATTAGCTGGTTCCTTATTTGTGTAGACAGATGAAAAATATGCATTCAGAATCTGAACTTTTTGCTTGTTCAACCAGCTGACCCCCTCTGATATTAAAGGTCCCACCCCTTCCTCCGTCATTTTTTTTTACTATTAACATATTTGCAATATCCTTTTCCATATCAGTTTTAGCTTGCCGATTTATTGGCCTCCTTGTACCTTATAAATGATTCAGCTGTCCCAGCTAACTTGAAAGCCTTAAAAGCGCGTCTTTTCTTACCCACCTCAACACCAACACTTCTATTGAACCAAAAAAGTTTTGCTTTGCAATGACATTCCTTGCTTACAAGGGTAATATACTGACAAGTATATTTATTAAGCAGCAATTTAAAGACTTCCCATTTTTGTTTTGTATTTAAACCGGTGAAAAGCATTTCCCATTAATATATTGCAAAGATGCCCTTATACTGTCAAAGTTTGCACGCCTGAAATTTTGTGTTTTAGTTACTCGCTTATAGTATTGCTTCTGCAACAGAATCTCAAAGGAGACCTTGTTATTATCCTTATTCCCTAAATGCGCATCCACAAAAATGCTAGAGATGAGTTATTAGTTATTACAAGATCCAAAAGAGAGTTATTCCTAGAAGGTTCTTGAATGAGCTGGAATAAAAAAAAGTTGTCATTTAGCATATTTACAAACCTACTAGCTTTTTCTGACTTGGCAACCCCATTACCCCAGTCAATGTCTGGATAATTGAAGTCACCCATAGTAATAACGTGACCTAGTTGTGAAGCTGTAAGAGTAGCTGGGCTTCATACTCGTCACTTGTACCAAATATCTCTCAATAGCAGTGATGATTATAGGACAGTTTTAATTATTTGGCGCATCACTACTAAAAACAAATAGGCAGGTTAATTTGCTCCTGATAAAAAGGACCATTTATCACAAAATAATGTGATTAGGAGTTTAGATTGTAAACTCCCCTGTGACAGGGACTGTGCTGCAGAAATGTATCAGTGCTATATAAATACCAGGAAATAAAAAGAAAGAGACAGCAGCTAGGCCACAGAAGGGATAAAATACAAGAAGGTGCTACTAGAAGTCTACTGATCCTGCAAGCTACAGCAAATCTACAGTATTGTAAATGAATATGGCATTTTATACCAGCTTATATAATTTCTACATATTTGTACAGAACGTTGTGTAATTGTACTACTCTTTAAAAAGCCGCTGTGGTACGAATATAAAAATTATTCATAAGTGGAATCATTTAATAAAATTGGCACAACATTATGAATATTTTGAGACAGTCAGTCACTGTATTTTAAGGAGAAATCAAAAATTACAAGGAAAAAAGTAAGGAGGAAATTATAAAAGTTCCATGCTTCAAAAGTTTAAATGGCTTATTCACACAAAACCAGCTTTTAATATAAAAAAAAAAAGACAGTAGGATTCATTTACCAAGAGAACAGGTGCAACTGTTCAGTAGTGATGGGATAATTTATTCGCCAGGCGCGAATTCGCGGGAAGAAACACCAGCGAAAATTCGCCTGGCAATATTTGCTGGTGTGGGGGAAAAAAACGAGACGCGTGTCAAAATCGAGATTCGCCCATCACTACTGTTCAGTCTCTAAGGTGCACATAATGCATTTTAGGGCCCATACACAGAGTGCTGGTGCATGTTCCACTGGAAGGTTTGAGCTGTTCACTCATTAAATATCCAAAGCAAGGCGCAGAGAGCAGCTTGCACTAAAATGATTACAATTAAATTAAACAATGGATCATTTGCAGCACAGCAAAGATCAAAGTAGAACCATGAATAAACTCTACATCACTGGTACCTTTATGCCCATGCCATTAATTTTAATGAGGTTGGCACTTAAAACGGTTTAAATGTGGAGAAGTTTACAAATAAATTTTGTGGACTGGTCACATTTCAAACCTGTAGCATTAAATGAGAAGGAAAGATGAAATCACTGTGGAGTGCCAAAAATTAGAAACCCCCAGGTGATTTTATTCACTTACCCGATACCCCAGGCAGGTGCTCCTGTTAGCAGAAAACTGCACCGCCCCAGACTCCTTCCTAGTTGTGGTGTTTATACAAATGGCCTGCAGAGCTCACTACATGGGGCTTGCGGAGAAGAACCCGGCTGGTGCCATTTACTGCTAAGTGAATGCAATC
This sequence comes from Xenopus borealis, assembly GCA_024363595.1. Taxonomy (NCBI): domain Eukaryota; kingdom Metazoa; phylum Chordata; class Amphibia; order Anura; family Pipidae; genus Xenopus; species Xenopus borealis. The sequence continues at coordinate 90,310,320 of CM044435.1, read as the reverse complement.
ACTGAGAGTGCTTAAGTTTTTGCAACCCCATAAGCAATTTCATCGGTCCTTCTCCCTAAGTTGAGACACTTCCAAATTGTTGATCAAAACCCTCAACTTAATCGAGTGGTCACCTAAAACTCTCAGCGTTTTTGAATGATTGAACAAAAGCCAGCATCATGCAGCCCAAAATCTGGAGTGTTTTCAGATGCGGGTTTTTAACAGCTTTGGAGCGTAACAAATCTCCAAAAATTCAAGGTTTTTTTCCCTAAAAAAAAATCCATGGCGTGTATAACAGCCTTGTGCTTTTATATGGTAATGGAACTCCTTGGGACAGCAAATATAGTTATATTTTACAGCAGGTAGAGCATTATTCTGAATATATAAGAGACACTTCAATTACTGCCAGCAGATTAAATCAAATTAGTTACGGTAAATAACTTTCATCTTTGTCTATCCTTTAGCTTGGAAATCTACAAATGTAGTTAGGAGTTCTAGATCAGAACAGGTGGGCAGTGGGCAGCAATGGTTAGCAGATCCCTGCTTTAAATAATACTTAATATGCTGTAGGCAATACTTGGAGTATATCCATATACCATTTTGGGTATAGGCATTTTGGCTTCTCACTTCTAAGGGAAATGCAGACAAGACATGAAATGTATACATGTTCTTGAATGCTGTATATCACGGAAGCTCATAAAATATATATTTGCAAGAGCATACATAAACATGAGCTATGCCAGTTCCAAGCATATTTTTAGACATAGCTTTACTTAATGGAAGGCCACATTTTACTTTATTAGCTTACTCATATTTTGCTAGAAATGGACTGAATGCAAATGTGGCCTAGTTAAATCCACACAGGGTGACTGGATAAAAGACAGTTCATAGCAGGTAATCGTCACTCACTTTCCATGGTCACCCTGCTTAACCTAATTTCAGCAAGAACTATTGCTATTAAACAGCTGAGGTCTGAGAAGGCAATTGAAAGATTGATGATCTGCTGCAGTTATACTACACTGAATTCCAGCCTACTATAGCCTCACTCAGAGGAAAATATGTGATCAAGCTTATGGAGGGGAGCTATTCCTTGCAATAAACAAAATATTACATATTAAGCATGTTTCACGGCCAACACAGATTTATCTTAGAAGCAAAATACTTTCTTTATCTTGTTAAGTTCTGGAATATATCTCCTTGGAGCTTAGAGTGGTTTAACTGCCAGGTATATAAACAGTTACATGGCGGCTAAGCAGTTGCAGGGATAGATTTCTTTACAAATGCACTGTATATCCATTAGTCATTGTGAACCATGAAATTAAAATAACCCCCACAAATCAACAACTTCTTAAAAGCAATACACCATGAGGTGTTCTGACCACCTTCATTATCTCAGGACCACTGCTAGCAAAAAGGAAAAAACACCCTGAGCCCATGGGATGCTCTACAATGGTCAGAGAGAGAGAGAGAGAAAGTAGAACTATTCCCATGTTTTCCATTTCAGTTCACTTTTTACTCAGTATAATTGATATGGTCAAGTGATGGGTGAACTTATTTGCTGCAGGCGAATAATTTCACAAAACGCCAGCAAAATTTCGCCTGGTGAAGAATCGCGGGCACCTCATTTTGAACGCGGGCATCTGTTTTTGGATGCCAGCGCCCATTGTTAGCTTCCAAAATGTGACACTGCATTTTGCAAATTTTGGGCTGTTTCGCAAATTTCTCTAGAAATTTTTTCTCTAAAAAAATCCGGCAAAGTGAAACGCCGCCGATTCGCCCACCACTAATATAGTCCTATTTAAGCAGGGACAGAACTAGGGATTGGCAGAAGATGCACATGCCTAGGATGCAATGGTGAAGGGCATATAGCTTTTCTGTATGACATACTTTAGTTTTGGCTCATCTGTAAGTTCAGGATTTGGTGCACAAGTTGTGGTAAGGTGATGAGCAAGGATGAGGGTTTTAGGGAGGACTGGGCAGACCTCAGGCCCAGCATTGATTTTAAATATTATTAGCATTACCACTTTACCACATCATTTTTAATCCTAAATTTTCAAGAAACAGTTTAGAATGTACTATATTCCATTTTAAAAGTTCCCTCAGTTGCCGAGAATTACTATAGTACAATCAAGCAGGCCACCATATTTTTGTACAATGGTTTATCTGAACTTTCCAATAATCTCTGATACTAAACCAAGCAGTTAAAACAGAAAACAAGGAGTGATGATGCACTTTAGTTGGGTCATCGGCCAAATTGGAGATATTTATGCTTTACATCCCCTTAGGTTCAACAAATTATGTGACCACCCAGTCCTGTCAAACAGTCAAGTCAAAACCTATTGGCCATATTATATGTGAAAATAATTTTTCACAAAGCTTAGGTGTTAAACTCTGATATAGTGAATAAAGTACCCCTTCTTGCAAATTGTAAGGATAAGTCACAGGAGTTTCATGACCATATAAAAACACAAGGCCAAAGGCAACTTCTAATATCCTTATATATTGCAACATGGGGTACATTATTTATTAGAATAGACAAGTTTTAGTGAGTCGTCACAAAAAGGACAGCTGTACTCACCGTTTATAACTGATGACATCACTGTTCATAAGGATATCATTTATAAAATATTCATGGCTTTTGTGTCAAAATACACCCACATCAAATTTAACAGGATTTTTCTGAAAGTATTTCATTACACAGGAAAGATAGCATAAATCTACTTAACTGCCACTTATAGAACTAGTCACAAGCTGTAGGCCAACTCTATAAACAAAATAGGCAAGTAATGGTTTCTATGAGCAATAGTTGCCTTCCCAAGTTGTCAGTTCACCAACCGAGTTCCAATGGAGCAAGCTCTGTGAAACCCTGACCTAGCAGATGCATTGAAAATTATCTAAATTCCTTGTGCATTCAGCAATAGATGGATTAACACATTACTGAAGCAAAACGGCATGCCCTGGCC
>CM044435.1:90292828-90306894 GCA_024363595.1 Xenopus borealis | reverse complement strand
GATATTTGGTTCTTTTTATAAGCAGCACTCCCTTCACTTGTGTGTTTTACATAATTTTTTTGAATGTTAAAACATGAAGCAAAAGATACACAGGTTAAGATTCAGAACATTTTTGAATTCCATGTATGTTAAATGGAATAAAGCAGAGCAAACCAACTTGCCTCTACATCACTGTTGTAAATCTGTTACCATGTGTGATAAATGATTCCAGCTGCACTTAGCAGTAAGGATTATGATCTATTGTGATAAATAACTTGTCAAGTGGTTTTAATATCCCTCGATTTCAAACGAAAGGCAAGATGAAAAAAAATGAAAGGAAAGATAAAAACAAAAAAAGGGATATATTTCTAACAAGTGAAAAATGACTCTGGATTAGACTCCAGCATTGAGCAAGTACACTATGATACAATTTCAATGTGCAGAGACCCCAGACATATTTTTTATAACAGAATATGTGTAAAAGCCCATAAGTGCTTCAGGTGACACTTTATTAAGGATGCCCTAAGGAGACATGATGTCATACAGACCTAAGTCTGTATCCTTATCTACGTGAGCATTTGACTATAGGTTAATGTGGCTTTCGATATCTACTATTGGATAAAAAAGGTCACTTACTCACTTCAAGAATGCACTGGTGATCATTGCCCTGACTCCTCTATAACAGTATATTAAACACAAAGTGAATCCTTCTGTGATTATGACTGCCAAAGTCCTACTGCCATATTGTTCCCATTAGGACAGCTTGAAAAGCTTCTGAAGCAACTCTCAGAGTAGAAAGACTCCTCAATCAGGTAATAAAATATATCTGCAGTAAACAGTCTAACTGGAATAATTTCAACTCTGACTGAAGGTTTGGGCATCAGAATTAGGAATAAGGAAAAGACAGACCCCCCCCCCACTACAAAAAAGTAATGGAAACATTTTATTCACATCAGTTTCACCAATAGCACTATGGAACTCACTTCGTTTATACAGTGCAATTACAGTATGAACAGTAGTGACAGAGCAGCTCTCAACAACTGGGAAGCATTAATGTTCTGCAGGGAACCGGACTAGAAACGTTTATATGAATATAGAGATATAGGACAGGTTCGCCAAGACGCTTGGGACCTGGGTTTTCCAGACAACGGATCTTTCCGTAATTTGGATCTTCATATCTTAACTCTACTAAAAGTCATTTAAACCCAATACTTGGTCTCCAGTGCTCAAACAGGACTTGAATTCTCCTTTAAGGGGTGATAGGATAACTGTATAAATATATAAGGGGATCTTATAATAATCTCTCAGATGCTTTATTTACCAGTAGGTCACCCATTCCAATTAGAAGAAAGGAGGTTCTGGCTAAATTTCCAGAAGGTGTTTTTTTACAGTGAGAGCTGTGAAGATGTGGAAATCTCAGTAATCTCCGTAAGGAATTTTTCCTCCCTGTGGGGCAAATTGGAGAGGATTCAAATGGGTTTTTGTTGCCTTCCTCTGGATCAACTAGCAGTTAGGCAGGTTATATATAGGCAAAAGTTTGAACTGGATGGACATGTGTCTTTTTTTCAGCCTTACTACAGTATGTTAGTATGATTGTTTTACCTCCAATTATTATCTTAGTTGGGATCAAGTAGAAGGTACTGTTCTATTACAACAAAAAAGAAAATAATTTGAAAAAATTATTTGGATAGAATGGAGTTTAATGGAGACATCCTTTCCATAACTCAAAGCTTTCTAGAGAAGGGGTTTCTGGATAACATATCCCATACCTGTATAAACATATGTTTGCTTATTTCCCTATATTTCATCTCTAAACATCTTACCCTGGTGTTGCAGCAACAATACTGATACACACACAAACCTTTTTATAAATTAAATTAGGCCAGTGCCTTGGTCAGTGTCCTACATCCAGTGCCGGGCCAAGCTGACCGGGCACTCTACGTGACCCGGCCAGCCACCGCGCCCTCCCCGAACGCATTGTGTACATACATGCGCAGAATGCCAGAGGGAAGGGAGTTAGGAGAGAGCCAGAGGAAAGAAGAGAGTGCTGGAGGGGAGGGAGGCGGGGGGGGCAGGGAAAAGCAACTGAGGGGAGGGAGGTGGGAAAACAACACTGGATGGGAGCGATGCGGGGAGAGCAGCGAACATGGACTAGGGGTAGGCAAAAAAGACAGGTACCTGCCCAGCACCCCCCTTTTGTTGCTCCCTATGAAGGTGCACCTAGTTCCGGCCCTGCCTACATCAGCAGATATGAAATTGCCTGCTGCACTAAATCTGCACTTCATTCATGTCCCACCCTTCTTCCTACAACTTAAGCCTTCAGAACAAATCAGAAGGTAAGTGTCACCCAATATTAATGCAAGTAGGCTTTGATATACAAGAAAATATGAAAATTAAATTTTAAACATTTATGTATAAGCCCCCCCAGTTATGCCAGAAAATGCCATCAAAATGTGAAGGAGAAAAATACTGGCCAAAAATGTAAATGTAAAAATAAGGCCCTATAAGAAAAACTAGCTCTCCAATAGACAATATATAAATATTAATAAAACCAGCAAAGAATTTAGCACACTAAGGACTGCTGGTATAAGAGCTGAAATGAAAGTAGCAGGGAGCCCTTGCCCAATTCCTTTGCATCTCTGTGTAATTGTAGTGATGTGGATAGTTATTCAGCAGGCCCCCACAATGTTTATTTAACATGAATTTAACTAATTCTCCAACAATTGCAAAGACAGAAAAGACAAACATTAAAAATAAAAAGAAATTAAGCATTTCATCTTGAAAGTGGAGTAACAGCTTGAGCAATGATCTGCTCGCCTTTCCACAACACTATTCAATATGTCAGGTTCTGAGACAGGGCCTCTATTATATTGGCTTATTTCCATTCTTTGCCCATTTGTCTTCACATAGGGTACAATTAGGTTTAACTACTTCATTCATGGTGAAGTAAATTCTGTAGCAAGGGTGAATAAATGTAATCAATAAGCTTTGTTATGCAAAATATTAAGGCTGCGACCAAGCAAGGCAACATTATGTGAAGCATAAGGAAAAGCGTACACAGATGCCAGGAGCTATGAATGCCTTTTCTTCCTCCTGGAGAAGGCTGTAAAGCACATCCACAAAAATAGATGAACAAAGTTGAGCACTTAATGATGTCACCAGCAAAGGATGCAAATCTGCTTTTATTCCACAATTTGTTGTTTTAAGGCAAAGGCATGGAACAGTGAGCACCAATTGTACAGCTTTATTTAAGTACATGCATTGACTGCAGCATAAACCATGCATATAACACACAGGACCATATTCAGTTTTGTGCGTTTGGTTTCCTTTTATGGAAATAGTCCTTTGCCATTGAATGGGATCAATAAAATTCTATGCTATTGAGCATAATAAATAAAGGTTCTGAGTTTGGCACTGCAATTATGCAAAGAAAATCAAAAGCAAAGCAATATTAAATGCAAATAAGGGGTATATAAGAATTTTGCATTACACTGCATTATGTTAGTACTCAAAATATCTAGCATTGCAGGTAGTGTGTGTGTATTTTGGAGCTCCAGTGTTCTCCTACCGTTAAAAAAAAAGGGGGGGTCATCTAGGAAGCTTCTCAAGACTAAAGCAACAGCTTAAGGTGTTTTGCAGAGCAGACTCATCAAGCAAGGGTATAGATCCTTTGGATGTGTGCTACAAAATGGATTGCAGAGCCATACCCTAACCTATCATGAAGCCAGGCAAACTGGCTCTAGAATGCCAAAAGTTAAAGGACAAGTCTACTCCAAAATAATTTGCCTGATAAAAGAAAACATAACTCGATGCAACTTTCCAATATATGTGTATTAAAAAATTTCAGTGCTTCTAAGGTTATCTGTAAAAACAATTGCTATTGAATGCAGCAGTTATGTAACTGCTGGTTGCTACTTTTTAAATACAGTTGCAAAAGCCTTTGTTCCCTTGAAAAGCCAGGTCTGTTAAAGTGGACCCGTCACCCAGACACAAAAGTCTGTATAATAAAAGTCCTTTTCAAATTAAACATGAAATCCAATTTCAATTTTTTATTAAAGCATTCATAGCTGTTTTAAGCTAGTTTAAAAATCTCAGCAGTCAATCAAATATTGTCTGCCACTACTCTATGCCTTAGGCACAGAGGCGGGGCAGACAATTACTTTCACTTTCCATTCAGCACTTCCTAGATGTCACTGCTCCCCACACATTCCCCCAGTTCTCTTAACCATTTAATTGTGTAGCCAGGACATGGGGATAGACATCGGGTCCCCCATTCTGGTGCACAAACAAGATTCTGAGATGATGCAAGGCTTGTCTTAATAACAGTGTCCACAAAATGGCTCCTGCCTGCTTGTTATAATTATGAATTCCCAGACTGAAGGAAACAAGATTAAAATAATTTATATAGTGTAATTAATGTTCATTTCGCTTGACTAATGTGATGAAATAGGATTTTAAATATTTTTTTGGGGTGACGGGTCCACTTTAATTAGCTGTCTTGTCTTACATTGTTTCAATCCAAACCAAATAAACTGGAAGCCAGTGAGTGCTTGCAGCACAGGGAAAAAACTGATTAAATATAGTGTAGTATTTCATCCTATTGTATGGTACCCCTTGAGTCCGAATTTGATGCGGCACACAAGAAATTTGACGCTGCTCAACCAAATTTGATGCAGCATGCACAAAATATAAGCGCCTCATACAGTTGATGCCCCCCGATCCTTGAAAATAAATTAGGGCTTTACACCAGTCCCTGGGGCAAAAGAGGGTGGGGACTGCTGCTTTATAGGTTAGAAAGGTGTTCTTGTATCCTGAACCAAAGAGCAGTGTGCTTTATAGCGAAAGTGGGTACTCTTTAAAAGTTTACTCATAGCAACATGTAGCAGCAAAATTCAACCAGCAACCTACAGAGTAAAAGCTTTTTACTATTCGGTATTAAAGCACTCAAACCTTGAAGACTTCATAATGGTGTGCCCTGCCATAATTAGCGGAAACAAGTTCCTTTCACCAGGAAGAGACTGTTCTTAAAGCAAAATATTTGCTTTTGATAGGCAAGTGTAAGTGTTTTTACACTATTTAAGCAATTTTACTCTGTAAAATCTTACTGTTGCTGGTTCATTCCAGCATCAGACGGGGGGGGGGGCTGGGTCCACTAGAATTGCCGCATGAGGGGCCCTTACCCCACCCCTGGGCCCCCCAACACAGCCGCTTGCAAAAATCATTTAAACAGTTATGGGCTTGGACAAAGTGAAGTACCTTTTACAGCCTAAAGCACAAACTTGATTGTCAGTTATATATGTTTTAAGACAGCTGTAAAATGATAAAATATCAGTTATCTGGAGAAGAAACATTCATTTGTCCGTAAATACTTTGGAAGCTAAAATCACTTTGGAATTATTTTTGCAACAACAATTTGCTCATTTGCCTCATTTAAATCCAGTCCAGTTATGCTGAACTAAACAAAGTTGCAGCACACAGAAATTCAGGTATGAATGTCCAAAACTGAATTGGATAGAGTTTCATCAACAGTTACAATATCTGTAAGTTTTTAGATACAGCAGTCATATCCATTCACTCATAAAACAGAATTATACACAGCTATAGGTTCTTCTTTGGCAAGGTACATAAACAAGCAGATCTTAGTACCACAGTGAGTAAGCCACTATTTGGCCATTGGGCGTATACTTGCATTAACAAGTCAGATAGACTGCCCTCTGTTCAAGTTTTCCTTCAAGTACTTGGGGCATCCTTCTTGTCCCAGGAAAGCACAAACTTTTTAGAAGTAAATTACCATAGGTCTTTCTGCAAGACAAAACCCCAGACACAACATTTCAGCTTATTTTTAAACACTATTTTTATTGTGGCAGCAATACTCTTTTTCATGTCATTGTAAACCCTGGTACAAAACCCTGAAATGAGATCCAAGAAACAACAAGACAAGGAAGCTGTAAGAGCAAACTGTGTATAGTACACTGCATAATATACAAGGATATAACCTTTAGTTTTTAACAAATACATCTGCATAAAGACGTGGTTCTAAAAGATGAACCTTGCAGCAACACATATTTTCACCAGAGGATATCTACAAATCAACTCTAAATACCAGCAATATTAATCATTGTAAGGAGGCTGGTGAGGACAAGAAAATAGGTATCAATCATTTATAATATGAGCGTGACTTAATCATGATGGCATGCAGCAATTAAAAAAAAAACACCTTACACGAATATTGTGGAATATTTTGTATCAGCCTGATCATACAATTTGCTAGGGTTCTAATGGGACATAAAACATATACCAGTCTGTTCTATTCCATCTTAGATTAAAGGGGAACTAGTATCACTGAATAGATGACAGAAAAACTTCCTAAATATAAACACTTCAGTGCCATTTCTAAAAATAATCAAGCTACATTTTACTATTCCCTTTCTCAGCAATCAATCTCTCTTCAAGCAGGCTTTGAGTCATCATTTTGATGGACACTTAGCTGAAATACATGAATAGTCTGTGCTCCCTTTGTCTAGATGATGTACTAGAGATAACTTCCTGACACCAAGTCTGCATATGGAGATAGATTGTAGAGAGGGGGGCTAGTAAAGAGCAATCCAATTGTTTTGTAAACAAAGGATTGTAATTTTTAGCTTATCCAAAAACCTGTTAGGGCTAGGGCAGACGGGGAGATTCGGGGGCAATTTGTCGCCTGGCGACTTCTCGCCGCGACTTGTAGCCCCCGAACCTCCCCGAATAGCCAAGTCCTGGGGCGCACCAGCTTTGCTTGAAAATGCCGGCGCCTATTCACACGGAGCCGCGCGCTTTTTGAAATCGCTCCAAATTGACTCGCGAGGCAATTTGGAGCGATTTCAAAAATCGTGCCGCTCCGTCTGAATAGGCGCCAGTGTTTTCAAGCAACGCCGGTGCGCCCCAGGACTTGGCTATTCGGGGAGGTTCGGGGGCTACAAGTCGCGGCGAGAAGTCACCAGGCGACAAAATGCCCCCGAATCTCCCCGTCTGGCCTTAGCCTTATCCAGAGAGTTCTGAATTACAGGGAGACAATCTCCTGTAGATTCCTAATTTTAATTTTTAAAAATTAGTTTCTTTCTCTCTGTAATAATAAAATGGTACCTTGTATTTTAACCTCACAAAGCTGCATAAAACCATATTGATGGCAAAGTAAACCTACCTGGTTTAATTCATGTATGGTGAATATGTGATGTCTTATGTTATTTCAGATATTTATGGACTTGTTAAAACTATGTTTAAAAGTCAGGCACACATTAGTTAAGCCACACCACATATATTTACATTATGAATCACTTCTAGTATTTTTTCCTGCAAATATGCCCTTAAGGGTCTGCCACTTCTTTATCTATGCAGTTTTCTGGTTTTAACCTCTGTTTGACGGTTATGTTACTTGCCACCTATCCCATCACTCTCACCATTGACTGTAACTGTTCTACTAGTCTGATCTCAATTGTCTTTGGTACTGCCACTGAAAGATCCAGGGCATCAGTGAAGACTGGCGCTTGCAAGGGTTTCCTTCTCCACAGAAGGTTCAAGACTACCGCTAACAATCTACTTTGTAATTGTAATTCTTATAATGAGCTTTGATACCAATAGTGTACAGTAGCAACATATCTGCAAAGAAAAGCATACTATCCTGGTAAGTCCCTATACCAGGGTTTGAAGGAAAATAGTATGCAGTATCAACGGAGGACTAATAATATTTCATTTGCAACTATCAAAAAGGCTCATGAGGTTATAAAAAAACTGAAGCATTTAAATTACTTTATGTTAAAGTAACAAACTCTGGTGAAACTTTACCTGGTTGCTCATGGCCAATCACCTTTTGCATTCTCGGACTCAATACAAAGCTTAGACAAGCCATCATTTTATCCTAGAAATGACAGAGGTGGCTTCAATCAGAATGAAACATTTCCCTGTCTTAGCATTTATTTTACCTCAGCTTCCCAGAAGCCTTGCAACGGAGATTATGCAAAACATCTGCTTGTCCATACCACTACACCTCCAAACTTCCTGGAATAAACTGAACAGATCTGTCATCAAGAGAATCTGCCAAACCACCCACTGAAGCAATGATGTAGAATAGTTTAACCATAAAGCCTATGTTAATTACTAGTGACTTTACAGCTACTGGTATTTTTCATTCTTCTAGAAAACAGCTGTGATATCTTAAATTCCATTGAATTACCAGGCAAGTACTGAATTTATTGGTTAGCAGTAAGTCAATGCACTATGTGGGAGAAACATGGGTCAGCTTCCATAAACAGATGTGTAGTTCATTTAATATTATTTAGAAGGAATAAGGTCAGTAGGATGTTATTTGTTTGACTTTAAAGAAACTGGAGAATACTGAACATTGGAAATGAAGCATTCCTGTGATCAGTTAAGTGTGACAAATGTTTCAGAAGACACCAACTTTTTAAGACTCTCTTCTGTTTCCTTGTCTAGTACTTGGCTTTAAGAAGAAACTAATTAAATGAAGGGTCAGCACCAGCGGGGAATAATGCTGTACCACTGGAACAACAGGATAAGTTAGGAATAATAATAGTCGAGAAGGCTTTGAGGGCATCATTTATTTCCTTATCTGATCTGTCCCAAATCAATTAAGATGTATAAACATTTATGAAGGTATCTGGGAACTGTGTGAGTTAGTTCACCAGGGACTTTGCATAATAAAGACATTTTTGAGGTTTGGACTGCAAATGTAAGTAATATAGTGTCAATAGGCTACGAAAATCAGAATATGCAGCAACCATTACACAATAGTGCAATATAGAAACTAACTGACCAGACTGTCACATTATCCTGGTGAGCATTGGTGAGAAAATTCCTTAAACTGATTTTATATTTCCTCTGGTATGTATTCAATAGGTCAAGAAACTTGGTTGCCTGCCTTCCTTTGAACGAAATCCATAGAGACTTGCAGCACTCCCATGTAATAATAAAACCACCTTTATTACAGCATTGTTAATGGCAAAGCACCGTTTCGGACCTTTTGTCAGCTTTGGAAAGGACCAGGTGGTCTGAAACATTGCTCTTTATTAACAATGCTGTTAAAAAGGTGGTTTTATTATTACATGGGAGTGCTGCAAGTCTCTGTGGATTTTGTTCAAAATAAGTAAAGGTGAACACATTGCACCCCAGATAAGTAAACTCCTACTATTTGAAGTGCTGGATATTTGCTTGTATGCCTGCCTTCCTTTGCAAGTCAAAAATGGTTGTGTGGGAGGCATGGAGGTGCTAGGCAGGCCATATTAGTCTTTAGTCATAACCAATCATTCCAGGGAATTTAGTTACACCTGTTAATAGATGTTATATAGCAGTAATTTTTTCAATATTGCAGTGTAGATTTGTTTTTCAGAAAGATTATTCCAGAAGTCTATATGTTGGGGTCCTCTGGTTGATGTTGAACTGCTAATACTAGGAGACTGGCATTTACTGTAGGTTGTATTAGGGGGGTTCTGTTTAGCAGATTCACAATCTGGTTTCTGACTTTCCATGTTTATGAATCTTTCAGAAACATAGGAGTGGTAAACTTAATTGCAGCAAAGGCTCTGTTGGCTCTTGTTTGGCTTCAGAAGCCAAGGTGTCACCCAGTGCCTCAAGCAACATAACTCAAGCATCATTTAAACACTGCAAACACTGAAATGGGAATACTTCAAGGCAGAGCAGAAAGGACAGAGACTTGAGTGGAGGTTACTTCAGGTAACAGAATTATGTATAAAGAGGAACAGTTTGAGGTGTAGGATGCAACAGGTCTTCCTTAAGCTTAGACAACAAATATTTTATAATTGAAATACATGTAACCTCATGAGATTTCCAGTATCAGAAACCCTCAACAATACAAACATAGAAAAATGCAAAATGACTGTTTAAATAGCTAGCATGGGCTGCCTGACTCACTCAAAGCATTTGCACCTTACAATCTTTCAGATGTATTCTAATTAACTCTGTAAAATGTTGTCTAGTCCCTGCATTGCACTACACATGGCAAAAAAGTGAGTTAATGATCCATTGTATCCTCCTCTTTCCATATTAATGGTGACTTCACTTTAGTGCCTTAGTGCTGTAAAGGACATTAACATAAACAAAAGAAAATAGAAACTGTCTTAGGGCTAGAGCAGACGGGGAGATTCGGGGGCATTTTGTCGCCTGGCGACTTGTAGCCCCCGAACCTCCCCGAATAGCCAGGTCCTGGGGCGCACCGGCGTTACTTGAAAACGCCTGCGCCTATTCACACGCAGCGGCGCGATTTGTGGAATCGCTCCAAATTGACTCGCGAGTGTGAATAGGCGCAGGCGTTTTCAAGTAACGCCAGTGCGCCCCAGGACCTGGCTATTCGGGGAGGTTCGGGGGCTACAAGTCGCGGCTACAAGTCGCCAGGCGACAAAATGCCCCCGAATCTCCCCGTCTGCTCTAGCCCTTAACAGTTCTATCTCTGCACATAATGTGATCACCAAAATAACAATTTGCAAACAATAGTTATAGAAGTAAAATGTATGGTATGGGATCCGTTTTCCAGAAGGTACTGAATTACAGAAAGGCCACTTCCCATAGACTCAATTTTATGCAAATAATTACATGTTTTTCTAGTACACCTAGCACAGTGATCCCCAACCAGTAGCTTATGAGCAACATGTTGCTCTCTGACCCCTTGTATGTTGCTCCCAGTAGACTCAAAGCAGGAGCTTAATTTTGAATTCCAGGTTTAGAGGCAAGTTTTGGTTGAATAAAAAAAAATTAAAAACAGGTGTACTGCTAAACAGAGTTTCCTGTAGGCTGCCAGTTGACATAGGGGCTACCAAATAACCAATCACAGCCCATAATTGACCCTTCTGGGAACTATTTTCATGCTTGTGCTGCTCTCCAGCTGGTTCTTACATTTGAATGTGGCTCAAGGGTTGGGGATCACTCACTTAAAGTATATATGAATAGCCAAAATACAGAAAAATCTGTTACCCATAAAACCCCAGGTCCTGAGCATTCTAGATAACTGGTCCCATACCTGTATAGCTTTTTTTCTGTTTTTGCATATTGCCTTGTAACCAGGAGCCTAACTTCACAGTAACAAGTTATTATTATGCTTCAAGAACATTCTACTTTCCTAGGAATCTCTGCTAAGCAAGTCTTCTCGGAGGAGCAATTTATTTGTACAAAAGAGACTGAATTGTAAACAAAGCTAAATTCCATAATCCTAATGAGATAAGTCACATTCTTGGGTCACAACCAATAATTTAATTTTAATGATCCCAAAATCATTATGCAAAGTAAACAAAGCGCACAAACAGTGCCAAAGCCACATAAGTTATGTGAAAATGGTGAAACATGATAAAAGAATGATATGACATTATAGAGGGGGGAACGGACAAGCTATTGATTGTAACAATACGCTCTGCACATATCAGCAAGATAGTTTCACTTTTTAACAAACGCTAAAGATTTTCATGTGGACATAACTGACTTTAATGCACAAAATGTTTATGACATAAAATTTGTTGTCATTATGTTGCAATACTATAATAAATATTTATTTCCAGAATTCCCTCTACATGTCCTCAATAAAAAGGTGGAGCAGACTTTAAAATACAGATCAATTCTTCATCCAGTTCAATCACAGCTCACCCTTCTTCAGTGCACAGACATAGGTCCCCCTGATCCAATACGAAGACTGCATATCCCATCCAGGTCACAAATCTCACAGGTCTCCCCTACCCAGCTCACCACATTTTTATTTTTAGATTTGCCCCAAGTTTCAGAGCAGCATTATTTTCACTTAACTAAAGGACATCACAGTTCATAGCTGCACAGTTTCTTGCTTAATGAGCTAAATATAAAAAGAAATGTTGCCCAAATGAATCCTTACTAAATGTGTAGATGATCCAGTTGAAGGTAAAAATATACTATCTGGCCCAGCATAAAAACATTTTTTAAATGAAATGTTTAAAAAAATCCTTCCAAACTTGGAATGAGCAGAATCAAACCATTCATTTGAACAAAATTGTACTAACAAAGTTAAAGAGTAAGTCAACCTCAAAATAAAAATTCTAATAAAAGAAAATATAATTCTAAGCAACTTTGCAATGTACATTACATTACAAATGTTCTATGGTTTTTAAGCTATTTGTATATTCATTGCTACTAAAGCAGTGTCCCTTTCTATTCTCTGCACTGGTGGCTCAGACTGTTGAAACAATGTAATACAAGGCAGGTGATTAATAGACTCGTCTGTGGTAGGAAACAGACTTTTGCAACATTGGAGTTAAGCAAACACTGCTGAAAACAGTTTTTACAAATAACTTTAAAAACACTGGAAATTTTTAATAAATGTATATTGGAAACTTTTTTTTTTTTTGCAGTTGAATTGTTTTTTAATAGTTACATAGTTAAATTGGGTTGAAAAAAGGCAAAGCCCATCAATTTCAACCCCTCCAAATTAAAACACACCCCTCCACTCTTTCACACAAACCATAGATGCCCATATATGCCTTTGAAATGATGTATGTCCAAAAAATCATCCAGGCCCCTTTTAAAAGCATCAAAAGAATCAGCCATCACAACATCACCCGGCAGTGCATTCCACAACCTCACTGTCCTCACTGTGAAGAACCACATATGCTGCTTCAAATGAAAGTCCTTTTCTTCTAGTCTGAAGGGGTGGCCTCTGGTGCGGTGATACTCTTTATGGGTAAAATAAGATCCTTCTCACTTAAGGAAACTCCCAACATACTGCCATTTAGTGTACAACTTGCATTTATATTAGCGCTACGAAATAAGTTGGTGCTATAGAAATACATGTTAATTTTTGCCAAAGTGCATAACCTTGCATTTATCAACATTGAACCTCATTTCCAGTTAGCTGCCCAGTTTCCCAACTTAGATAAATCACTCTGCAAAGTGGCAGCATCCTGCATGGAACCAATAGTTCTGCACAATTTAGTATCATCTGCAAAAATAGAAACCGTACTTTCAATGCCCACATCCAGGTCATTAATAAACAAGTTGAAAAGCAAGGGACCCAGTAGAGAGCCCTGCTGTACACCACTAACAACACTGGTCCAATTAGAAAATGTTCCATTTACAGTGTCGGACTGGCCCACCGGAATACCAGGAAAACTTCTGGTGGGCCAAGGTGTCCTTATGCTGCTAATCTTTTGGCCTATTTCATGGCCATTCCCTATTTCTATGAGAACAAAGAGGCTAATAGATGGAATAATTGATTATAATATGTAAAGAAAACAAACTAGGAGAATAGATGTTGATTGAGGAGATGAAGAATATTAGTACGGAGAGCGGGCCCCTGGTCTAAGGTGTTATGGTGGACCCCTGGTCTAAGGTTTTTGGGTGGGCCCCTGGTGTCCCAGTCCGACACTGTCCATTTACCACCACTCTTTGTAGTCTATGTTTTAGCCAGTTCCCTATCCTGGTACAAATACTATGTTCCAGGCCAACATTCCCTAATTTAACCAGTAACCTTCTGTGTGGCATTGTATGTAATGCCTTCTCATAAAAATAAATTAATTTAGTCTGGCAAGATCTACTACGCATAAAATCACGCCGGCACAAACTCATAGTATTGTTATTTGCTATGAAGTCCAGTATCCTATCCTTTATTAATCCTTCGAAAAGCTTTCCTACCACCAACGTCAGACTAACTGGCCTATAGTTTTGAGGCTGAGAATGGTATCCCTTTTTGAATAGCGGCACCACATTAGCAATTCTCCAGTCCCTCTGCACCATGCCAGACCTCAATGAATCATTAAAGATTAAGGGGCCAATTATGAAATTCACGTGAAATAATTGAAGTTCAATCGAATTC
The DNA here is from genome assembly GCA_024363595.1 of Xenopus borealis. Classification (NCBI taxonomy): domain Eukaryota; kingdom Metazoa; phylum Chordata; class Amphibia; order Anura; family Pipidae; genus Xenopus; species Xenopus borealis. The sequence goes on along the minus strand of CM044435.1, from coordinate 90,293,078 downwards.
GATCGAACAAATTTTTTGTGAAATAGTAAAGTGAATTTTGGCCTATTCGATCACCGAATAGATCAAACGATCGGATATTCGATAATTCGATCATTCGATGATCGTAGGAATTAAAATTTTAAAGTTATTCGACTGTCTACTTCGCCATATTGAACCTACCGAATTGCAATAGAAGCCTATGGGAAGCCCATAGGATTCAGAGACTAAGTCCTGCCCGAATAACATTCGTACGATCGGACCGTTCGATTGT
>CM044435.1:90270659-90283961 GCA_024363595.1 Xenopus borealis | reverse complement strand
TCTAACTTTAGCATCTTAGCGAGTAAAGGTGCAGCATTGCTATTGTGCTCACTGTACTAGTAGTGCCAAATTTCCTTTAAAAATTTAAATTTAGCCCTTAATATGACCAGCTTTTTGCAGTCCCTGGTAACTGGCCACTCACTGCTGCCTGAGGCAAGTTTTTACCTTGTCTCATGGCAGGAGCAGCCCTGGCTCCAATCTATGTTTGCGTGTGTGTATTTGCGTCTGTGTATTTGCATGTGTATTTGCGTCTGTGTATTTGCATGTGTATTTGCATGTGTATTTGCATGTGTATTTGCATGTGTATTTGCACCACTGATATCATGGTTAGGTTCAGCGTGAATAGCTCCCTGCAAAAAAAGCTGGAAGCCTCCAACTTGGCATATAGCTCACTGTCAAATCAAATTTAGCTGCAAACAGCAGATCATTCCTGAGATACTGTTGGCTGCCGGATTTACATACCAAGTGCTTGCTTGCCCTTTAGGCCCTACTGATCTCATTCTGGGCAAGTTTCTTATGGGGGAGGTCAAAGGTTATAAGAAAGTCATCCATCTGCCTTTAGCTGTGTAGGCTGATATGCAGGACTCATATATCTTAGCAAAAACTGATAAGGGATTTAGGATACAATTATTTTACTAATGAGTTTAGGAGGTTAGGAGGTTACATTGCCTTCAAAGCTCCACACACACCCTGCTTGAATAGCTATGATGTGCATTTTTCTGCTGAGCACAAGTCATATGACACTATCTGCAGGTTATCTGATCTATTAAGGAAAAGCAGCTCTTGAACTTAAGCCTGGGATTCCCAGCAGCATTAGAAGGAACCGGGAGCTTGGCTACAGGCCTCACTTTGTGACTCCCAATGTGACTGCTTCTCAGAACAACAAAACTGTATAGCACAGCCCTATTGATGGGTCTGCTTTCTTGGGGGACAGAACAAAACTTCAGACGTTTAGGAGCATATTTATCAAACTGTGCAAAATAGTCAACGTCAGAAACCCAGTGTAAAAGTGATGTAAAATAAATGACCAATTCATCAAGGTGTGAGTTTTACTTCACATTAAATTTGATGCAATTATTTTACACAGATTCAGACCTTGTGTAATCCATTAAAGACAATGGAAAAAAAGAAATGCCACCTACCATTCCCTTGATTGCACATTTTTTTGACAGTGCTGGTATTGATGTTATTCAGCCGAAACATGCATTATATAGATTGTTTATTGGCTGAAAATGACTAGTACTAATAATGTCACACATTTCCAATTCATGCAAATGGAATGCAGCAGTCACTGCATTCTGAGCTTCGCATCACCTGTTCCATAGACCACACTTGTCATTTGCATTGTAGTAAAACTTCAGTGCTGCACAGGTTCATAGAACAGTGTATATGGAATGCACGGACTTCAAAACAAAGTGAATACGTTACACAGTAGTTGAGGCTTCACATAAAGATCAACCTATTCCTCAATTAAATCCTGCATAACATATACATGATTCAGAAAAGGCAGAAACCCAGCTTAAGTCTCAGAAATGGAAAATACAACCAATATTTTGCCTGAATCAATATTTTACAATGAGTATTCACACAAGTAGCCTTTTATTTTATCACTTGCTAAATATTCATCCTTCAGTAGACAATACCATCTGGTTGCTAGAGGCCACAGAACCAAGCAACAAAAAGACAAACCAGTTAACCACAAAGCAACATCTCACCTGCCCTGTTGGTGCAACACATTGCCATGGGTACAGGCACAATTGAAAACAAAGGCAATTAACTCATGCATTTCCATGTACTACAATGTATTAAAAGAACACCACATGGGAATGCATAAATCAACACCCATGTGTAAAATACTAAATAACTCTTACCCAGGCCCAACTTTTAGATGAACTAAATCAGCAGTGATCGCATTTGCCTGATTCTATTCTGTGCAGCTGTGAGTACACATGCCTGCATCTCTAAGGGCCCTTACACACGGGCGTTTTCGACCTCCGCTCCAGCCGCAGGGGAGTGCAGGTCTAGACGCACTCCATTAGTTTCAATGAGGTTGTACCCACAAGACGCGTGTAAGCGCCGAATGCAGAGCGAAAACGCCCGTGTGTAAGGGCCCTAAGGCTGCAAAGGTGTAGGCTTCTTTATGCATTTGATCACAACCCAACTGATTCAAATTTATTCTGCCTGTTCGAACTAACCAGAATTCAGATCTGCGTTGCAGTATGTTATTGAGTATTTTTAAAAGCAGAATGCATTCAATACCCATTTAATATAGGATGCATTTAAAAACTCGTATAAAAACAATACAGGTCCCTTCCTATAATGATGAGCCTGCATAAGACCAACATGATGCAAAAGTGCCCAAAAATAGCAGCTAGCCATCAAGGAAGTATAAACAGACGAATGTCACGCATGCTGACAAGAATGGTAGCATATCACTTCTGCAATAAAACAGCTGAGTGACTAGAACTAAATGCGCTGGACCTCAGCTGCTGCAGCTACAAAGCTCCTTGTCAGTCTTTATCCCAGGACTCGTAAGGTCCAGAAACAGCAACCAATAGATAGAGACAGAAGAAATGGATCAGATACGGTGTCAGAATTGTACTGGAACTGGATGTGGTATATTTGCCAAGATAAAAGACACTAAACAGCAGTACAGAAGTTAATTAAGGTCAAGTTTCCTTAATTACGGTTAAAATGAGCGTGCACCAGTTCAGAATGCAATGCGAGTCTGTTGTTTTATCAGACATTAACCTCACGTTGGCTGGGGGTTCGCTCTTCTTTGGTTTATTCGGCAAATTGTAATGTAAACATGAGAAGTGATGGTACTTGTTGCCTTATGTCTGATTTCTGTACTGGAGACACACCAGTCAGGTTCAGACTACTTTCCCTCCCTGATTTACAGTATTTCTGCTGGATGAATTGGAAATTCTTTAGAGCAAATGAAAAGGAGAGGAGAAGGGGCCCGCACTATTGAGACAGCTTTTTAATATGAGGATTTATCATAGACTCTTTCCCTCTAGGCAAATCCAACTCACCCTCACCTGCATGTGTCTGGCTGGGGGAAGCATCAGGTAACAATGCAAAGCAATAGAGGCTGACAAGCTGCTGCAGCACTGCAGATCCTTATGATCCAAAGGGGCCCACAATCTGAACATGCACTCTGCAGGTGGCCAGAATTAAAGGGCACATCACTGATTGAGAGAAAAAGCCCATTCATTGTGCCCCTGCCTAGAACAAAGTATTTGCATAGTCTCTGTGCAGTGAGCACATGTACACCTTGCAGTAAACAACTTTAAGCGCCTGTTTAATGACCATATGAGCAAGTCATGCCTTCCTAAAGCGTGTGCGGGAGACACTTTGCGACACTCGTGTTACTGCTGTATGTGAGCCCCGGGACTTACCTGTTGTGCGGGGTGGGGGGAATGCTCGCTCGAGCCCACAGCTCGTCCACTCCGTTCCTCTAACTCAGTCCATTGATAAACTGATAGCAACCAAAGCAAAACCCACGTCCCATTTCTCAAGGGTGAAAGATGCAAAAAGAAAAGGGCAAAAACAAGACAATGCGTGTTAAATCCCTGGAAAGCCAGGAAGTGCGATAAGACGAGAGTTAAGCGCTAGCAGGTTCCCTGGCAACTCCACGCTGTGGGAAAGGGGGAAACTTCTCTCCATGCAACTCCGTCCCACGAGCGCTTCACTTCTTGTTTTATTTGGGAAGAGCACTGTCAACTGTGAGGGAAGCCCCTACTCTCTGCTGCCACCTGCTGGCTGACTGCGAGAAGCGCCACGCTCTGGGACTACTGAACACAACGGGCTGCAGGATATTTCATGTCAGACTCTTCACTACCCGGCAGCTCTCCCTGCAGCAAGGACTCCATACACAGCGCACTCAACTCTAAACAGCAAAACAGTTTACAGGGGATTCTTCACCTTCGAAACGCTTTCATACCTGCCAACATTTTGGAAGTAAAAAGAGGGACACCTTTTTTTTTTTTTTTTTTTAGTATGGCTAACTTTTGGCCACGCCCATTTTTGTGGCCACCCCCCCTAATTACTATGTTAATTTTCCAAACTTTGGCAGGTTATGAAAGTTTGAAAATATTTCTCCTTATCTAAACTGTTACAAAATTGTTACAAAGCATCTTATTTGCACCTGTTAGCTGTTCTGGGCTCTCTGCCAACAGCCAATTAAGTTAGAAACTTCGTTTCTTTTTCAGAGAAAAGAGGGATTTTCCAGTACAAAGGAGGGACTGCTGGTTGAGCTCTCAAAAAGAGGGACTGTCCTTCCAAAAAAGGGACAGCTGCACTTTTCTTTTCTTCAGTTCAATTGATTTTAGATTGTTCCCCAGAAATAAAGACTTTTTTCAATTTTTATTTTAAAGTTGAATGTTGGTGTCTATGGTGTTTGAGTCTGGCAGCTCAGTAATTCAGGTGCAGACTCTAAATTGATATAATTTTGCAACATTGTTACATTTCTCAGCAGCATCTCTGGAGTACTAGCAACTATTGTATCAATTCTAAAGCTAAGGCCAGACGGGGAGATTCGGGGGCATTTTGTCGCCTGGCGACTTCTCGCCGCGACTTGTAGCCCCCGAACCTCCCCGAATAGCCACTTACCCAAGCGCACCGGCCTAGCCCTAACAGCTGCCTGTAATGAAACCCAGAGATTCAGCTCAGCAGGGACAAAGATAAACAATGTATCAACTAAATGTATAAATTTAGAACAGTTTACAGGGTCTGCGACCCCCCACCAGGGCTATGGTCACATATAGAAAATAGGAAGTAATTGGAAAAAGTATTTTTCCTGGCGCCGAATGCAGGTTCAGATGCAGCCAAACGGAACACAGGGGAGCGCAGGTAAGAAACGCTAGTGTGTAAGGGCCCTAAGGGCATTTTAACTTGCGCTCAGCCACAGAGGAGCACAGTTATAGACACACTCAGTTATTTTCAATGGGGCTATACTCACGCGTATGCATTTTTCCTGCGTTCGGCACCTACATGCCTTCGCGTGAGTACAGCCCCATTGAAAAGAATGGAGTGCATCTATACCTGCGCTCCCCTGCGGCTGAATGCAGCAAAATGGAACGCAGGGGAGCGCAGGTTAAAACGTCCATGTGTAAGGGCCCTAAAGAGGCTGAGTCTGAACCTGCGTTCGGCACTTACATGCGTCTCGTGGGTACAACCTCATTGAAAAGAAGGAGATGCGTCTAGACCTGCGCTCCCCTGCGGTTGAAAGCAGCCAAACGGAACGCAGGGGAGTGCAGGTCAAAAACGCCCGTGTGTAAGGGTCCAAAACCACACATGTGGAATCCACAGCCTGCATGGCTAATTAGCAATTCATTTAGGGCCCTTGCACATGGGCGTTTTGGACCTGCGCTCCCCTGCGTTGTCTAGAGGCACCTCATTCTTTTCAATGAGGTTGTACCCACGAGACGCATGTTAGCGCAGAACGCAGGTTCAGACGCAACATGCTGCATTTTTCGTGCGTTTGGCGCCTCCATGTGTTCGTGTGCGTACAGCCCCATTGAAAATAATTGAGTGCGTCTATACCTGCGCTCCCCTGTGGCTGAACGCAGCAAAACGAAACGCAGGAGAGCGCAGGTAAAAACACCAGTGTGTAAGGGTCTTTAAATGCATGCTGTAGACTGAACCAATTTATGTGCAGCCATGCATCTAAATAAATTGCTAATTAGCCATGCAGGCTATGAATACCATATGTGTTTGGTTTTAAAGGGGTGAGGTGCAACTAAGGCAAACCCAATGATCACAATACCTGTTGCTAGCAGAAAACTACTCAGGGCTCATCTCAACGAGCACCACAAAGTGATCCTCTTCTTCAGCTTAATCAAAAATCCCTACAAGAACTGAAGCTGCATCAAAAAGGTGTCTACAGCACCCCTACCTGGCACTGCCTCCACCTGTCCATCCACTGTGACACCCCCAGCTCTTGTGGGGTAAACTGCATAGCCAAAATTTATGTTTTATACCTTTGTCTGATTTATGTTTTTTCTTTCCAGGTAGGAGGGTGGCAGTTTTTATTTGTACCTATCCCTTATTCAGGAAAAGAGTATTAATCATAGAGGCAATTAAATTGACAACCTTAGGAACTATAATTTGACCATCTTTAAGAATGAGTATGTACCCATCAACTTTAAAGGTATTCTGTAATGCTTTTATGGTATAGTTTTTATTACAGGTATGGGACCTATTGTCCAGAATTCTTGGGACCTGGGGTGTACCTTAAATCTACTAGAAAATCATGTAAACATTAAATAAGCCCAATAGGCTAGTCTTGCTTCCAATAAGGATTAATTATAGCTTAGTTTGGATCAAGTACAAGCTAATGGAGTCTATTGGAGACGGCCATTACGCAATTCAGAGCTTTCTGGATAAAGGGTTTCTGGATAAGGGATCCAATACCTGTACTAAATTACACTGTGTACATTGTATGTAATTAATTCTACCATTTAACATGTTATTCTTGAACTAATAAATGTATTGGGTTAGTTGTGATATTGTTGTGTAGGCAGCAATCTCAGGTCATTTTACTGGATCCTGTGCTTTCATAAAGAACCAGCATTTCATGATGGAACTGCTTTCTGATAAGTATTATTTTCGAATATTCAGTGTAAATAAAGGAGTCGCAGTGTGACTTGGATTTTTAACTACTGAGTGCTTCTCATATCTGCTAGGGAGCTGCTATCTTGTTACATTCCCTTTGTTCTGCTGATGGGCTGCTGAGGGGAAAAGGGAGGGGGTGATATAACTTGCAGTAGAGTGGCAGAAGTGTATAAGAGCACAAGTCACATGACTGGGGGCACCTGGGAAACTGACATGTCTAGCACCACGTCAGATTTCAAAATTAAATATTATATAAAATAGTATATAAATAAATCTGTTTGCAATTGAAAAACATTTTTGAACAACATAATTCAATGTAGGATTCTGCTGGATGAGCGTTATTAACTGATATATTATGTACAAAAAATCCCATTCCCATACACGATTTCCCATGACCGAATCCCATTAATTGTTAGTTGTGGGTTGAGCCAACGCTGCTTTAATAAAAAAAAAAGGGGGTATTTTCCCAGGATCCACCAGTACAGAAGGGCATTAGACACTCCATCTACAATAACCTTTGAGTGACTTTTTTAAAGTGGACCCGTCACCCAAAAAAAATATTCAAAATCATATTTTATGCCTTTAGTCAAGCAAAATTAACATTAATTACACTGTATAAATTATTTTAATCTTGTTTTCTTCAGTCTGGGAATTCATAATTATAGCAAGCAGGCAGGAGCCATTTTGTGGACACTGTTATTAAGACAAGTCTTGCATCATCTCAGAATCTTGTCTATCCCCATGTCCTGGCTACACAATTAAATGGTTAAGAGAACTGGGGGAATGTGTGGGGAGCAGTGACATCTAGGAAGTGCTGAATGGAAAGTAAAAGTAATTATCTGCCCCGCCTCTATGCCTAAGGCATAAAGTAGTGGCAGACAATATTTGATTGACAGCTGGGATTTTTAAATGAGCTTAAAACAGCTATGAATGCTTTAATAAAAATTTGAAATTGGATTTCATGTTTAATTTGAAAAGGGCTTTTATTATACAGATTTTTGTGTCTGGGTGACAGGTCCACTTTAAATAAAAATGTATTATACAATCCCTTTATTAGCAGTTCTGTGCAGTGCGTCCTGGCCCAAACCCAATGATACAAACTATAAACAGGACACAAGTAGGTACAGTTACTTCAATCCTAGCCATAGAAAGCGCACACACAAGGCGCGGTATGGACAAAGGTAAATGTATAATTTAAACTGTTTATGAAAGAGTTACTTTTTAAATCAATATTAAAAGGTCATGGGGGTTTATTTGTCTGTTAAGTCTACAGATTAATAAATAATAGTACAATGAACAAGAAGGAACTGAAAATAGTACTGATTCTGGAAGTTATTTAGAATGTTCATTTAGTCAAATGTCAGGCAACTTCTTCAGCAAACACAGACCATTTCTTTACAGCCTGTCCTATGGGTGCTGCGCCTTTTGGTGACTGTAGGGGGACTTGCCATATGCTTTTTTTGCCCTAAACTAACTGGATTCAGTATTCAGCAGAAATAATAGGTCCTAAAAATCCTACTGCACATCAAAGCACCTATAAAATAAATAATCAAACTTTTTGTTAAACATTATCAGTGAATGAACCAAACAGCAGTGGCTCGCTAGCTGACTAATTAATATTAACACATGTAATAAGGCTGCAGAGAATTATGAAATTCCTAATCAAATTAAATTTAGAGCGCACTTCTTACTCAATCAACAGGAGTAAATAAAAATGAAACAGGTGTACAGGAGTCACTTTATAAGGGAAAAAAACAGATGAACATGGCCGAGTCTGTGACAGAAGAAGTCTTTCATAGGATTTAGCAATTTATCCCATGGAAGCACAGAGGCATAGAAGCATAAGCGAGGGCTATAAACAGGTACTCACACACAGAACAAAGACCGATAGCCCAAAACATGTTTGTATAATAAAAGCAGAGAATATATGCAACATTTTGCCAACAAAGTAATACTAGTACTACAGGTTTACAAACTATTATTAGAATAGTTTTGACCTAGAGTTTTCTGGATGAGATGTTGCGCCATAATTGGATTTCCATACATTAAGAATGCTAAACTTATTAAAACATTAAATAAACACAATAGGATTGTTTTGTCACCAATATGGGTTCTTGTGGGTTAGTTATTGTTAAGTTCAAGGTACTGTGTTTTTATTACAGAGAAGAAAAAAAAATTATTTGCTTAAATAGACTCTATGGGGCAAATTCACTAAGATCCAAAGTTGTGCCAGCGACAGCTTCGCCACACTTCGCCAGGTGTAGTTTCGCCAGCGCTACGCAAATTCAATGAAATGCAAATTTGCTCTCAGGGAGGAGAACGGCAGTGAAGTTGCGCTACCGTTTCATCAGGCAAAGCGAAGTTACGCTAGCGATACCTAATTTGCATATGGCGCTAAGTTAAAGTATAATGGACGCATATGCTGCAGCCACTACATTACACTACACAAGCCCAGGAAATAAAGTTGTTATATTGCCCTGCACATGTGCCCACTGTATAGTTGAGTTGCCATGTTAGGAAATGTAGGGGGGGGAGGAGGTTACCCTAAAAAAAAAATTATGATCTTTCAGCCTATCACCCTCAAAAAAAGTAAAAGATGCCAGCATTTTTTGGGACTAAGAAAAAAATGCAACTTTTTTTAAAGAAACTCCTATCTACGCTATTGGACTTCACCTGGTCTGAGGTGGCGAAGTCAAGTCTTGCACAAGAGCTAACGTTCAGTAAAATCCGCATCTTCGTGAATTAGCGTAGTTACTTCCCTTCATCAGTGTGCAACTTCTCCTGGCGTAAGGGTGCAAAGTTCAACCAGACTCTGTCTACTTCACTAGCGAAGTTACGCCAGGGACCTTTAGTAAATTGTCAAAGTTCCGAAATGATGTCATGCAAGCGAATTTGCACTAGTGTTAGCCGCGTCGCTCTTTAGTGAATTTCCCCTTATGGGAGATGCTCCAGTTCCACTGGAACAAGTGCTAGAGTTAGGACACATACACAGAGGTTCCCATGAGATTTGTGCAGCCTGTGTTTATCACATTACACTAAATCTAGTGCAAGGTGCCAGCAACACAGAGATGTGGGTGCAACACATCACTGTACTAAACGCCAGGCATATATAAGCATTAAATACAGCACTCTGCTGTGCATTGCCTCTGTTGGGGTCCCTAGGATGAGCGTCTACATGATGCACAAGCTTGGGGACATCCAATAGTATGCCATGTACAGCCTTCAGCCCACCCCTCATAAATATGTTGCTGACAAGCACAGGTTATTTGGCAGCACTGTGACCTGCACTTTTTGTGCTAAATGTCGTGCAGTGAACACATTTCAAAAATAAATAACGATTTGTACCCAATCTCAAATTTCATAAATGATACCATCAAGAATGTTTCCATAACCTGAAGTACAACTCCTTAAATCACCAAAGAACAGGATTGTATGGATTTATGCTGAGTCTGTTAATACCAACCACAACCTACTGGTTTATTACTATAAAGAATATGCAAAACATTGGATTGTTTGTTTGAACAAGCCCTAATGGGAAATGGTAATGCTGTATTTTGGGACTTTTTGGATAGTGAGTTTCTAAATAACAGACCCCCTACCTGTATATGGACAAGCAAGTGATGTTTTGATTAGAGAGGAAGGATTTTTGCACTAATACTGATAAATATACAGATACGGGTGAGTGCATAGTGTCTTTATATTTCATACATTAACTGCTCTAGCAGGGAAGAGCCCAATTCCTTTGCTGAAGGTTGAAAAGTGCATTGTAACCTGAAGGGGTGACCTCTTGATCTTTGTGCAAGTCTGTGAGTACAGATTTCCCCAGACATTTGTCTGCACTGACCTCTAACATATTTGTTAAAAGTTACCATATTACCTCACAAACATCTTCTCTCCAGGGAAAACAAAACCCAGCTCTGACAGGCTTTCCTCATCAATTATATGGCCGCATGCTCTCTTCCACTTATTCATTTAGGTACACGTTCCAGCACTTTTCCACATCACTAATAGCCTTCTTTTGAACTTGAACCCTAAGCAGGCTGCTTACTCCCAAGGGGGAGGGAGGTAAATCATGGCAACTAATCGGCATTTAACTCTGATCACTCAGCTGGAACAAGAATAATGAAGCTAGTATTCTGGTTGGTCACAATGGGATATTACACCAAAATAAAATTAACATCAGGCTTGTTTATTGCCCCAATCTAGAAATGATATAATTCATTTACTAGAATAGGTACAAATTTACTCTGCTGCACTAACCCACAGAAAATATTCCGCTATTGCCTTTGTTCTTGCAACTGAGATTATAATACTGAAAGCATGTGGGTAACTGCTGTTCTGCACTGGGATTCAAAATAGGCCCTGGCATTTCAAGTAGACAGAAGCCCAGACAACCCCACTTGCCCACTGAATAGTGACTGTATTACAGCAGCCCCTCTGTCATTTGCCAGTCTGGGCCTGGGTAACTGTATTAGGAAATTTTGCACCTATGCCGGGTAGTAAATCAGCCATGGTACATGGGATCCATTATCCGGAAACCTGTTATCTAGAAAGCTCTAAATTACAGGAAGACCATATCCAAAAGACTTGATTTTTAAGCAAATAATTCACATATAAAATAAAAAAGGGCCTTGTACTTGATCCTAACTTATATACATTATACTTATAGGAGGCAAAAAAAACTCCTATATTCATTCACTAAGGTTTATTAAATTGTGTAGTAGACTTGGAGATCCAGGAATGGAGATCCAAATGATGGAGCATCAAGCATTCTGGATAACAGGTCCCATGCCTGTATTTTCATGGCAGCTTTGAAGGTCGTTCATGAATAAGTTAAAGAAATAAAGACGTTCCTCTATAGAAGAATAGTGTCAGCATCTCTTAAAATGGGTGCAGTGGAAATCCCTAATTAATGTTTTTTGCACTCTGAGATGGGGGCCCTAGTTTTCCAGCATGGAAAGGTTCCCCTCTCTAATCCAAACACTGACCCTGTAAACTCTTCTGGCTACTGCAATTCTTTACGTTGCCCCGCTATGAAAACCTTTAATTGTTTATCTATCAGTATTACATTACATGTACTTGTGTCAGCTATCTGCCAACACCATAGAACTTATTGGATCTTTGCTATGCTATGTTTTTGCTGACAGTTGGCAAAATTAAAGAACATTGACAGGCAAAGGGTTAAATAAACCCCCGTTACATTTGCGAGTCATTTAAAGTTTATTGGATGCCATGTTCAATTAAAATGTTTTGAATACCTTGCACATCCTGTATCATAAATTACAGTATTAAAGAAATGGCATGTTTCTCATTGGTATCACTTTACAGTAACATATTTCATGTTGTGTAGGACTCTCTTATTTTTAGAGCTAATTGCCTTGGGTTTGATCAAAGAGCAGCAGTTATTAGGCAAGGTCAGGATTCATTTAAAATGGTCTTCATTTTTAAACTCTTTGTTAAAGTCATACTGACACTTTCAGTCTTTCTTCTCTCTGCCTGTGGAATACTATATTTAAACATCTGTGCCATATGTGCTGCTGCTTCTTCTGGCTGTAATAAGCCATAAAGTGGCATATTTATAAATCCTTGTAAACTATGCCACTCATTCTGCTGCCAGCAGCCTTCTGCTCATATAGGATGACTGTCCTCTGTACTTCCATGAGAATTAGTGGGCACGTTATAAAAGTAATGGCTATCCCCCTTATGTTACTGGTTATTAAATTGTGTGACTGATAAAGCACTAGGCTGGCTATATCTACAGATGTGCCATTTCATATGTTCAGCTATGCTGAAGATTGCAGTTCAGCAAAAGTAGGCTGAATCGGGAAACAACAAAAGGACTGGAATAATCTATGCTGTCCCACATTAGCAGGAAAATAGCAATAAAGCAATGCTTATTTCCTCTGCAAACATGAATGTTTTTGTTGTCCATACATAAAAGATAGAGAACACTACCATGGTGTAAAGTGCTTTATCGCATTGCTGGGTGCTCCCTGCCAGGAACACCAAATAAAGTGCATTACAAAGACCACAAAGCAGCAGTCCAGTGCTAAAGTGGTGGTTCACATTCAGATTAACTATTATTATGTTATAGAATGGCCTATTCTTAACATGTTTATTATTGGTCTTCATTATTTATTTTTTAGTAGTTTTTACATTGTGATTTTTTTCCCGCATTCAAACCCATGAGCCAAAATAATTATTGCTTTTTGAGGTTACAATTATATTTTTATTGTTAATTTTATTACTTATCTTTCTTTATTCATACTCTTATCTCCTATCATAACCACTGTCTGATTGCAAGCTTAAATTGGACCCTAGCAACCAGATAGCTACTGAAATTACAAACTTGAGAGCTTCGGGACAAAAAGTTAAATAACTGAAAAACCGCAAATAATAAAAAATGAAAAGCAATAGCAAATTGTCTTAAAATATATGAACCTTAATAGAAGTGCAGCAAAAACATTGATTTGTATACTATTGATATTATCTGAAGCTGTTATTTCGAAGGCTATGTGTAGAGGATTCCATCATTGCCCATTATAAAATAACCACAAGCCGTGTTTACTCCATGTAAGTGAATTGTAATACTGGAGTAGGGCTTTGGAAGGTCTTAATGAATTTTGTTGCCAACCAGACAGATTAATGGAGACTTGAACAAGACAAATCAGTAACGGCTGCAAA
>CM044435.1:90244593-90269471 GCA_024363595.1 Xenopus borealis | reverse complement strand
TGGTGCTGTGTCTGAAAGGCATGAAACAAATGAATGTGTGGGCTGATTTGATTTCTCCTTTACAGGGAATTATTCATGGTAGTGTCTCAGCTTATTTCTTGGGGGTATACACATAAAATCATTTATAAAGAATTCCTAACCCTCTCATTATAACGTTTTGACTGACAACTGTATCAAATGAACGTGTTCTAAAGGATATATGTGGAGGGGAAAAGGTAATTTGTTAAGCCAAAGCTCCTACACGTAGCAAATGCTACAATAATGAATACATAATCAACAAGGTCTCCGAGTGTATTTCATTACTATTCTCATCAACCAACTTTTTTTTTGTTTTTGTTTTTCTAAAGGAAGCAGTAGTATTTCCAATAAAGTTTTGTCAAGTGCTGGTCTCCTAATAAGTTTATTTTTGCAACTTTCACACACAAACATGGGTCACAGGTCCCAGACAACAAAATCTCTACAACCAGTGGTCTAAACCTAATTGGTGATTTTAAAATTAGCATGAGAACAATGACTTGGTAGGAGACAGTAAGTGAATGCACATAGTAATGTAGTTCAGAGTTCTTGCCTGATTCTGCCTTTGCTAATGATGGTACTTGCTGTTTATTTTAATCTGTTCTCTTTACTGCTGTACCACCACCCTGACCCCATTTATCTTTTCACTCTGCCAGACCTTAAGACTTTCCCTCTTTCAGCCTAGAAATTCCTCCTGACTGTCTAGCCAACATAAGAAAAGTGAAATAATTTCCTACAAATAGTCTACACTAATTAATCAATGAATCCGACTCACTAATTATGGCTAAAGGGCACCTAAAGTCAGATAAAGTATTATGCAATCTGTGTTGTACTCTCACCCTTGTGCCAGAGGCACTGCACTTGCTTAATTTGCTGTGGGTGTTCCAGGTTGCTGTAGATTAGCTATCCATGAATAATGTGCAAAATATCATGTTGAACAGAAACTCTAACTACACCTAGAAAATTCCCATTTGGCATGGTTGATTATTCCATTTCATGAGTATTATATTACTAGTATATGGAGCATGATATAGTGAGCAGCACAGATTTCACCTTTAAATAGGAACAAATCATGCAAGGGGGTGCAGAACAATTCCTAAAAAAGCATTTCAAGGGCCTCCATAATTTGAATACATTCATGCTATATATATCTGTTTCTGATGAAAGAAATAGATGGATATAAATATATCGCAGGGATGTGCTAAATCCTGCATTTAGTTTGAAATGTGGTCAAATCCAAGCCATTTTTAGCAGGACCTGACCAAACCCTATATAATAGGAAAACTGCCATGCATGCGTCAATTCATCCATGTTGCTTGTGCATCTGCTTATTCCACTCACATGTTGGCAATTTTTGCCCCACATGAGAGTTTGGATACGGTCGGGATTCAGCCAAATCTGTACCCAAGGATACAGTTAAACAAAAGAAAGGTTTGGTACTCCCCTAATATAAAATGTCTTATCCTGGGCTTGGAAGAGAGCACAAAGTGAAATGTATAAAGTATCCCAAGTAGTAACATTTGAGCAATGGGTCAGACATGGCAGAACTGTATCAGAAAAACCACACTTCATTGTTTTACCTACATCTGTTCTAATCATTGATTGGTTGCTATATCCAATTTTCCCTAAATTCAATAGGGTAATACCCATCCCTGATTATAGACAAACAAAAAAAAATTCATACAGTATATATTTTTTTGTTTGTTTTTTACATTTTATCTATTCATACAGTATCTATAAATAAACAATTTTTCTTTTTCCAAATGTCAGATGTTATATGTGAAACTTTCATTTCACCAAGTGACTAACTCATCTGTTTGTATAAGGACTACAACCATTAAATGGTGCATAGCTTATCTGTTATCTGCTATGTACCTATATGCCCCAAAATCCCATTTCAGCTTGAGTGCCTGCCCCCTTCTCTACACAGCAGCATATTTATATAACTGTAGTACAGCTTATGAATCAAATACAATTTAAGTGCATGTTACATTTTAGTGCAAGGTAACAGTATGTTTTATTTAAATCCAAACAAACCCCATTTTTTTCAGTTACTACTCCTTTAAATATTTCTGTACACATCCATGTTACTTTTATACTAGAGGAAAAACTTTATCCAGAATAATCTAAATATTTGCAGTTATTGGAATGCTGGGACTATTTCCCGTACTAGGTAAAGCCAAGCACTAATATGTGGTGCTTGCTATTAAGTAAAATACCCGGGGAATTAATGTTAGTAGGAGTGAAATGAATGAGCCAACACTGCTCACTAAGAAATAGAATCTCTGAGAAGGGAAGCATATTATTATAGTAATATGTCATGTCATCGCTCTTTGTGGAGCAGAGCTTGGAGGAGTATCAGGAAAAAAGTTAAAGCAAAAAACCTCAAATAGCAACAAATGACAACATGTTTTCAAAAGAGTTTTCAAAATGGCTGTTACATAAATTAGTTGCAAAGTAAAGATTGAAGTATAGACATGGGGATGCAATGCTTGGGATCTGGGGTTTTCCACATAAGGTTTCCTTCCTCCATATCTTAAGACTACTAAAATGATTTAAACATTAAAATAAACCCTGTAGAATTGTTTTGCCACCAACACGTATTCATGCAACTTAGTTACCATTAAGTATAAGCTACTGTTTTATTATGACAGAGAGAAAGGAAATCATTCCAGAATGAGAAACTGTATCTATAAGCCAGTCATTTATTCAATGTAAAAACAACAAAAAACTCCAATACAAAACTACTCCAAGTAAAAGCAGTAATGCCTTATAAATAAGGGCATATAGTCCCAAATCAATGTGGTAGAGTAAGTACTGTTTATCCTAATTTCCCTTTGAAGGAGATGTAAATAATATACTATAATCATTTACATTAAAGGAACAGTTCAGTGTAAAAATAAAAACCGGATAAATAGATAGGCTGTGCAAAATAAAAAATGTTTCCAATATAGTTAGTCAGGGAAAAATGCAAAGGCTGCAGTGACTGGATGTCTAATATAATTGCCAGAATCCAACTTCCTGCTTTTCAGCTCTCTAAATCTGAGTTAGTCAGCGACTTGAAGGGGGCCACAAGGGACATAACTGTTCAGTGAGTTTGCAATTGATCCTCAGCATTCAGCTCAGATTCAAAAGCAACAGTTATGGTCCGTGTGGCCCTCCCTCAAGTCACTGATTGGTTACTGCCTGGTCACCAGGGTAACCAGTCAGTGGAAAACAAGAGAGCTGAAAAGCAGGAAGTTATATTCTGGCTATTATGTTAGACATCCACTCACTCCAGCCTTTATACATTACATTTTTGGCTAACTATCTATATTAGAAACGTTTTTTATTTTGCACTGCCTATCTATTTACCAAGTCTTTATTTTTATACTGAACAATTCCTTTAAATGTGTATTTATTAATTTTGTATTTTATTGCAGTGCCCATTTGGATGAACCTTAAAGGGGTGGTTCACCTTAAAGTTCACTTTTAGCACATTATAGAATGGCTAATTCTAAGCAACTTTTCGATTGGTCTTCATTATTAATTTTTTTTATAGTTTTTAAATTATTTGCCTTCTTCTTCTGACTCTTCTTCAAATGGGGGTCACTGACCCTTTCTAAAAAAACAAATGACCTGTAAGGCTACAAATTTATTGTTATTGCTACTTTTTATTAATCATCAAATAATATTTTACTCTACTCAGGCCCTCTCCGATTCATTTTCCAGTCTATTATTCAAATAAATGCATGGTTGCTAGGATAATGTGTACCCTTCCAACCAGATTGTTGAAATTCCAAACTTGAGCAGCTGAGCAACTGAACAAAAAGCTAAATAATACAAAAGCCTCAAATAATAAAAAGAAAAAAATCCATCACAAATTATTTCAGAATATCACTCTCTATATCAGGGGTCCCCAACCTATTTAACTTGTGAACCACATTTAAATATAAAAAGTGCAACACAAGCATGAGAAAGTCCATAGGTATGTCAAATATGTGAATGTCTATTTGGTAGCCCCTATATGAACTGGTAGCCTATAGGAGGCTCTGTTTGGCAGTAAACCTGGTTTTATACAACCAAAACTTGCCTCTAAGCCAGGAATTCAAAAATAAGCACCTGCTTTGAGGCCACTGGGAGCAACATCCAAGGGGTTGGAGAGCTAAACGTTGCTCGGAAGCTACTGGTTGGAGACCACTGCTCTATATCATACTAAAGGTTAATTCAGCATTGAACAATCCATTTATGTGCTCTTTGCTTAGTAAATGAATTATGAGAAGCCAATAGATGCCCTGAACAACGGATATCATAATATAGTTATCTCTTAATATTTCTATATAACAAAAGCAAAGTATTGTGTTGTTAGTGGCAATGCTTTACCAATGCCTAAAAACAAGCAACAAAAACATTATTCAGGCTTCCATAATTGAGGACAAGGGCTTCAGGTTTCAGTACTAAAAAACATTTTGGGCCGGATTCAGTTCCAGAGGAAAAACTTATCTCATGGTTTAATCTCATAAATAAACTCACTAGATGTCTATGGGGAGATTTGGAATTGAATTAAGAGATTAGTTTTTCTTACCTGATTAAATCTGGCCCCTTCTGACATTATAAATAATTACAAAATAATAGGATTAAATGAATGCAATATTGGGCTGAGCCATTGTCAAACAATGCCCTTTTTTCACTCCTAACCTGTTTGAATAATGTGGATACTGAGAGCAGCTGAGTGATACAGTGACTTTGTTTATGGAACTGTCACATGCTCTTTTCACTTGAGTACACTAAATTAAAGCAGAAGTTCCCTTAACGCCAGCCCACCCCTTCTTTTTTAGAGCCTTTGTGTGGTAGACCACATTGTGGTTTCATTTGTGGAGAAATCATTTCCTAGGTAATGTGCTATATTCCAGGGGAAAGTTAATCTGCCGAGTTAACCACGCAGCGTTTTCATTTCTTTGCCTGAGAAAATATCCTAAAACACAATGCCGTGCTCAGTACTAAATAAAGCCACCCTTTTATTCTGAAAGGCATATTAGAGTTTAATGTTAGGGGTGTTATTTTGACAAGGAGTTCATCAGATTAAGTGACATATTTATAAAATTTATAAAAAGAAATTCTGCCTAAATCATGCATAAAGAAATGCTTCTGCTAAAGAATAGAATGAAGATATGAGTGGTCATTAACACAACAGCGTTGCACTTTGAACATTGCATTCTGCTCTGTGCAGGTCTCTGATCATCCACATTTCTACCACCTCTCTATCTCCGGTATTACAATGTTTGTTGTATACACACTTTTGTTGCACAGCATTGTGGAATTTAATGGGATTTATAAGTAATCAGGGGCACTGCACCAATGAGGCAACTTGAGAAACTCGCCTCAGGCGATAGCTCCCCCCTGGTTTTCAAAACTTGAAATTTGACTCTTCTAGCACAGAGAGCACAATTGCACTCTCTGCACTAGCATCCTGGACCCCTTTGCAACATCACGGACCCCCTGAGACCACTTCCAACTCAAAAAGATGTGGGGATCAGGGAACAACATTCAGGGGCAGATTTACTAAATTCGTGTGAATGATTCGAAATTCGATTGAATTTTTAAAAAGATTCAAATTCGAATTTTCAAATATTTTTTGCGGCCACTCCAACCATCATATTTTGAAAATTCGATTGAATCAAATGATTCGAATAATTCGAATAAAATTCTATTCGAATATTCGACAGTCAAATTACTTGCCCTTTAAATTTTTATTTGCTAGTTCGCCAGATTAAACCTACCGAATTGCTATACTTCCCTATGGGAAGCTTCCATAGCATTTTTCTAAGTTTTTTAGATAGAATAAAAAAAAATTCGACCCTTAGTAAATCTGCCCCTAGGAGTAGTAATACTTTTGCAAGTCACAGTATATCTGTGTGAGCATGTATATATACTAAAACAGTATACAGCGATATGCTATTATCTTTGACTAAAATTAATGGAATGACCTTTAGTACTTGTACATTTACAATTGTATGGCAGTTCTCTGAAGGCATAAATGAAAGATTTAACCGGGAACAATACCAAGACCTTTTATAAGGCATCCAAATTTATTTCAATATTTTCTGAAAAAAACCACGATCAAATCTGCATGGGGTTGTTTTTGCCTTGTTTATTAATACATTTTCCTGAAAATTTTGTTAGAGGAAAACAATCAGATTTTAATGATTTTTTTCGGATTTTCCCTGAAATTTTAGGGTTATTGCAGGAAACGCAGAGCAGGGGAATTTCTGCCATTGACTTATATGCAACCTCGGCAGGTATGAGATGCCGAATTTTCAGATTCTGACTTTTTCCATCCTCGGGGAATAATAAATTCTGAAAATGAACTCACAACGGCTTCTAACTAAAAAGAAAAAAAAACAGAAAACTTGAATCAGTGAATTAGAGCGAACACTCGATAGTCACGAAGACTGAACATTTTCAAATGGTTCAGAGAACCTCTGTTATTGATTTCTAAATGACCTTAACAGGTTTTAGATGGTAAATATTCTGAGCAGTTCCGAAAAAAAATTTGAATTTAATAAAAATCGATGTTTTCGATATTAATACTTGAGTGCAATTTTATTTAGGGCATTTTTTAGTTCAAAGAGAAAACAAAACCATCTTATCAGGACATATTTTCCACAAGTCGTCAGTTTAGTACAGTTGCATTATCATTATTTCAGCATGTTGAGATGTAGTTTTAGTCATAATTATCACTAGATCTTTAATGGTAGATACTCATTTTAAGGGGGATGACGTAACAAGATCCTCTTTCCACAGCCAAGTGGGAAAAATACAGACTTTTCTTGAGCAATGCTAAGACCTGGGAATCTGTATTATTTCCATAGCTGTCTGAATATACCCCTGGGCATCAGCCAGGAATGAGTCATAATAAGTAATAAATAATTTTAACAAGTTTTTTTTTTGGCCAAAAATACACAATTTCACAAATAGACCCCAAAGTATAAAGTTGATTAGATTATATAATTGTAAAACTTCATTCAAAGCAACTTCCCTTTATAGAATCAATAAAACCAATATAATAATACATTCATCTGACATGACATATTGTACTAGTTATTTTATTGGGTAAATGGAAAAGTTTTTCTTTGAAGTTGAGTACTTTACATCAGTTCCAATTCTACCTGATATGTTCAACTGGACATTAGATAATACTATCCCTTCTATTAGCTTGGCATGTATGGATTGTATAGAAAATTAAAGACTTTTAATTTAGATTATAGGAATGGTAATCATTTTTTACCCGCTTGTGAATCCACCTCAGGGAGTTTTGTAAGGTGTTGAGTTTGATGGCCCCTTTGTTAATTCATCCCACATAGCTTAGTGAATACAAAACAGAGTGCAAGATTAATGACTCACATTCCCCACGAAAGTATAAAACCAGTATTTTCATTAATCTACCTCTAAAGCATGATATATTCTCTTGGACAGTAACATATTCTACTCAAAGAATAAAACTATTTTCTTAGCTGAACATTCTAAAAGTCAGTCCCTCTTATATGTTGAATTAGAATGTTTTTACTGGAGAAAACTCTCCCTAGGGATAGCTGAAATTGCTTAGATGTCTAATTTTGTCAAGTCGTGTATTATTATTGGAATCTCTTGGTATAACGTCATTGAATTATAATTCAATGTTTTTTGCAAAGCAGATATATACATAAAACAAATAAATATGTAACAATACATAAACATATAAAACTCACACAAACAAAAACACAACAGAAGTGCAATGTACATGCAAACCTTATCAACTCTATATCAATAACAGAATAGTTTGGTTATTATTTTGACCTTTTCACTGAACAGTACTGAATGCTGAACCAGAGTTCAGGATTACAAATGATCTGAAAAAATCATGGGAAAGTACAGTGTAAAGATAAGGCAGTGATCATTTAAAATACAAATATATCATGAGAAGAAGTAACTTGCTGAAAAGAGGAGTTACTTGAGAAGAAGTAACTTGCTGAAAAAAGGAAAGGTCCACTTGTTTGTTTTGGTCAACCAAAAAGCATGCCTTTGTCATTCAAGTTTCACTGCTGACAGTTGATAGCGGAACTGTTTCAAATGCAGATCCCCACTCTTTCACAAAATACTTATTATGCCAGTATGCAATGTCCTCAGCTTAAGAACCAAACTTTATCCAATAAAGGCATTGGAAGCTACACAGATAGGCCCACCTGAAGCCAATCAAAGTCTTAGAACATAGTTCAGGTTTGAGATGGTAAATTTTCGGATTCGGACTTGAGGTATAATAAATCTCGAAAAGTTTGAGTTTTTGTCTAAAAACCATTGACCAGGAAAAAAATCACGGTTTCGTAAATAACCCCCAAAGTCAGTTACCACAATCAGTTCTATTATTTGATAGCTATAATCCTCAAAAATGTGCATACAGTATAATGATAATAAAGTTACAATAAACACAAAATAGCTTTGGGCCATCCCTAATGGGAAGATAAAATCTATTAATATGGGGGAATTGTATTCAGCTCTAAAATCATTACTTATCGTAACCAGGAAGCCTTATTTATAGCCATATATTTTAATTATCCCCATTGAATGCAATGACTCCAGTTAATCTGTGGTCCTTTGTTGTTTACCAAAATGGTAGGACAATTCTTTGATGTTTACTGTTCATTGTATTTAATGTAAAACATATTTTATTTTACATTTTACAAAAACACCATTCAGACATGAGAATTCCTTTGTTACACCTTTTATAATAATAAGAAAGAGCAGGGCAGATTTAACAGATTTGTGTATGGTCTCTATAGGGTACAATTGTGTGCCTCTCGGTGCTCCAGCACTTGTACACTTGCCCCTAAAGAAATAAACTCTAATAGTGGATAACGCAAGTCGGTAACGCAAAAACTATTCACAATGTGAAAAGTTAAGCCTTTGCGTGAACAAATTTTGCTTTGTGCGAATGCAATATACCTTTTGCAAACCCGGAATCTGTTTAGAGACCACTTCCGCCAGCGGAAGGCCATTTGCGAATTTTATACTTTGCACTAATGCGCTGTCAATGTAATAAAACTTCTTACTGAAAAAGTCGCAATGTTTATTCCAAAAGATTACGACACCTTCAAGCACTTCTTAAGAATGCGCAATTACAATCTGCAATGCACAATAACGTTTCGCAATGCAATAACCGTTTAAGGAACAATACTACATTGTGGATTTTTACTCTTATTGGTGCGCAATGTTTTTCTCTTTGCGACTTTAATTACATTCCCCCCTAAGAGTTTCTTTCTGTTCCTTTGCACATTGACAGTATGAAGTGCACTAAAGAGCAGATTAAGGAATGTCCAGGTCCTGGAATTCTGTGAGCTGCAGCTGCTTCGCATTGAGGGTGCTGACTATGAAGGGAAAAACATTTGTTCCCCTGTTGACTTGTGATTAGGAGCATTCCTGTCAGATGACACAGTCAGCAGCAAATAAGATTTAACAATCGCAGGTTTCCCATGTCCCTGGGAAATGGTTTACAAACTGCTCATTGTGAATGATGGTGAGGGCAATGACCTAGTATGATTTCTGGAATGTAAACAAACCTTGCAGGGTTGTTACCTGGTGTGGTCTACAATCCTTTTCTTTTTGTTTTTTACGAATCTGCATCACCATTCACTACTTATTAAGGACATTGATTTTTGGACTGCAGCTGCAAGAACCGATGGTATCCTGATTATGTTTTAAAACGTAATATCTGATGAGTTGTTATCATATAAACTGAGATTAATTATATTTTTCTGACATGCAATTTACTAGTAGGAAATGCTCTATCATAGGGGATGTAGTACTTCTATACAGCTGTTATAAACCACAAATCCTAACACAGTTGGTGAAGTAAAGTTTGCCCACTTCTAGTAACCGATAGCAAACAATAAGATGTTTGTTTTCAAACAGTTGACCAGTAAATGCCCCCTGCTGATCGGTTGCTGTGGGTTACTACAAAAATACTTGGTTCTTAACATACTTTTATTCTCCTGCCTTAAAGGAAAACTATATCCCTAGAAGTAATACTTAACCAACACATAGGGCCACATTTACTAGTGAAAAAACATTGAACATCAAATTGTTTTTGGGGGGCCATTTTCGATCAAATAAAAATCGTTCGATCGCATCGTTCGAATCAAATGAATCGAACAATTTTGCGCAAAATCCTTTGAAATCTTGGAACTTACAAAATGTTTCAGGACAGTTTCTATGAGGTCCCCCATAGGCTAATTTATATTTGAATTTTTTCTATTCGAATCAAATTTTGGGCTAGTCAAAGTAGCCCAAAATTACATTGAAATTCAAATTTTTTAGATTAGAATTTTATTTGAATATTCACTTCTACCCTTAGTAAATGTGCCCCATAGTATATATCATATTAAGTAGCCTATTAAAGAATCTCACCAAACTGGATTATAGATATCAGTAAATATTGCCCTTTTACATCTCTTGCCTTGAACCACCATTTCGTGATGGTCTGTGTGCTGCCTCAGTGACCAGAAATATTTCAACTCTAACTGTAACAGGAAGAAGTGCAGAAGCCAAAGACAGAACTTTGTCTGTTAATTGGCTCATGTGACATAACGGGACAGATTTACTATTGGTCGAATTATGAATTTTTAAAGATTTTAAATTCGACCATCAAAAATTACCGTTTTCAATCAAATTAAATTAGTTTGAATCGAAATATCGAATTTTTTGGATGAAACTATTCAAATGATTTTTTAAAAAATTTAAAATTTTTAGATTTTCCAGCTGGCCATAGATGCAACAATCTGATTTTCGGACCGTGTGTGGAGAGTCCCACCACTTATGTCCGGCGGAGATCGGTCGTTTGGTCGATCAGACAGGTTCGAAAATTTCTGTCAGCTGCCGATAATATCTCTGCATGTATTCCCAATGGTATGATTTTCAGTGGGAGACTGTCACTATGTTTTGTCCAACACAAATTTTGGACGATCCCTGTCAGGGGCAGAACATCAGCTGATCTGTGCTTTTACTACTTTATTTGATTTGAAGGTTAAGAGGCAGGTCGGGAGATGGACACAGGTCAGAAAATCGTACAAATCCTTGATTCGTACGATCGGATCTTTACATCTATGGCCAGCTTTAGAAGAATTTACAGGAAAGCTTCCAGGAGGTCCCCTATAGGCTACGATGGCAATTCGGCAGCTTTAAGGTGGCAAATAGTCGTATTCAAAGGGCCAGTACTTCAAAATTAGTTTTCACATTTTTGATAGTCAAAGTAGCCCAAAAATACTGAGAAATTTGAATTTTAAAAATTCGAATTTTGTTTAAAAATTCACTTCGACCCTTAGTAAATGTGCCCCAACAAGTATGTGTGCCCTTGGTTTGTTTATGTGCACTGTGAATAGTACAATCCCAGGGGCAGCATTTAGTTCTTAAAATTGCAATTTTCTATTTAGGATTACCCAGTGGCACATATCACTACTAGAAATGGATATATTTATGAAAATGCTTTATTTATATGAAGCAGGGTTTTACATACATGTTTCGGGATATAGGTTTCATTTAAATGGTCCTTACATTGATGAATCTTGAATTATGTAACAAAACAGTGTTATACAGTTTTTTTGGTGAGTAAAAGGAGGATAGTGTACTCTTTTTGCTGGCCACATTCTGTTGGAAGAACTACGCAAGCATTCTGCCACCTATGAATAAGGTTTGATTTGCCTTGTTCCCAGTGACAGTGCATCACTCTTAATACATTTTGCTAGCATGTGTTTGTGAATGAAGATAACAGTGTAAAGAATTACTGAATAAACAACGTATATTTCACAATACTGTTGTTATAGGATTATTACAGCAAACCAAAGCCCTTACTTTGCTCACTTTCAAAAGTCCTACAGGAACTGTGGAGTCCAGATGGAAAGACTCAGAACCTCCTACACCCTATCAATGCAGAAACCAGTAGTTGGGATAGGACCAAGATTGATGCCATAATTAATGCAGTGCAATAATGAGAAGAAAACAATAACACACCTCCAAAATGGCATGTAGCATGTACACACTCACACACTACTGTGCCAATACGTAGCCCAAACAGACACACATGAGTGAATCGATGAGACACACAAATGTATGCAATTAGTAGGTCCAAACTCGGCTGCAGAATGAGCAAGGTCCAAAGTGAGGTGCCAACACCAAGTGAAATAAGGGCTTGACCACAAAGTGAGGTGCCAACGCCAAGTGAAATAAGGGCTTGACCACAAAATGAGGTGCCAACGCCAAGTGAAATAAGGGCTTGACCACAAAATGAGGTGCCAACGCCAAGTGAAATAAGGGCTTGACCATAAAGAAATCTATTGGACAGGTGAGTAGTATCCCATTACACCTAAAAACTTGCACTTACTTGTGCACATAGCTCTTTAACAAACACAATGGAGAAAAAGAGAATAAGCACCAGAAACAAGAAGACAGAAGGGTTTTCAGGGAAGATATGCAGGGTATGTACATTGTGACATAGAGTAAATACCTAGTTGGTGCATGGATATGTTATACAGTAGATTTTAATATACAGGTATTCCAGAAATGCTTTAGAATGAAATGCATATGATGTAATAGATTATAACATTATAATTTACAGAATATTTCTAGGTTGGGGACCCCATCTTTAGTAACAGAACGGAGGCGGGGCTTTATAAAAACTCTTCTCCACTAATGGTGGTGACACACGCTAAGATTCCGGGGAGATTAGTCACCTTTTTGGGATATCAGTCGCATGATGTAGAGGAGATTTGTTGCTGGGTGACTCTAAAACTGCTCTTCATATTCACTAATTACTGGTATGGGATCACTTAACAGGAAACCCATTATTCAGAAAGCATCAAATTACTGAATGGCCATTGTCCATAGACTCCATTATTATTATTTTTTTCTCTGTAATAATAAAACCTGTACCTTGTAATTGATCCTTACATATTGTATGAATCCATATTGGTGGCAAAACAATGATTAACTATTATTAAACAATCTAATATCTGGAATGTTTGGGACCTGGGATTTTCCAGCTAGAAAACATTAGCCAACTCAAGGGTTGTCCTGTAGATCATTCACTCAACTTGTTTACAGCTTTGTTATCCTTTATCACTAGATCAAAGTAAAATGTCTTATCAACATTATACGTCTTTGGTTTTTGCCAATATTTTGATTAATGCATGAGACTATTAATTCTAAGCACTATTATATGGAAACACATGCTGGCACATTGAGTCTTTCTCCAAAATGTAATCTGTATCTCAACCAGGGTGTTACATAAGATCACCCAAAAATAAAACCCTCCTACCTATACTCCTGCTAGCTGTTCTATTAGGCACTAGAGAAGGCAATACCCAGAATACTCATCCAGACTGTGCCTGCAGAAAAATATTTTTTTACACCTCCACTAAGCCTCCGAGAATCTGAAGCTAAGTGAGCTTAGACACTTGGAAAATGGAGGGGTGGGAAGGGATCCAAGCAAGTTGTTATATATAGGAATTTTATACATATTAGGAAAGAAGTAGCTACACCTGGGTGCTCAAAGTTATATAGGGATTATATTGATGAGAGACAGTAGAACATTTTAAAATGATCTAAATGTATTTACTTTTTTGCTGTAGTTCCAAGCCATCACCTGGAATAGAGTCACCTTTTCATAATGACAGATAAAGGTTTGGTTACAGCTGAAATATCAAATACATTGTGATCCCATACACCCTTACACCCAGCTAAAACCTACAGCCTTCTTCTTACCACATATTTGCCTGAATAAAAAAACACAGGGGAAAAGGGGTTGGGCGACGATATATTAAAATTATTTTCTTGTCAGGCTAAAAATTCCATGTTCTCATGTCTGTTTTACCATATACATTTTCAGGTCCCAGATCTTTCTTTTCCTGAACTTTCTACTTTTAACAACTGTAATTATCCCTCATGATAAACAGCTGTAATTCACTTTAAATCAACATTTTTTTGTCTGAAAACACATGAAAAACATTTTCAAATCAGTTCAGCCTACATCACTGAAATTACTACTGTGAATTAACAAGGTCCTTGATTTACTAAAGCATTGGTCTTTCTACAGCTGCCTTTTTTTGTATCTTCAGTGTCAAATTAGGAGATAAATATAAATGACAAAGGAACATTTCAGTATGAATCTATCATATTGGGCTTTCTGGATAAGGGGTCTTTCCATAATTTGGATCACTATACCTAAAGTGTACTTAAAAAATAATTAATTAATTAAATCAAATAGAACTGTCTTGCCTCCAATAAAGATTAATTATATGCTAGTTGGGATCAAGTACAAGGTACATTTTTATTATTACAGAGAAAAAGAAAATGTTTCAAAAATTTGAATTATGAAATGAAATCTATGGGAGTTTTCTGCATAATGTTTTTCCGAATAATGGCTCCTATATCTGTACTGAAATGCCTTGCTAAAGGATAGTGTTGAAAGCATCCTGCAGAATACAGTGCTTTTGTTATAGCTAGAGTTCCAAAATACCATATATTTATCTTTCTGCGGTATAAATAGCATATGCATCAAGCATAATTTTTACTGGCAAGGTGACAACCCATAGCTGAAAATACATATTATGGTCAAGCAAAAATTTTTTTTTTATTATTGCTCTTTGTTCATGTAGCTGTGAGAATAAAAACATAAAGCAGCAATGTAAAGGAAGCCTCATCAGCCTCATTGGTAAAAAATACCAAGCATACTTGCAAACACTCACTGAGGTCTGGAGTGGTGCTATTCTCTATGTAAGATTCCATTGTTAGGATGATGAGGAAGACCACCCTGAAGATGAGTGCAAGTTGTATAACATAATAGGCAGGTTTTTTGTGCCTGTATTTTATTTTACATAACAGAAGATGTAATTATTTAGCACTTCAGCTGATGATAACCCAAATCAGTTTCAACCCAAAGGTAGGGTCACTATTACATGATTGTTTAATATGTTATAGATTGACCTTTATTAAGGCCTCCTTTTTTATGTTTTTCAAATGATTATCTTTTCTATTCTGCATCTTTCTGACCTGCAACTTAAAATACAGTCAGTTGTATTAGTTGAACTTCAGTTTCTATACTGAGCAAGCAGAGACTGACAGACTGTGAGCAAGTAAGAAAAGAAAACAAATATCACAATTTGACAGGCCAATAAAGTGTTGGAAAGAAAACATATGACTTAACCTGTGGTTTAGCAAATAAACTGTAACAAAAGGGAATTCAGTTTAGCTCAGTTGAGATGAAATTCTGATCTGCAGTTTGACACTTTCTTTTATGACTTTGCCTCTCTCTCTCTTACCTGAAATTGAATTTGTCTGCTACAGTTATTAACGGCCATCATATATATTATATATTATTCACCAATTTTTTGTTTTTTTATCAATAATGATATCAACAGTGTAATCTGCTTGTTTATTTCAGTATATTTCACCCTATGCATATATATTTGTTGCAATTGTTAGTGAGCAAAAAAAATATATATCTCTGCATGATTTTATAGTGCATACTGCGACTCATGGCTATGATGTCACACTGATATTGGCAATGTTTTTCCCTCCACTAGGGGTTTAATTGTGCTGTGTCTGTGTTAGCTTTAAATTAATATTTTTGATTAAGATAATTCATAAGAGTGTGGTTTTCCATCAATACATGGGCACATGTTATTATTTTAAAAAAAATCAGGAACAGTGCATCTGATACGCAAGTGCTAGCATTCTTTTGCATTTTATTTACCCCCCCCCACAAGTCTAAGCCTTGTTTCATGCACTTGTTCATAGGCATTAAAGATTATAGGCCACAAGCGAATTTAAAGGAACAGTTCAGTGTAAAAATAGAAACTGGGTAAATAGATGCAAAATAATGTCTAAAGGCTGGATTAAATGTCTAATATAACATTACAGAACACAACTTCCTGCTTTTCAGCTCGCTAACTCTGATTTAGTCAGTGACTTGAAGGGGGGCCATATAGGACATAACTGTTCAGTGGTCCTTAGCATGCAGAAAACAAACAGTAATTACCCATGTGCCCCCCTCATGTCTCTGATTGGTTACTGCCTGGTAACTAATCAGTGAAAACCAAGAGAGCAGCAAAGCAGGAAGTAGCTATTATGTTAGACATCCAGTCACTCCAGCCTTTATACATTACGTTTTTGGCTAACAAACTACATTATATATATAGAGAGAGAGAGAATTTTTTATTTTTATTTTGCACAGCCTATCTATTTACCCAGTTTATTTATACTGATCAATTCCTTTAAAGGATAATTAGTTTCGCCTAAAGACAATATTCCCCCCTCGTGGGCACACACAAATTGTGAGGCCAGCACCCACAACAAATTGTGGTGCGCACAAAGAATATTTTGGGAAAACACACAATTTTGTGTTTATTCTGAGCTGATCAGACAGTGTTTTAAAAATGCACACACAAGTTTAAAATGTGTGCACAAAATTATTCTTTCCCTGCACATAGCTGCAAAAGAATTAGAGGGAACATTGCCTAAAGAGCTTAGTTATTTGTGTGTTTCTGCTGGCGTTCTGTTGAAAAATATGCTGCTTCATGATAGCGAGTCCAGGAGTTGGCTGATGTCTCCAAAATAATTGTGTTTCCTCCTCACTGCCCTGGGCAGCCTTTAGTTGCATACAGTGCACATATTTGTAACCAGTTGTGTCTCTCTGGCTGTGTTTGACAGCGTATTGGAAATCTGGCATCTACAATTATGTGCAGTTAGGGTCCAGGGGGGTGATTTCTCGAGCAAAATGTATGCAAAGGAATTAGGGGTTACTTGAGTAAAATGATGATGGTGTACAGAGATATGGCACAGGACTTTGGAACAGCTAAAACAATTTCATAATTCAAAACATAGCAATCAGTTACAACTCTGTGAGAACTACTATAAGAGGAAGAGGTTAGTAGTTAACTTTTGTTCTCCTTTAAAAACGAGTTCCACTCATATTGCAGTTTATAGTTTTAGGGTGTATATGGTTTATAGCCCCCAATTCAGGGGCAGTTGAGGTAGTAAACTGTACACCTTCACCCCACTAAATCTTTCTTGGAGTCATCTTTACTTTAAAAAAAAAGAATTTCAAAAGAAAATATGACTCTTATAATACTGAATTTTTTTAAGTCAATTGACTTCTTTCCATTTTATTTTATATTTTTTTAATAATGGAGCTGAGTTGGCAATGCTATCTATCCATAGTAATCATAATAATACAGTTATGGGATATGTTATCCAGAATGCTTGGGCCCTGGGGATTTCCGGATAACGTATATTTTCATAGTCTGGAACTTCATACCTTAAGTCTACTAGAAAATCATGTAAACATTAAATAACCCCAATATTTTGGTTTTGCTTTCAATAAGGATTAATTATATCAGTTTGGATCAAGTACAATGTACTGTTTTATTACTGCAGAGAAAAAGGAAATAATAATAAAATTGGAATCTAGGGGAGAGGACCTTCCTTAATCCAGAGGTTTCTGGATAACGGGTTTACCGATAATAGATATCATACGTGTATCATAACTATAAGCAAAAAATATATAAATAAACATATACAATTGATTAGGCAAAATGTTTATTATCCTTTGTTCATCATTTTGACCATATAAGCCGGGGTTCCCAAACATAAATAAAAAATTGGGAGTAACACAAGCATGAAAAATGCAGTGCCAAAATCGGGCTGTGACTGGCTTTTTGGAAGCAGGGCCAGATTTACATAGCTGGCACCCCTAGGCCCACTGCCGTTCATCGCCTCCCCATACTCCTTTATTCGCAAATTTTCATCATCAGGACCAGAGCAATGGGAATTGGTGGATGGGAAATTTAAAAATCTATAATATCTCATGCAAATCCCCAGGATTTCTGAACCAATGTGGGTGTGGCTGGGCAGTATGCCGCCCCCTAAAATCCTGTCACCCTAGGCCAGGGCCTAGATGGCCTTTCCACAAATCCAGGCCTGTTTGGTAGTACAATGTGGACTGACAGTCTACAGGATACTCTTTTTGGTAGTACATGCAGTGCCGGATTTATAAACTGCACCCATAGGCCACCCAACCCGCTCTGCCCCCCTGGCAAAGGCCCTGATCCTGAAGTGTGAGTCCAATGTAACCCATGTACATACCCTTAGCTGGAATTTAACTAGTTGTGCTTTACCTAGCTCAAATTAGCATTACATAAATGTATGTGTTTTCCTTACTGTCACTTTATTATGAGAAATAGCTATTGGCATGTACAGAATACAGCACTCTTCTAAAAACCACTACATATTGCTCAGTACCAGTGTGCCACCGACTGTCCTTCATTGTTGTTGGGCCCTTTATAGCATGACTATTGACACAGACAACTTTTATGCAAAGCAGCCATTGGGTGATATAAATAGAACAGTGTAGGGGGGCCACTAATTGTTGAGAATCAAATCAGTGTTTAATGGTGTTCAGTAAAACACAGGGGGTGCAAAATATTACCCTTGTATGGGAACCCCAAAGGCAGCTCTATTTGCTTGCTTCTCTGCCAGACATGTCCCAATTTCACCTCTAAAACAATGAGATGAAACCCTTAGTAGGACCTATACCATTAAACTGTGAACCTGAAGGTCAATTAGGATTAGAGTTGATTTCAGTGTTAATCTTTGTAAAATATTTTTGAGTGGGTTGAAGAATAACTGTTATCAATGGGTCACTGTGGTCGCTTATACATATGAGGAGAACATAATGTAGCATAAAGACTTTTTACACAATGCACACATAATAAATAGCTTATGGAGGATAGCAAGTGTGACCAATGAATGCTGTTAGGGGTTATTAAAATACGCATTATCAATTAATCTGAAATCATAGGTAGGAAGGAGACTAGAGAATAGATAGAAGATTTGGAAGATAACTATAACATTGACCTGGCTATCTATAAATTAAAATACAAAGAATAATCATTTAAGTGAGAGCTTGAAAGCCAGGTTTAGGAGACAAAATAATTGGGTAAAGTTACATTTGGTTAAGTGACCAGTTTCGTTCTACACAGATTCTGCATAAGCTTTTCAAAGGCTATTGTTTATTATTATAAATGTGGTTGCTATGAGTTAATACATAAACGTACTGTACTTCATTAAAACATTGTTAATCTACATTAGTGTTATTGCCAAAGTGTGTTTTTTGTTCTTTATTCAATAGTGGTTTACAGCATAAAAACACTCTGTCATGTTCAATGTTGGGCTGGGGCATCTGCCCCTACAGATAAACTCAACTCAAGGACCCTATATACGTAAGTAAGCAGAAAACAGTGGTTATGCACATGGAACATGCAACTTGAGATGAATGGACAAATGTGGAGGTTAAACTATGTGGTTCAGTTTGACCTTGGGCACATTTTGGGGCAGATTTACTATTATTCCCCTAAAAGCCCTCGAATTTGTTCGAAATTCGATAAGCATTCGACTGACGAATGCTTATTGGATAGTTTTAGGCTATTTTTACCTCGCTATTATGAAATCGTATGATCGAATACCGATCATTCAATTTCCCGAAAAAATTTCCTTGAGCGCTCGCAAAATTTGTATGATACGAACGATCGAGGCGTTCGATCGTACAAATGGTATTCAAGCAGGTGTTTGAAAAAAAAGCCTATGGGGGAATCCCCATAGGCTTCTATTGCAATTCAGTAGGTTCAATCTGGCGAAGTAAAATTTTAAAGTTACAGTTGTTCAATCAAATTCAGGAATCAAAATTTGCATATTCGATTATCCGAAAAAAATCGCACGATCGGAATTCGATCAAAACTTCGATCCATTCACGTAAATTTTGTAAATCTGCCCCTTAATATAGCTGTGTTGATGCCCCATATTCACTGTAGTGAGAACAAGTGCATTATCAAAATGATTGGTTGGTTGGTGTGGCAACCAATTTCTACACATCTCACACTACTCAGTTTGTTGTGGACTCCTCGCAGAGGATATCATGCAAAATTATTAAAAAAGTCCAGTTTTTATCTTATCTTATATATGCATGCATGAACATTTAACTGGGCTGTCCCTATCCCTTTCTTTTTAATGAGACCATTTTGAAATGGAAATCAATGGAAGTATTGAAAATAAATGAAAGGAGATTGAAATGCCAGTTTAAGTGCACTTAAAGGGCAAGGAAAGGCAAAGAAATAAAATCCCATTTTTACTTTCTTTAATGAAAAAGAATCTCCAATATACTTTAATTTAAAAATGTGTACCGTTTTTATAAGAAACCTGACTGTATGCAGTGAAATTCTCCCTTCATTTATCGCTGTGGATAGGAATTGTCACACGGTGCTTAACTTCTGGCAGGGAAACAATCCAACTTCTGAACAGCAGGGGGAGCCCCTGCCTTACTTACCAGCCATGCAGAACTCAAGCAGCTTTGTTTTTTTATAATTTATGATGATCCCTAAGAAGTCCAGATCACACTGAGCATGTGCATGTAGTCTAGTCTTGCAAAGATGTATAACAAAGTTACAAGATGACAGCCTCCTGTGCCCAACCTTGAAAGCATAAATCATTTGTTCAATTAGGCTTGTGGTGCAGTAAGTTCATGTTTATGTTTAGTATACAAAATACAGCATTTCTAGCCTTTTTCTAATTTAGACTTTCCTTGCCCTTTAAACATAAGGGTTAACTGATTCCATTTTATTCTGTCTGGTTGTACATCTGCCTTCTAGCACAGTGCATGCCAAGGTATTTTTTAATACAACATGCTGCGTATTTGTGCACTGCCTTTTAACATATGAATAGCTGCAATAATTCCCAATTCTTTTGCTATATATTGTTTTCACAGTTAGCTGAAGAAACCAATTCATTTGTTTGTAAGGATGTGGGTTTTTAATCTATTGGTATTTTGTTCTATACATTACCTTCAGGAGGCCTCGGGTGTTTTCACTAAATAGTTCATATGCATACGCACAATCTAATCATTCCTTCATGTGGCGACGTCTCTGAGACGAGAAGCCTTCTTAATTATTACACATTTCAGTTCACTCTCAGGAAGAGCTGAGATTTATAAAACAGCAATTAACAGTTTAACCTTATCTTTTCATCAGTTAAATCCTCGAGGATGACAGATTTGGAGATGCAAAATTTGCTGGCACTTCAGAAAGGAACTCTATTGAATATTCTCGTTTTCATGTAAGAGTTACACAAGCAACGGCACACTTGCCCTATCTTGCTCACTAGCAGCACAGCAGTTTATACAAGGTGAGGCCAAGCACTGTTTACTCTTGCAAGCCTGGGCTACACTATATTCTTATTTCAGTGACGCTCTGTTATTACCTTTATTTTATTACTGTTTTGAGGAGACAGACATTGCTTATTCAGCCATAAAAAAAGTTGTTAAAAAAAAAAAAAAAGGCTGCAAACATTCAAACACCTTGAAATGATTTTGCAGAGAATGAATAAAAGATGTTTGTCATTTAGTGGCATTAGCCTATCTGCAACTCACAGCATGTGAGGATAACATCCTGTAAGATCCTATTTATTGCCTTATGAAGCTACTCTGGGAATAGCAGAGAAAGGCATTTACTGATTATTGTAAAGATATAGTGGAAGCAACCGACAGGTGACCTATTTCCCACAACCGGCAAAGTATAGGTATTCAATACATAAAGAAATATGTTTTACAGCAGATGACTGATGTTATCATATGATATCATGCAAGCGTACTATATACATATAATACAATAGAACTATGAATATCCTGTAAATCATATCATATTTAAATGGTACATATTGATGTAATTTATTACATGGCTCGCTCAAGCTTGTGTATTATAATAAATGATGTACCCCATGTTAAAAAATATGAACATATTAGAAGTGCTTTTATACGGTCATGAAACTCGGTGATTTTAATATCCTTGTATTTTACATTAGGTTGGTTGCTATATAATGATTCCAGTTTTGCACAGTACCTACCAGTATTTCAGCCATAGGATGGGCCTTGGTGGTACAAGGAGAGAAGTCATAAACGTTTGCCAGTGGAATCAAGGCTTTGCTCATGTTGCAGGCTTTACTCACTCAGATTTATTTGCAGATTTGATTATATATTCACACTCAGTCTCTGAGATCCAGCTGTTTCAATGGGATTGTTGCAAAAAGGGAAACCAAACCACCTGGTTAGGGTGAGAAGGACTGAAAGGAGCCCAGATGCATAGCTGGTCACAGGGACATAAAGGAGTGATTTACATGTCTCCGCCCATGATGCATTATGGGAGATATCTAGGCAGTGCTATATATATGCCATGAGACAAGTAAATACCTTCTGATTTCAGAAGGCTTCACTTTGAATGGGATTGTAGGGATGTTATAAACTCAAAATCTATCATGTCACCCTTCTGTATGATTTGTATCCTCTTAAATGTACAAGTTGCACAAGCAAAAGGAGGTTCCATTGAAACATGTAGTCTGCAGACTCTCATGATCCGCATCCCCTTTCTTATTGAAATGAATGCTGGGCCATGTGCACTCTGTGCTCTGAAAGTCTGCATACACCAATAAAGTCTTTTCTATCTATAGCGCCATGGATAACAGAAAAGCTCACATAAAGTACACATGTGTAATAACCTATCCTTTCCAATAAGTGTCCAATACAAATAATGCCACTGTGAAGACTAGCTCAATAAATAGAACATATTGCACATGAACTGTATTGTTTGTTTATATTTCATTCTAGAATTGGCATGTCTACTGTGGAGTGTTAACAGCAAGATGTAATTACAAGATGGCCATACACTGGCAGATTTAAACTGCCAATTCGGGTCCTTTACACTAGCGATGACACTTCTGCCCCCCGTCTGGCGCTAAACAATTCAGTCCCGTGGGAGGGAGGGGCAGCAAAACAAAGACCGCCTCAGGCAGCAAAATGGGGAGGATCACCCCTGCCTCTTTAGACAAATCATGGACATCAGTTCTCTAGAGTCATATTGGAGCAGCACCATGGATTATGGCTTCTTGACAGTCTCCTGGCAATTTTGCAGGATTGCACTAGATACAGATTTCTTGGGCTAGTGCTCTAGATGCAACAACAACGAGGCTACAGAAATAACTGAATTTTACATGATGAGTTCTGACAAGCTTTCTCCAAAGATTCAGAACAAATTGCAAAAATAATTTACAAAAATCAGCTTTTGTAAAAACTTATTTAGTTAGCAATATAAAAATGTGATAATGTAAAACTGTTAAAATAAAGAAGGAATGAAATGAAATCAAGCTCCTCAGCTTTAGGACATGCCCAGTGCTTGAATTGGAGTGAAAGAAAGTGGAGGGATGCTCTGTGTGGTGAGCGTAGTGCAGCGTGCTCAAACAAGCCCCTCCCATATGACTTTTCTTGGCTGTCAATCCACCTTCCGCAACCAAGCTCCTTGCCTGTGTACAGTGTCATAACATAGCACAACCTCATCATATTCTATATAACCCAAGATTATTTCATATATATAATTCTCTCAATATTCCTTAAAATTCTCTTTTTTCCCATTTCCTTCTTCTCTCCTTTTCTCTATACTCCTCTCTGATGCCTCCACCTTCTTTATCTGCTTAACACTTCTCTATCTCTTCACTATTTCTCTACCCAAAAATCTTTTCTCTCCTTTTATCTACTATATATTTAACTATATTTTATTTTACCTCTGCATTATATTTGCATGCTAAAGAAAGTTCTGGGATGCAAAGCTCTTGCATCCCCTCTGAGGTGATGCTATTTCACAAAAATAAGTAAAGGGACGGCAATCCTGTGTATCCCTCTCCAATTCCAGCACTGCACATGCCTATAACAGTGAGATTTAGTAGTGTTTAAACATTACCTTCCATGCCTTGCATGTGTCCTTTACTGCAAATTGGGTGTTGCCAGTCTTTCAGATATCTTGCAGATTAGGGAAACTCTGTGTTGCAAGACTGATTGTGTCTCCTAAAGAAATGGGGGTAAACAGTGATAGCTCCAGCATGAAATAGGCTGCGTCGTTCCTTTAGTTTATAATACAGGGATTGTATAAGCAATCAGAACATACACAGGGGCATCTGATAATATTTTGGCCTTAGAATTATGTCTGATGCCTTCAGCACAGAAGATTTGTACTTGAATTTGTTTCTAATTGCTTGAGTGAATAAATCAATTGCAATCACAGCACAACATTTAGGATTATGTATTTTAAATTCTCTGTGTGCTTGGGGAGAGGGATGGGGCATTATACTTGTTTTGGACAGCAGCAATTCATCAGAACTGGTGCTTTGAGCATTGGAATACATTATATTTCTATTGAGTGTGAGCTTTTAGTGGCAGAACTGAACTATAACACGCACCATCCCATTGTGTTAATTTTAAGATAATTCCAAGTTATGGGGGACTTTGCGATTTGGTACAAATCTTTTTGGTTACTATAAATCCAAAGAATAATTTGTAAATCTTATATGCACAATACAAGTATGGGACCAGTTATTCAGAATGCTCAGGACCTGAGATTTTCCTCATGATGGATCATTCTGTAATTTGGATCTTCATACCTTAATTCTACTAGAAAACTATTCAAATATTATATAAACTCAATAGGATGGTTTTGCCTCCAATAAGGATTAATTATATCTTAGTTTGGATCAAGTACAAGTTACTGTTTTATTATTACAGAGAAAAAGAAAAAAAATTAAAATGTGGATTATTTGTCTAAATAGAGTCTACGGTGATGGCCTTTCTGTAAATTGTAGCTTTCTGGATATTGGGTTTCTGGATAATGGAACCTGTTCATTTTTTTGGACCTGTTGATATTTCTGAAAAGAAAGAAAGTAAATAAAAACCAATAATAATTCTGCTCTGTATTTTTTTTTTTTTTTTTTTT
>CM044435.1:90200407-90221902 GCA_024363595.1 Xenopus borealis | reverse complement strand
GATTGAACCTACCGAATTGCAATAGAAGCCTATGTCCTAAGTCCTGCTCGAATACCATTCGTACGATCGAGCGTTCCATCGTTCGAATCGTACAAATTTTTCGGACTCTCGAAGGAAATTTCACGATTTTTTTGTGAAATCAAACGATCGGTTAAAACAAAATAATTAAAGCAAATGACTGGCTGGTGAAAATACTGGACCATGTCAGATATAGCCCATGCATAGCAAAGATAAACTTGAATCTTTTATTTTTTTTTTTTGCAGTCAAATTAGTCCTTGTGCTAAAAAATGTTACAGTAAATAGGTGAAACTATGAAGAAATGGATTTCACTAAATAGTTTCAGTGCCAGCAGGTTCTACGTTTAGCAGGTAACTGTGGAGATAACCTCTGTATCACATGATAAGTTTGGAATTCAGAAGATGGAAGAAACCTTGCAACACATACCAGAGTGTCATGCGGACATCTAGACACACTTCAGTTTGAGAAGTCAGTTGTAGTCAGAGAAAGGTTTTCCCACGATCAAGCTGTTGTCGATGGTGAAGAAGAAACAGACCATTAGCCACATTTAAGCTGCACACCTTCTAAACATGCAATGCAATCTTTCTTTCAGAATGACCAATAAACATACAGGACATAACAGAGTTTGGCTTTGCCGTTGACATCAGGAGTAAATCTTTTCTGGCTCACAGAAGATGGGTTTTGTTGTATTTATGGATCCTCCATCTACGTTTATTGTTCACTGACCACATTTTGTGCTAGGTCGATAAATAATATGCACAGAATATATGCAAGATCAGACGATTCAGTGGAATTTTTATAATCTGACAGAAAACCAGTGGAATTTTAATAAATTAGAAGTTTGCAGTAAAAGAAAAGAAAATGTGTTTTAAGCTGTCTGCATATGCTATCAGGCTCAGTTTAATATTGGTATAGCACATGCATTAGACAACTAAGGGCTTCATTTCCACATTTCTAAGTTATTTTTATATAGTCACTGCTTGCCAACTGTGCTAGAAGGAATCATTAAATGCTCCAGTGTGTAGCCTGTCTGAAGTTTTATTGTACCCACACAATTATAATTCTCACAACTCACTTGCCTGACTGTGTTATTCATAAATTATGGGTCTGATTTATCAACCCATGTCATTTTTACAGATTGGTGATGATAGTTATTTTACATGCTGGAGTGATTTACTCAAGTGCAGAAAAGAATTGTCTGAATTTATTTCTGTGTGTATGTGAGGCATCCGGGCGCAATGATTGGGATGGGCGTTGATCAATTACCCTGCTATCCTTAGGAAAGAATGGTGTTTAACTTCTCAAATACTGTCAGACACATTCCTTGATACAGGAATAATTAGCTTTGATACATGTGTCAATTTCTTAAAACTTTCCTGCTCTAAGGATCCTGCAACCAAATCTTGAATTCAGTGCATCCATACTGAACAGCTGAACATATCTGGGGGGTGGTTATATTTTATGAAAACAGAAGTAATACAAAGAAAATGTAACCATTAACTCAAAGGGTGGGTAGAAAAAATTATTGCGGTAGAAAACCAATATTTTAATGTGGTAACGAAATCAAATGAAATTTTAGACTATAAATAGGAAGCAATATAGTAACAAAAAGAAAAAGGTTACATTGCTTCTTTATAGGCCACCACCGAGACCTCCGTTTGGGCAATAAGTTGAGTTTTAGAAGAGCTTTGTACAGATAATATAATAATGAAAAATAAATCATGCAGTGAAGGGTGACCCACATCATGTAGTGCATGAGATTCTGTAAATTATGTTCCAAAGAAAGGTGCTGTTGCAGAACCACAAATCTTGATCCTATCACAGAGACTGAACTACTGCTGGTGCAGAAGATAGGTGCACTGTAGAAGAAGAATAGGTACACCAGAGCACAGAATTTTTAGGGGCATCCATGATTCTAGATGAAATATTATTGTTCCAAGATGGTTGTGCCTAAAATGTTTCCTGGACAGTATAGCAGCATGTATAGCAGCTTCAGAATATTGAGAAACTCCTATAGAACATCAAATTCATGGACTGAGGGACATGGCCTGGTCTCACTTTCAATAAGGAGGCTAGAGGAGATGATCAGGGCAGAAGGGCTAACTAAAATACCCACCACAAGTCTTCTACTTTTATCTACTCAGCGGAGTAGTGTCTTCTATCATCCCAAGGATTGACCTGTGTGGACCCTTGGGTGGGGGGAGGTGTGATAGCTGGTGTGATGTGTAATAAAGTTTGACTAATTGCAACTACTAATTATGCATTTGAAATGTTTTGATACAGTATTGTGTATTGTTTTTGCAGTGACCATTGTTACCAGGTATGCCTCAGGGGAGGATACCAGAAGAGGATGTGATGGTAATGTAGTGTTTGATATATGTAGGAAATGTTCTGAACCATTGTCAGGATGAAATGGATTTTCTCCCGGGTGTATGGTTTTACAAGCACCTATAGAGTTAAATCCCTACCTTCCTTAGTTGCCAGGCAGAAGCTGTGTCGCAATTTAAGTATTTGCATGCCTGTAGTTATTGGGTGTCGTGACCATTTACTGCCTTACACTGTATAGTGCTGGGAAAGGAGTGCCCAGGGGAGTCTGGGTGCAGTAAGGCCCAGAAAGCATGTGTCCAAGTCGGGGACCAGGCAACCCCGTGAATGAGGAATAAATAGTGGCAGGCGAGCTCCCAGTACTAGTACACTGAGGGGCAAATTTACAAAAATTCCCCTAAAATCCCCTCAAAATTTGATAAGCATTCGACTATTGAATGCTTATCGAATAGTTCTAGGCTATCTCTTTGCTCGATATTCAATTTCACAAAAAAATCGTTCTTTTGCCTTCGAGCCTCCGATAAATTTGTACGATTCGAACGATCGAAGCGTCCGATCGTACAAATGGTATTCAAGCAGGTCTTTGCAAAAGAAGCCTGTGGGGGGGCATTCGAAGAAATTTTAAATTTAAAACCCTTCGATTATCGAATGGTCGAATGATCCAATATCCGATCATTCGATCTATTCGATAATTTGAATATTCGGTATTCGATGATCCAAGAGGCCAAATTTGCATATTCGATCCTCCGAAAAAATCGTACAATTGAACTTCGATCTCTTCACACGAATTTTGTAAATTTGCCCCGGAGTGTAAGTCAGTCAGGGTGAGCTAAAAAGAGCAGTTCTGAACTCCAACGCAGGTATCTCTCCCAGGCCATATTGCCTGTAGTATAGGGATCCCAGTGGAGAGCGAATCAGGATAGAGGATTTCCCTGAGGTTGATCTGGAGACCACTACTGGAATATGTCGCTGAGGTGTGTCTGTATAGTCTACATCTACCCTTGAAGTTCTATGTGAGCGGAGTTGTGACTACAACCAAATCAGTCCTAAGGGAGTGTCAGCATGTGAGAAACTGCATGTGATGTGACTGCACACTTTTCCTCTGATGTGAGTAAACCTGGGGACATTATCTTCGGATTAATAAACAGTTTCTTGTTTGCATCATAAGAACCTCCTGGTGCCCAATCATTTTTGTATGTTTTTATGCACAGTATACTTCACACAGTATACTTAATAGTGTTCAAACTTTATAGAATTGTGTCCTAGCTGTACTAGATGCTACATGAACTAGGTACCTGGTTGCAAATAATAGATGCAAGATATCAAGGTCCAAAAATACTAACTCGCAAAGTTTTTGAAGAGGCCCAGGTGCACTGCCCTGAGCCTTCAGCTAAGGGAGCGGATCAAAACCATATTGTAGTAGAGCAGGCACTCAAAGAGCAGTCTTCCCAGCAGACGTAAAATTCTAAAAGTTTATTTGGTACACATGGAAAATTGTTTTAGAGTATACTTAATTCTGTTAAAACATAATAGGCTTGTGGCCTGACTTTGCTAGATGCTACACCGAACTAGGTACCTAGTTTAGTTTGGGATTGCACAGTTTCCAATATTTTTGGCAATTTACTATTATAAATGAGAACTGGGTCTCCCAAATTAAATGTAAGTTCCCATCAATCCTAGCCTTAGCAATTTGAATTTGAAAATGACATTCACCTCTGTATAGTTTGACATGGCTCCCTAAAGCAATTTAATAATTTTCATAACTCATAGGTCACCCCCAGCAACATGTTCTGTTTTGTACCAATGTATTTTTTGCTTATGTTAAATCATTGTATTCTAAATTGTTATACATACAGTCAATACAAGGTTTCCCTTGAAACACAAGTAGATCATGGTGATTTACAGTATGTCATTTTGTTTACAACACTTTTGTTTAAAACACTTTAATTACAATTCAGAGAAAGTTTCATGTTTAGAAAAACTGAGCTAACTATTGTGCACAAATTGCAAATTGAATACTGATTCAGGAGGTGATAGTGCAGGCCATCGAGTGCTTCCCCTGCAGTTATGAAACCACAAAAGTTCTATATGGCATGTGCGGTGGGCACTGGCCTCCATACTTCAGGTATGGGACCTGTTATCCAGAATTCTTAGGACCAGGTGTTTTCAGGATAAGAAATCTTTCCATAATTTGGATCTTCATATCTTAAGTCTACTAGAAAATGTTGCAAACATTAAATAAATCCAATAGGCTGGATTTGCTTCCAATAACCATTAACCAGGCCCGGACTGGCAATCTGTTGGTTCTGGTAAATGCCAGAGGGGCTGCTATAAGGTGCCATTGAAAGTCAGTATTTAGTGGGCTGGTGTTTGGGCCTCTGTGTACCTGAAATGCCAGGGCCTATTTTAATTCTCAGTCCGGACCTGCCATTAACTATATCAAA
The DNA here is from genome assembly GCA_024363595.1 of Xenopus borealis. Classification (NCBI taxonomy): domain Eukaryota; kingdom Metazoa; phylum Chordata; class Amphibia; order Anura; family Pipidae; genus Xenopus; species Xenopus borealis. The sequence continues at coordinate 90,217,114 of CM044435.1, read as the reverse complement.
ACTGGATCAAGTACAAGGTACTGTTTTATTTTACAGAGAAAAAGGAAATAATGTTTACAAATTTGGATTACTTTGATCAATTGGAATCTAAAGGAGTTTGCTTTTCAATAATTTAGAGTTGTTTTGTTTTACCCTTTCAGGTTAACCCGTAAACTAGTTGCGTTCTAATTAACACTTCATCCATTTGCCAAATAAGCATACAACTATATGATGAACATGGAATTATGGGGGTTGCACTAAAACTAGGGATGAAGCGAATTCGCTATTTTGGATTCGTCCGAAACCCGAATAATTCGAGAAAGATTCGGCCGAATACCGAAACGAATCCAGACCCTAATTTGCATATTCAAATTAGGGGTGGGAAGGGGAAAACATTTTTTACTTCCTTGTTTTGCAACAAAAAGATTCGGTTTGGCTGGGCAGAAGGATTCAGCCGAATCCAAATCCTGGATTCGGTGCATCCCTAACTAAAACCACTGTCAGATAAGATTTGTCTATCCCCACTATAATTAATAGGACCATAAAAAGCACTACCAGAGTTATAGTGCAGTTATGATTTGTGTTGGTGGTATATATGTGGGAAAACAAGTCAATGAATGGTATGTGTCTTTATCTGGCTTGTAATACAATTCACGAGTAATTGTGACATAATGGAAGTGCTTGGGAGCTGTTGACAGTTTGACATGCTGGAATAAAATCAACACGTTTGGTCACTACACTTTAATTTTACATCTCTACAATCAAACATGCTAGTATGAGACTGAAATAGGATTTATACTAGTCATGCTTTCAGTTGGATTTAAAGCATAAACGACAGCTGTACAAATGCCGATTTGAATTAATTATTATAAAGAAAAGCCAAATGTCGACCTTCTACCCAACCTTCACTCTGTAAAGGTTAATGAAACATTTTCAACAAAGTTGCACCATACAGCAATCTTCGGTGGTATGCACCCCACTGCTGAATCTCGTAACCTGCTGATAAACACACACATCAATATATGGAGTACTTATGGCTAGAAACAGTCACCAGAACTACAATAGGAATCACTTCTGTGGATAATAAAACTAAACATTATAAAATATTGGGGTTATTTACTAAAACTTGCATTAATCTCAATTTTTTTTTTATTAAAAACAAAGTCGACCAAAATCGCTTCCACAAATTATACTAATTTTTCAATATTTTTTCTGTGAAAAATTGGAGGGACAAAAATCAAGCATCAATTGGTAGAGTAGGATTGACGCTCTGAAAACTCGGAGCAAATTGCGAAAACATGGCTTTTTCACAATAACAGACAAAAACAGACTTTGTTGGATTATCCAGTGCATATCACAATGTCAAGAAACAATTTCAGGGACATCTACCATAAACTTCTACATGACCTCAACAGGTTTGAGAATCAGATTTTTAGCAGCTTGGGGTAAAATAAATCTCAAAAAATTTTAGGGGTTTTTTTCTTTTCACAAAAAAATTGGAGTTTTCCTTAAAAACCTCAACCAGATAAATTCAAAAGTTTAATAAATGGGCCTCATAGAATTTGACATTTCCTAAAATATGATCTTTTTGCAGAAATCATAAGTTTGCTCTGTTCTTTATTAGATCAAAACTAAAGTCTGATTTATTGCTATTGGTTTTTGTACTGGGGCCAAACAGTATCTACTTTAGTAAAAGTAATGAGCTTCAATATGACTTGTACTGCATAAAAGTGGATTGGGATGGTTTTGATGTAAAGCTGTTAGGAGAGTCATTTAGTTGTGGGCCCACAAACTTCCCTGCAGTTGGCAAAATCCCATTTATTATTGGTACTTGCATGAACGCATGTTCCTTGTGATGCTGTTTAGTTGCGCTCAGCCCCCCTGCCCTCCTCCTAGAATTGAGCAATGTTGTACCAATTGACGCAGGCCTCTGTGGAAACCCTGGAGATACAGACACTCTTGAACTAGGTGGTAGCTCCAGGGTTCCCACAGAGACCAACTCCAATCTCCTCAGCTCCGATGCACCAAAAGGATCAGGCATATGTTACTCTCATCCTGAAAGCTGGAAATGATGCCAACCAGACTTAGAAAACATTGTCACATTGGCTGCAACTTCCCCTGGTGAACGCAGTGCCACTGGAATCATGGGCGAACACTGTGGGAAAAATCTGCTAAAACAGCACTTAGCCCACTGTGGTGCTGTAAGTAAATGTACATTTTGAATACAATTATTTTTTTAAAAAATTAAACCAAGTTGTAAATATGTAAATGGCCATCTCTCTTTATTTTCATAAGGTACAAACTCCTGTTTTTTTAATAAACCTTTTGGATGAGATAGTCTAGATAGATTTTTTTAAAGAGCTCAGCATGCTTTTGTTTTTTAAATAATATAATTTTTAGTGTTCCAAGGCTCAATGTAAATGTCTCTTGTAAATTGGAGCGATATATGTTTTATTAACTAATCTTGCTGGAGATGGAGGTGAAGGAATTTTGTATAAAAGGTCTTCATTTATATATATATATATATATCTTCCCCTTTAATGTAAGCATTCTTTGAGTACTTCAAACAACAGTTATTTTAAATTAAGCAAGATTCATAATGGAAGGTAAAAAAGAATACCTTTATTAAAGAAAGGTTCAGAACAAACTAAATGCAGAAGATGTTTAATCATTTTTTCTCTGCAGCAATACTCTCTTACTGAAACCCAAGCCCGAACATTGGTTGGTATATTTTGAGGACTGTGGAAAAAATCAGCAGCATAATAGCAAAAAATTGGATCAGATCAGGAAGTTGCAGTTGTCTTCAAGGAAAATAAATGTGTCTACATACTGGGAAGAATTCTGAATTATAGTGTCTATGTCATATAGACTATCCGAGACTTGGCCAAGCAGTGCAAAGTGATCAATGGCTTAGCAGTGCTATTTTGGTTCACAAATCCTTTGCAAACATTGTTTCATGTAGGAGTCTTTATCTCGGACTTCAATCACAGCATCTCTCACTAACTCAATGAACATCTGGGGCCACAACTTCTGCAGGGATTCATTTTTCAAGCTAATATCAGCGGCCTCGTTCACAAGGTCCTGCACATAGGAGTGACAGAAAGTCTTCTTTTCTTTCATTTCCTAAACAAATGACACAAAGAAATAAGAGAAAAGAAGCAAGGTTCATGTAATGGAGACAAATACAGATATTTTGGGTTGACCGTTTTATCTTAAAAACTTACCAGAATACATGTTAAGTAAACATACAGGTTTAAGTTCTGCACATGAAGTCCATTTTTTACCTGTACTTTGGTCAGAGCTTCCCAGTACAGCTTATCAGTAGGCTCTATAGCCTTTGTAGTCTAAGGGGCAAATTTATTAAGGGTCAAATTTAAAATTCGATTTTTTTATGTGATCAAAACTGTCAAATTCGACTAGGGGATAATCAGAACTCGATGTGCTTTTTTTTTTTTATTTGAATTTCGAGATTTATTGTACTCTGCCCATTTTATATACTGAACTTAATGCACCAGCCTAAAATTTCAGCGTGTCAATAGCAGCAATGATCTAGGACTTCAATCTTGCCTGTGACACTCACATGCTCAGTGGGCTCTGAGTAACTGTTGAGAAGTTAAGCTTAGGGGTCATCACAAATAATCAAGCAGAAAATGAGGTTGGCATGTAAAACAAGCTGATGCTACAGGGCAAATTATTAAATTCTGATGCTAGTTGCACTGATTTCTGTGCTGCCATATAATTATCTGTATTAATGACTAATCAGACTTATATTGTGACATTTCTATTCTATGTGTACTATATATTGTGAGTGGGTCCCTAAGCTCAGTAAGTGACAGCAGCACAGAACATGTGAATCAGTGAATCAGCAGAAAAGAAGATGGGAAGCTACTGGGGCCTCATTGGAGACAGATCTAAAGGGTTGTGGTTGCCTTGGGCTGGTACAGAAGCCCAAAATATAATGTAAAACATTTCTAGCCTACTTCTTTAGTTTAACTTTCCTTGTCCTTTAAGAATCCGAAATCAACTATTCACCATCTAAACAGGTGGGGCTACAAAGGTCTGGGCCTAGGGCAGCAAAATTTCAGGGGCAGCATGCCACCCAGCGCATGCAAAAAGGCAATGGGGAAACAAGGTGGGTGTCTAGGACCTGGCAGCCTCGGGGAAGCTTCTCAGCGGACCTGTGTGTCACTTGCATGCTCGCAGGGGGTGGCGCGCCAAACCAAGTAGGCACTAGGATCTGGAGGCCTTGGCCCTGCACCTAAAACCTGCTAAATTACTGTATCAGTATATGTTTTGTAATCTAGATTTTCTGTGTATACATCCTTCTATTATCCAGCACTGTAGAATATGTTTTGGGGTTATAAATAAAAAAAGAAAAATATTTGTAGAATGATTTAATTATGATCAAATTTATGATCTAATTATAATAAAATTTATCAGTCATAAACTATTTTAAGAATTCACGTATTAGAAAAAGCATCACCTTAAAGAGATACTGACACCAGAAATTAAATTCTTTTTTACATCTATCATATTATTGCATTTGAAAGCTACTTATAATTTTGTCATAAAATATTTGCATGATGCTTTTACATTACCTGTCTGCCATATTTGTGCAGCAGGAGACCGTTAGCATTAAAACTCTAACTGACAGGCTGAGATGGGACAGTCAGGTTGGCAAAACAGTCAGGTTTAGAAACTTCAACTAACAATTGCTTAAAAAAAATAAACCTCGATCAATGATCAACATGACCTATAGGTAACTTTTATTGTACATTCATATTTTAAAAAGTAGTTTTTTGGTGTCAGTATCACTTTAATCCATCTGATTTCAATCTCGTTAAGAAATGTAGGTTTGTTTTAAAGGCTATTAGCTCTTGGAGCAATGCATCCAGTGAGATCTCACTTGCCTGAAACCATTAGGTCATAGCTTGGATCATCCATATCCCTCTAGAGAATGAAAAAGTGTTGATAAAAAGAACTAAATCCTTTCCTGCCAATTTACTATGGGAAATGTTTTTAATCATAAAAGGAACCCTACTGGGGATCCTCATCAATAAGCTTTTTTGTGGCAAATCGTATTGAGTTTGCCTTTTAACTGCTGATAAGAAACCGCTTTCAAATCATCTTTTAGTTTAAAATAAAATCTGCTGCCAGTTGAGAGATATTTTAACAAGGGCAATCAAACAAGGTAGGATTTTGTACACAAGTAATATATAAATATAAAGATTTCCAAAAACATATCCGTAGAGGGGTATTTACTGAAACTCAAATTTATCTATATATTTTTTTTTTATAAAAACAAAGTTAACCTAACTTCCATCCACAAATGTAACTCATTTATAAATAAAATCAGCTGGAAAAATTCAGTGCAGGAAAAATATTTTTTAACAAGAAGTTGGTTCTTAACAGGGGCACACATGTTTGGTAGCAGCTAAACTCTGCTATAACATAAGGTAGGATAGCAAACATTGCCCCTGAAGTAAATGCTGAAGGCTTTGATTACCTATTCACTCGAATTCCACCACCAATTTGGGAAGCCAAGTACTATTCTGCTCAAAATAGTAGTTTTTCTTAAAAAAGTTAATTTTAAAGATATCTTGTTTTTTTCAGTTGTGAAAAGTGGTCTGAAAATACTTGTTAATAAATGGAGAATAAGCTAGAATGAAATTCAGCGGACTTATTCAGCTGAATCCTTTTGAGAAGTTGGTATTTGAACAAAGCCAAAAATGATGCACTCAGTGAATTCCTAATATCAAATTAATAATATGTGGAATACTTCTGGTTTAAATTCTTCTTCAAATTCCAAAATTGCTAATGTACCTAACATGACATCTTAACATGTTTCAAAACTAGTTGCATAAAACATATCTTAAAATAAAAAGTAGTATGCTGTACATTAAGCCAATTACCTCTAGCTTCTCATTTAGCAGGTCTTGTGGAATGTAATTTAATGTTGCACGGCTTGGACTTTCCCCTACTACTCTTTTGTTATCATTTATTTCTTCACCTGTAGCAGGGCTCTTCTTAGATTTACCTTCTAGAAGATGACGAGATTGTTTCTTTCTATATGCAGAGAGACGGGAAATACATTACTACATAACACATGTGGGAATGGATGTTTTTTCCTACATACTAGTACTGGTAAATATAACCAGCGAGGCACAGATATTGGAGACAGAAATACATTTGAAAGCTCAACATCAAACACAATAAAAGGGAACATTTTGTTTCTTCACGTTAAGTAACTGATATGATAAGGGTTGAGAAAACTTGCTCTACATAGCAGTTTCTTCCACGCACAACCTCAGTAATATCTGTATATGCTCCTTTTCAAGTTCTTATTAGATGACTTCCTGGGATTGTATTATAATGATAAGCATGGTAAAGTATACAATACCCTGAGTCAAGCAGCTGCATTAAATGTCAAGACTAAAAATGTAGACCTTGTTAATCCGTTACTATGTACATGTGAAGAATTAAAATATGGTTGAATGCGAAGAAAATTATTTAGCGGGATTTCGAAAGCCAATCAAACATGACTCAGGCAACAAAACTGTATGAAAAATCCCAGTCCTTGGAGATATCCAGTAAAGTAGCCAACAAATGGTCAAAAAGTCAATCCAAATAAGCACCACATTTCTAACAGAAAAGAAGTTTGTTTAAATGGCAAAACAGATATTCATTTATTCCAGATGATGCCAATGTGTATAAAATATTAGGATAGCTTTACTGAAATTGTAAAATATAGATTGCCAGCCCTCAAATATGCAGAAAATGACTCTCTAAAAATAATTTGGACAGCAATGGGCTAAAACATAGTAACGTTAAAAAAATGAAAAAATATTTATTTCTAACAATGGCAACAAAATGCAAAAATATTGAGGAGAAAAAGATACTGGGATAAAAAAGGATTCTTGTATGCAGAAGTTTCAGTTAGTCGTTAGTGTGGTGCCCTTTAGCATCTGTATGTAAAATAAAAGGCAGCATGGTTTAATAACAAAGTTTATTAATTGTAAAATGCAGATACCTAAAGGATCCAACCAGCAAAGCATCCTGTAAAAAATATTTGCCAATTTATTATAAACATAAAATCATAAATCCATGAGAACCAAACATGTTCTCATACTGTGACTAGCACATAAAATTACTGAAATGTTAATGCATACAAGCAGCCCATTATAGGGTTTAGTTCATGCTTGCATGAATGACCAACCTGGCCAGGCAACTGTTTATATTGTGTATGAACTTTTTTTCAAAGAAAGAGGAAATCTCATTATTGATAAACCATTATAGATTTGTTACAGTTCTATAGGCACTCGGTCTGAAGGTCCTACCTCAAGCCCCTTGGGGTAGATTCATCAAAGACTGAAGTTCCGCCACTAGAGGGAAATTCCACAGCTCTCAATTCATTTCTATGGGATTTTGCAAGGCGTATTCATCAATGGGTGAAGTGAAAGTTCACCCTTTGATGAATACGCCTTTAAAATCCCATAGAAATGAATTGAGAGCTGTGGAATTTCCGTCTAGTGGCGGAACTTCACTCTTCACTTCACTCTTTGATGAATCTACCCCCTTATCTCTAGCGCAAAGTTCTAGTCATAAATGAATATAAACAGTCATAGATTCTTACCTTACTCAGTAGTTTGTGGAAACCATAGGTGGAGACATGGTACATTATTTTTAAAAATGTTGTCACCCGAAAGGAAACTGTTTAGGCTTAATTTCCTGCTACCAATGACGCATGTCTACCTCCAACAGTAAGGGATTAGAGGTCTCCTGCTCACCTTCCTGATTTGGACTAGTAATACAGATGCAGTCACTTTGGATTGTGAGTTAAATGCGTCGTGACTTAACTCATCTATCTCATTTATCCCACTTAGCACAGAATATTGTGTAAAAGCATCTCATCCAATTAAATAGTTCACTATTGAAAACAATGGAGCTTTGGTATGCTAATGAAAAGGTTAAATGCATTAAATGAGTTAAGATAACTTTAGATAACACAGTTTCTTCAATTAGCCCTGAGTCACGACGCATTTAACTTACAAATTCAAGTGACTGTATCTGTATGTATAACGCACAGCTAGATAACTACAGTGGTGTGAAAAACTATTTGCCCCCTTCCTGATTTCTTATTCTTTTGCAAGTTTGTCACACAAAATGTTTCTGATCATCAAACACATTTAACTATTAGTCAAAGATAACACAAGTAAACACAAGTAAACACAAAATGCAGTTTTTAAATGAGGGTTTTTATTATTTAGGGAGAAAAAAAATCCAAACCTGTGTGAAAAAGAAATTGCCCCCTGAACCTAATAACTTGTTGGGCCACCCTTAGCAGCAATAACTGCAATCAAGCGTTTGCGATAACTTGCAACGAGTCTTTTACAGCGCTCTGGAGGAATTTTGGCCCACTCATTTTTGCAGGATTTTTGTAATTCAGCTTTATTTGAGGGTTTTCTAGCATGAACCGCCTTTTTAAGGTCATGCCACAACATCTCAATAGGATTCAGGTCAGGACTTTGACTAGGCCACTCCAAAGTCTTCATTTTGTTTTTCTTCAGCCATTCAGAGGTGGATTTGCTGGTGTGTTTTGGGTCATTGTCCTGCTGCAGCACCCAAGATCGCTTCAGCTTGAGTTGACGAACAGATGGCCGGACATTCTCCTTCAGGATTTTTTGGTAGACAGTAGAATTCATGGTTCCATCTATCACAGCAAGCCTTCCAGGTCCTGAAGCAGCAAAACAACCCCAGACCATCACACTACCACCACCATATTTTACTGTTGGTATGATGTTCTTTTTCTGAAATGCTGTGTTACTTTTACACCAGATGTAACGGGACGCGCACCTTCCAAAAAGTTCAACTTTTGTCTCGTCGGTCCACAAGGTATTTTCCCAAAAGTCTTGGCAATCATTGAGATGTTTTTTTAGCAAAATTGAGACGAGCCTTAATGTTCTTTTTGCTTAAAAGTGGTTTGCGCCTTGGAAATCTGCCATGCAGGCCGTTTTTGCCCAGTCTCTTTCTTATGGTGGAGTCGTGAACACTGACCTTAATTGAGGCAAGTGAGGCCTGCAGTTCTTTAGATGTTGTCCTGGGGTCTTTTGTGGCCTCTCGGATGAGTTGTCTCTGCGCTCTTGGGGTAATTTTGGTCGGCCGGCCACTCCTGGGAAGGTTCACCACTGTTCCATGTTTTTGCCATTTGTGGATAATGGCTCTCACTGTGGTTCGCTGGAGTCCCAAAGCTTTAGAAATGGCTTTATAACCTTTACCAGACTGATAGATCTCAATTACTTTTGTTCTTAGTTATTTTTGACAAGGGGGGGAATCACTTTTTCACACAGGCCCATGTAGATTTGGAGTTTTTTTCTCCCTTAATAACGTAAACCTTCATTTAAAAACTGCATTTTGTGTTCAATTATGTTATCTTTGACTAATAGTTAACGGTTTTTGATGAGCAGAAACATTTAAGTGTGACAAACATGCAAAAGAATAAGAAATCAGGAAGGGGGCAAATAGTTTTCCACACCACTGTAAATCCAGCAAATATTCCTCTGGTCAGAAAATAAGCAAAATAAACCCCTAAGTGTATAAAACATTAACATATTTTAAAGAATTCATAAACCAATTCTATTTTCATTCTTAAGGTAAAATATTTTACAAAAGTTTTTTTTTTTTAAAGTATTTACCTGGATTCCCCAAGCAAGCCAAAAAGCCTATATTGTGGCAATTCGGAAGATGCTATGTAGGCAAGAATTCCAAAGAGCTTCTCAGACATGACAATATCATTTTGGGTAACCTGTCAAAACAATATATTAGTGCTTTATCATACGTTTAAAAAAAAAAAAAGAAAAACCCTATATACCAGTGCGTATATGTTCCCCTATCTGACATTAGTAAGACAGTAAGCAGTGTAAACATACAATAAAACCTTTTTAGAAATGTGTTGTTTACCTATTGTATAAGTATCATATCACTACACCACAGGGGCTCCCTGTGTAAGCACTGTGTCACCATGATCCACCAAAATATCTCAACTAAATTTTCACTGGTTACATTTACACAATACATATAAAAAAAAAAAACATGGTTGTTCTTTTGCCATATTTCCAGGCATAAATAAGACAGCAAACAGCATTCAACGTAGCTTTACACGGAGTCCAAGCAGCTTTGGTGCTGCTATTATCTACTCCTACAACATTGTTATATGACAAACCTCTTGGCAGGAACATGTACATTACTTAATATGCATAAACTTTTTTTATAACATGGATTAGAGAATGTCATATTTTTGTAGAAATGGACTAAACAACATAGCTGGTGCTTAGCACATCAGCAAAAGGAACACTTTTAAAGCTTGTAGCTGTTGTTTTTTGGTACTCAAGGAAAGCACATTGCTGTAAAATCTGTAGGAAATCTCTTTTGAGGCAATGTCTTTGATTTGTACTTTTAATGTGTGACAGTGATTCAAAGGATTTTTATAAACAAAGACTTCAACTGTGTCTGTACTTAACAAAACAGTCTTGTAAAATGATAAATGTTTGCACATTGTATGCCACATACAAAAGGTCTAGATGTAAACGGTTTTCTATTACATATGCTATATAATTAGGTGTTAATAATCATGAATGATTTTTTTGTGACAACTACCCTAAAATCTTTTTATTTGCACATGAACAGAAAGAATTTGTAATTGATTGTCTTTTGTAACAAGACTTATGAATGTATGGATGATCATTTATTTCAATTGTATTTCTTTTTTAAACGCATACGTCTCTCCAGCATGACAAGTGTGAAACAATACTTGGTAGCACTTCCTGTCTACAGTAATCATAATCCTATGTAGCTAGCTTTGTGGATTGTCAAAGTATAGACATTGCAATCATACCACACATTTAAAACAAATTCTCACATTACTGTATCAGTTGTTATACTGCAGGGTAGCAGTGAAGCACCATATAAAAGCACTGTATAAAAATAAGTGGTTTAATATTTTGGGATTAGACATACGTAGCACTTTATTTTGTAGTTGGATACAGAGTTTTTAAAAGGTATTTGGGTGCTTTCTGATATTTAGAGATTTGTTTCACTGGGGTGCTGTACTTCTTATAACTAACAGAGATCTTAAGATAATTTGACAAAATAGAGCGTCTGGAATTCACAACAAATTTTTTTCAACATAAATTTAAAAAAAACACCTATTGAGATGATGCCCCATATTTAACCTGATAACCATTCCACAAGCAAAATATTTGCCACACAAGCACAAAAAGCACAGTGCATCTACCTAAATGCTTATTATTTGGGGAAAACATTACGTTCTTGAAATGTTTCATCCTTTGCTCTGCTTATAAATCTTGAGTTACTGTAGGAAACACATACTGTATGGCTGGGCAGTTTAAGTGACTTTGACCATAGTGAACGACAGTTGGAGAATGAATGTAAGGCAGACCAGGTACAATCTATCAGTGACTCAGAGAGCGAGTTGTTTGTAGACAGAAAATAATGCAAAGCTAAAGAGCTAACAAATTAAATATTAAAATATATACAGGTATGGGCCCCATGATCCAGAGTGCATGGGACCTGGGGTTTTTCAGATAAGGGGTCTTTCCATACTTTGGATCTCCATACTTTTAGGGGCAGATTTATCAAGGGTCAAATTGAAGATTCAAATTTAGAATTTTCAAGTTATTTTAATGACCAAAACAGTCAAATCTTACTAGGGAGCTATCCAAATTTGATTTGAGTTTAAAAAAAAAAAAAAAACTTGAATTCGATTTTAGAGATTGATCATACTCTGGCCCTTAAAGAACTCTAATTTACAGTTCATGAGAGTTAATGGGAGTTTTGAAAAACTCCTATGAATTAGAATTTGACCCTTGATAAATCTGCCCCTTAATCTACTAAAAATGAAACTTTAAATAAACCCAATAGGATTGTTTTGCCTCCAATAAGGATTAATCATATTTTTGGGAACAAGTACAGTTATGGGACCTGTTATCCAGAATGCTCAGGACCTGGGGTTTTCCAGATAACGAATCTTTCCCTAATTTGGATCTTCATACCTTAAGTCTACTAGAAGATCATAAAAACATTAACTAAATCCAATAGGCTGTTTCTTTACTTCCAATAAGTATTAATTAATTGTACAAACTACTGTTTTATTACTACAGAGAAAAAGGAAATTTTAAATATATGGAATCGGATTATTTGATTATAATGGAGTCTATGGGAGATGGCGTTTCAGTAATTTTGAACTTTCTGGATAAGGGGTTTCCAGATAATGGACCCACAACTGTACCAAGTACTGCTATATTACAGGGAAAAAAGAAAACATTTTTTTTTTACATTTTCAATTATTTTATTAAAATTGTGTCTATAGGAGATGGATGGCCTTCTTGTAGTTAGGAACTTTCCGGATAACAGATTCTATACCTGTATATATATATTTAAAAACAAACCTATGCGTTCGTTATTAAACATCCACTCAAATGTAACGTTTTGTTTCAATAGATAATATAAATAATGAAAGTATTGCCAGATGGGGTCACCCATAGGAAATCATGCTGCCCTTCCCCTAGGTTTCAAAGCACACAAAAATGCCTTCACATTGGTGGTACCGGAAATCTAAATCTAGAGGGGTATTTACGAAGACTCAAATTGTTCCCCACTTTTTTATGAAAACGAAGTCGACCAAATTTATCAAATTTAACAAAAAATCAGGTAAAAAAAAGTCAGTGCGGGAAAGGTCGTCAAAAATCGTGCAACAATTCAAACCATACAACATTTTCAAAATTGACCCAAATCATACGACTTTCTTGAGTTGTCACCCGATAACCTCTACTTTATTGGATTATTGTACGAAAACCAGAGAACATCTGCCATTGATTTTGAAAGGCTTTAGCTGGAGTATTTTTGTATTTTTAGCAAATTTGGGGTGTAATAAATCTCAAAAAAGTTTTCCCCTTTAAAAACGTGACCATAAACATTTGAGGTTTAATAAATAGGCCTCTTAGTGGCTTAAAAAAGTTGTACTGCATATTGCAGAAAGAGACTTTTTTTGGCAATTATGTAATTAGACATGGAGATTCCAAAATGATTTCCTGCTTTTTGTCTCCCGCGGGAAGTGTGATTTGCAGTGAGTGACAAAGAGTCCCTATCTGATGTTACCTTTAAAGGAATGCTGGACTGATTTTTTCTGTTGTTTGTCAGATTTAGCTGCATTGTTTGTTATTAGTCATGTGTTTGGAAAAATTAAGGCAGGAGAGGGGGAATGCATTGCTTACTTTATGCTGAATTAAGCTGCATTTTAAAAGACTTTAGCTTTCAGACAAGAGTTATATATTTTCCTTGAACAGTTATTTGCAAAATAATATTTATAGTTATTATATAATATGCATGCCTACATTTTTGTGCATGTTTAATGTTCAGCCTAAGGTACATCGGCCCACAAAACGGTGCTATAAACTATAGATAAAATTAAAGCTATTTTGATTTTTCTTTTAATTCACCTTAAAAATAACACTTAGAAGTCTTATTCCCAGCAAAAATAATAATAATCAGCCAGATGGGTGGGTGAGGGGGGGGGGGGAGGATCAGTCAGCAAAAACAAAAATGAATTGCTTCCCTGAACACTCTGTCCAATATAGAGCTGTTTTTACAGCAGTTGTTATGACTGTGCCCATCAGCATTCCTACTGCCTTCTATTGCTATTATTCCAATAAATTTTGAGAAGTACAGGTCAGAACAAAGCTTAGCAGATAAGAAACAATGTCAGGCAATGTGCCCAGCAAAAAAAAAAAAAGAGAGAGAGAGAGGAGAGGAGAGAGAGTTAGAGTTGTTATTACTCTTTCTCCATAGTGTAAGTCCCAGCAGTTACAATTTGCAAGCCTAACAAAATATGTGCATGAATTTAAAATCTTGTAGTAAAAGTAAACTAGTAGCTGATTTAGATATTTACCAGCACAATGGTGACTAATCAGTATTGCATTATTCTACTCACCTCAGAGTCATTAATCTTTTGTATGCCGAAACTGTTAAGTCTGAAAAGAACATAATACTTCCACAGTGTAAAGTTAACAACAGGGTTTCCCTGAGGATCCACGGTTAATTGATCTAATCTCCGAAGTTGTGCCAAGGCATCGAACTGATGAAGTGTTATGAGGTTGGTCTCTTTAAACTTAAGGTGCTATAAGGAAGAGCAAGAAAACAAAAATAAAAATCGCATTTGATTATTTGTATTTCCCTAAAAAACCTCCTTACACAAGCATTAATAACAATAATAATATATGTTCATGGCACTCTAGTCTAGCACATAGCAGTACCATGTATAATTGGATCATTCAACTGGAAGCAACTGAACCAGTCTTACATGCATGTATTTTCTCCCACTTGCCACTGCTACAAGAAATTACAACTGAATTCATGTGAAATTTTATTAGATTTCTTCTTACCGAAATATTGGGAAACTTGAGTCTTAGTTTGGGTAAAACCTGTACAATTTCGTCAAAATTTATGAAGGTAAAAGAGATGGTGCTGACTGATCCAGATGTCTGAACACTCCAAGGCCTGTCTAAAGAATCCAGAGCACCAGATCCATACAGAAAGAGGATATCTCCCTCCACTTCAACTAGGTGGGAATCTATTACTGAAAGTCCTTGCACAGCACTGTACAGTACAGTATCCAGTGACCTGAAAAGTGTCATAAAAGGCATTTAGAGAGTTTTGAAATAAGTGTAAATATTGTGTTCATAAAAAGATAATGTGATCTGATTTCTGAATAAGAGCATAGTCAAAAGAGGGGATGCTCCAGTAAAGAATGGTGTGCCACATAATTTTATAACTGTAAGGCTTATTTCCTTATTTTAACATGTGAAAATTTGGCATAGACCAATCTTTAAAGGCACACTGGACAAATGGATGGAGAATATACACATTGTATGGCCACATTTGTTTTATATTGATCGTTCAAGCAAAGATCCCAAACTATTGGACCAGCAGAAGGAACTGTGGTTCCTCTTCACTTCCTCATCTGCACCATGCAAATCAACAGATAACATTTAAAAATTTAGCCAATTCCCCAAACCATCTATGTGTAGTACTTTTAAGTACATTGATTGGGATCAGTAGGTCAACATAAACATATCAAAATTCATATGAATATTACAGATATGTGTATGGCCACCTTAAGTTCTTTGTTCTTAAGAAAGAAAAACAAAATATATTTTATATATATTAATTTCTTGGGAAGGTGTTGGGTATAAATTCACTGCCCTAAGGTGGGTCAAAACATTGGATACATAAATGTATGCAATAAAGGTAATTTGAATAACTGAACATTGATATTATACATACATGTACATATACAGATATTGCTCCACTAATATTTCTGACAAAAAGGCCCCATGATACATTATACTGTATAAAGTACTCTGCAGCTGGTATGCCTGCTGCATTAGGGTAGGATCTAAATGTTCTCCCTCTGAGGTATTGAGTCTAAATCTGATATATGATGTAATGTATTAATCCTTTTTTCTCAAACAAAATGTATGACTGTAAATACTCAAAAATATGGAGGGAGGTTTACACTTTTCATAAACCAGAGTATAATGTATATGATTGCCTTAAGATACATACAGTTTAATTGTTACTGTTTATTATATTTGTCCAAATGCTTTCCTACTATAGGGGAAATGTGGTGCTTATACAAATGGCCTGTGGGGGTCACTGTGCACATTACTTGTACTATGCATACACAGTACTTTCTGTACAACTTGAGAACATTAGAGTTTAGGTTACTGTTGTGTAATGGATGCATGAGCCTGTTAATAAAGCACTGTTATACTAATTCCCGGCTATCAAAACACAACAACTATCTCGAATATAAATAATGCATATGGATTTTAATGGCTCATACTTTGGACTCTGCCAGCAAAATGCATTGCCTGTGTTTAAGGCGTAGTTAAAGCATCTAAATGATCCCTATAAAACCCATTTATTTTTGTCATGCATTTTAAACCGGGAGGGAGAACAAGAATTTCAGCAGGAGGTTACATTTGGACAAAAGACATAGGGGGTTATGTAATAAAAGACACTAAGTTTGCCCAGGAGCAGTAACAAATAGCAGGTAGCTTTTATTGGTCATCTGTTTAGTAACAGATTGGTTGCTATGGGTTACTGCTCCTGGGCTACATCACATAAGGGGATTAACCTGATAGCTGGCTGTACTCTACTATGTAACTATAAGTACAACTATCCTTAAAAAGTGTGTCTACATTTTCAAGTATGCACCATTTGTGCATATTCATTTATAGGTGATCAATATTAATAAGGTGGGTACAATTGAATGTGAACCATCCCCTTTTCAAATGATTTGTCAAGTACCTTTGCTCCTCTGTAAGTTCAAAAGCAGTAGACCCATTCAACTGGCATGGTTTATAAGAGCCAATACAGTCTCCATTTTCCTGATATAATGTAGCAGGCGTAACTCTGTTTTGCTGAATATCCCATTGACGTGCAGCATTGCAAATAGCGATGCGTTTTTTCTCCTAAACAAAAGCAGCAAAAACAAGTCAGGTTACTGCTTTTAGCATAGTTAGATAAAACAGATCAAGGCAATCAAGGAATTCTGTTCTACTTCATAGCACAGCAGGTTTGAGCATGGGGATCTGTTAGACATCACAAAACAGTTCATGAAATACTTAATGTATTGTAATCTATTTCCCC
>CM044435.1:90179242-90198866 GCA_024363595.1 Xenopus borealis | reverse complement strand
AACTAAAAGTAAGTAGCAAAAAAGTACTGTAGGTAGTGTGTTTTTCTCTCCTACAGTAAGTCTGCTTCTTTTCATTTACACATATGAGCTGAAGCTACCATTCTGCTTGCCTTATTTAAGGAATTTTATAGAGACATAACAGTACTAAGAGTGCAGCTGTTGGAATGAAGCATCTGAAAGCAGTGGCACCTGCTGCTTGTCCATGTACATGCATGAACCATACTATGAACCATATAAGCCCTAGTTGTAAATAACCTATACATTCAATTCAATCATTGATGGTAGTTCTTTGAAGTGTGTACGTTTCCATTGTTTTACAATACAATACAATTAAAAGTGTCTGCTGCTAATGTTTGCAGAAATGTGACGCAAATTATTAAAGCACCCAATCAATTTATTTATGAGAAATATGTATGGCTATACCGACTCTATATTACACATATTTCCAGAACATTTATATTGGTTATTTATTTGATTTCTACAGGTCAAAATATCAATTAATGGCAGGATAATAAAATCAAATTGTTTCTGAAAGGTTTTGGAACAACTGAACTCACAATTCCCTGTCATGGTAAGCTCAAGCAATTAAAGTAATTCATATATATTTTATCACATAATCCTTCAGTGGTTCTCACTTACAGTGAGGTCTTACAGTAAAGTCAATAGCACATTGTGCAGAATTCATACTTAACTGTCTAGGACTCCAGTTCAAGATATTTCAAACTAAACATTTAATTTACCACAGAGTATATTTAATTTATTTAATTGCTTTTTTCAATTCACTGAAATCAGTTCAAGCATAGCCAGTTGGCAGAGCTAAATTTCTCAGCTGAACAATGCTGCTCATTGAAATCAGTAGCGATCCAAACTCCTGTCAGTTCTGTGCAAGTGCACTAGACAAAGAACAAGGTCTTAATACTATGTTAATACTGGGCAATAATAGCCACATTAAACATACACTCTGACAAAAGAACTTTCATGTATTCTGGCGTATTCTGGATGAGCTAAGTTATAAAATAGAACCTTAGTAATAACATTACAAAATGGGAATATTTTACTTTATTTTTTTTTCTTTTTACAGGGCTTCTGTTGGTTAAAATTGTGTTTTGCTGCTCTTACCATATGGGCCTTGAGAAACATTTATTACAGTTAAGTGAGTTACATTAGGTATAAGGTTTGGCACAAAACTATTATTAGAACATTTTAGACTGTCGTATCTGTCGTTATAAAAGAAACAGGTTTCTTGAGTGCTCCAGTTGCTATAACTCAATGAATATTCACCCAAGCTTGTGTACCCATTCTGTTTATTAAAGTGGATCGTTGGTACCGTTCCTAAATTAAAATGTCCTCTTTAATAGGGAACAGTAATGGTGCATTTTTCATTCTGAGAAAAAAGTTTAGAAACCCTGTTATAAACTGTTGTTTATAGGTAATCTCTATTCTGTATCTTGTGCTTAACATTTTGCACAGTAGTCATTATATTACAATGGACATACGAGTGAGTAATCATATTTGTTTCCCCCTCTTGACCAGCTGACGAACTCCCCTAACTAAAATACCTTTCTTTTAGCTCCAAACACAGATAGTAATGTCACATCTGTGTTGCAAACAAGGGAAAGTTGTGCTCACCACTAATTTGTAAAAACATTAAGCGGGGGTGCAATGAGGCTGTGACCACAAAATACATATAGGAAAATACAAGAGGTCCTCTGCACTCAACCCATTATCAATATATATAAAACATAGAGACATTTTATGCTTACATATTTGTCCATACATTGCAATGCATTTAAGCTGACCAACAATGTCAAAGTCATCCCATATCTGGCCAGTGCTAATCTCAAATTGCATCTGATTCATTAAGAATTGTATTGCTTTATTATACATTTTACAAAGGGACCAAGTTTTAACTGCAACTTTGTTGCTTTCCCTTGTTTGTAAAATGTATAATGAAGCAATAGAAGTCTTAATGAATTATATGCAATTTGAGAGTAGGACTGGCCAGATATAGGATAACTTTAACGTAGCTGGCCAGCTAAAATACATTGCAATATATGGACAAACAATCCATGTTTAAAGGGTAAGGCATTTTTAGCAGCTGTATGCACAAAATGTCTCAATGTCTTAAATATATTGATAATGGATTGAGTGCAGAGGACCTCTCGTCTTTCCAGTATGGTATCCAACTCAACTGTCATACACTGTATGACTCACCCAACCGCTTACTACACTCCTCTACTGACCTGCTACTCAACTCTTCTCTCATTACCTCCTCACATGCTCGCATTCAAGACTTTGCACCCTTCCTCTGGAATTCTCTCCCATGGTCTGTCTGACTTTCTCCCAACCTTTCAAGAAATCTCTTCAAACACACTTATTTAGAGAAGCCTACCCTCACTCTTAACTACCCAATGCAATACCACTTACAGTACCACATTTCTCACCCACTTAACTCTGACCTTGCCCGCTCCCACACCTTATGTACCGGTATTTATTGTGATTTATGTAACTCCATATTTATTGTGATGTATGTAACTCCATATGTTCTATGTATGTAATTCATGTGATTTAGTTGTATAATCACATTCACTTTACAGCGCTACGAAATAAGTTGGCGCTATAGAAATACATGTTAATAATAATACCTTCCTATTATTATTAAAATTAAAAGGAGCTGCGGGCCCTAAAACCTTAAATTTCAGTGCCATTTTTGTCAACATGCACTGGCCAACAGTGCATCAGCAAATTCCAAATCATCCTGACAAACCAATATCCATAGTACATAAATATCTGTGATGATAGCAGGGCCTCCATACATGTAGTGAAAAGCATGTATGGCTAGCTTTGGGTTGCTAAGAGCCTGTGAAAAAACTATTTTGGACTGTGGGACTGTGGGCCAGCTGGACAGAATAATTCTCAGTTATCTTGTAGAAAGTTTTGTGACAAATGCATTCCTTTTTAACCTAATTTGCTATAATGAGAAAACTCATATCACTATGAACGAATCAATGCAAATACTGTATTAAAAGGCAGCTGGAAAGCCAGGCACTAACATTCTTGCTGCTTTTGATTGCTTTTGTTTTGTAACTTTTGTCACGTCAGAAGAATATCATCATTTTTTATTAAGGTGACTTTGTTTAACAGTGTATTTTGAGTTGATGTAAATATTTTTTACATCCACAGAAGAGTCAATAGTTCATGTATATATATTGTGATGAGGTGCCTCTGCGGTGACTGCTTCATTGTTATGGCAAATAGATCTGAAAGGGACTTATAAATATTTACATCTGATTTGAGAATGAAGGCTGGAAAAGTAATTCCTTTTCCCAAGCACTTATGGTGATTTACCCCTAGCAGAGTAAGAGACTATAATGTATTATTAAAATGCAAATTATGCATTTAAAAGCAACCTCAAGTTCGGTTTTAAATTTTTTCATAATCTTTTATTTAAACATTTTCATAGAGAAAAATAGTCATTCATTGAATTTTTATTTCAAAACATCATCATATTTTGAGATGACAGCAATAATTACAGAGCAGATTTTCCACTTTAGGGATAAGGGGTGTTAGTATAGGGAATCATTAAGTGAAAGAATGAAAAAAGAAACTACTGGTACAGTATCAGATTGCTTTGCGCACTCCGGTGTTTATCAAGTTTAGCCTTCATTTTTAACCATTTTAGCTTCCAGTGGTTCTCTGATCTTTCACATTTTGTTGCAATGTAAACACCAATAAATCACAGATTAAAGAGTCAGCTGGAACCAAGTATGCTGTGTATTCTATGATGCTGTGAGTTAATTACTTTCACTTTCCACTCTACACAACCTAGATGCCAATGCACTCCTCCTTTATAATTATTTAAAGGTATGCAATAAACAGTATATACACAATAAATTGTGCAAGATAACAACATATTTCACACTGTATTAAATTCTAATGCATTATTTAAACCTTTCCTAACCCTCACATAGTCAAGTGGAAGTCTAGTCAAGGAGTATTTTATTATACTACTATATTCAATACTAGGACCTGTCTCCCAAAAATAAACAAACTTTTTAGCCTTGTATGCCCCATAAATCAATTATTTGACTAATCTTTCTATATTGCAATGAATTTTCCTGGCCGGCTCTCTGCTGCAGGGGTAGTGCCTTACCCAATTACTCCAACCCTGTATTATGTCCAGGTGTGATGCTCACATCTAGTGCAATGCTAGATTTTTACAAGCCTAAAATAAAACTGTTTTAAGAATTCTTCTATTTTTTGGGGGACATCAGAATCTTTATCTGCATTAATGAACAAATCTCTAGAGCCAGTCTAAGTGGAATTTTCTTAAATTCAGAACTATACTTAACTGCACCTCTCCAATAAATCATCACTTTTCCAGAATAAATGGAAAAAAGTCTGCATTACATGCGTTACCCCTGGGGCAAACAAAACACCTGGACGGATACATCTTAACAATCAATTGGGGTGAATAATAGTACTGTTGTATACATTTTACTCTAATTAATTTATCACTAAAAAAAAAATCTCCTGTATAAAGGGTCAATAGAATAGTGCCTCCCAGGTGTCCTCTAGCACAGGGATATACAATTGCCATTTTGGTACCGATCTTCTAAATGCATCTGTATGAAATCTGATGAATGATTTATATAGCTTAAAAACATTTTTGGGAGGGAATTCCATAAGTATTTTCAGCATATGGTATGCATGGTATCTTGGCCAAATGTAGCTAGGCCTGTAAAAGACAGGTGATTATCTCGAAATATTTGTAAAGGGGCATAATTAGGAAGTGACCACCAGCCCACTAGGCTTTCATATTTTTTTTTTTATATTTTTATTATATAATATATTATATTTTTCATACTATGCTTTCAGAACTTCCCTTTGTGACGCAATATGTAGAGTCCAATCTATAAAAATGTTTAAGATATGGATTTCTCCACAATGGTGTATTAACAGATATCTAAAGGGCCGATTTACTAAATTCATGTGAATAGATCGAAGTTTGATCGTAGGATTAATTCGATTGGTCGAATATGCAAATCAGGCATATTCGATCATCGAATAGCGAACGATCGAATTATCGAATAGATTAGAATGATCGAATATTCTGTCATTCGATCAGCGAAGGATTTAAAATCTTAAAATTATTCGCTAGCCTACTTCGCCGGATTGGACCTACCGAAATGTAATAGAAGCCTATGAGAGCCTGATCGAATAGGATTCGTACGATCGAAGTCTTCGATCGTTCGAATCGTACGAATCATTCGAATGATCAAATAATTCATTCGAATGATCGTTATTCGATCGTCGAATGATCGAAGATCGAATAAAAGGGTAGCCTAAAACTATTCGATTAGCTTTCAAAAATCGAATGGTTATCGAATATCGTGTATATACCGTGTATATACCTTAAAGGAACAGTAACATCAAAAAATTAAAGTGTTTTAAAGTAAAGAAAATATCATGTAGTGTTGCCCTGCGCTGTTAAAATTGATCTCTTTGCTTCAGAAACACTACTATAGTTTATACAAACAAGCTGCTGAGTAGCAATGGCGGATATTGAAGAACGGCTATATGGCACAGGATAAGTAATGGATAACAGATAACATTATGTTCTCCACAGCTTATCTGCTATCTGCTGTGTAACTTGAGCCTTTTCTCCTTTGAATGGCTGCCCCCATGGCTACACAGCAGCTTATTTATATAAACAATAGTAGTGTTTCTGAACACTGCATCCAAAAAAAACTATGAAGAAGAAATCTAGAATTCTGCCACAACCACAAGGGCAGGAAGGAACAGAAAAACACTTATTGAAATTACATGTACAGATACTTTAAAATGTAATTAATAACTTTAATTAACATAAACGTTTCTTAGGGCAATTCAGTTGCAGGCTTCAATGAAGCAGAAGAAGAAGTATAATTAATCAAAAAAGTTAAATAATATATTTGGACTAAGTTGAGTCAGTTAGCCAAAAATGTAATGTATAAAGGCTAGAGTGAACACATGTCTAACAATAGCCAGAAAACGTCTTCCTCCTTTATCTCTTCCTCCTCTTTATCAGCGACATGGGACATAATTGTTCAGTTAGTTTGCTCTGACCCATAGCACACAGGTCTGATTCAAAAGCAAATTTAATGAACAGTTATCTTCCATATGGCCCCTATTTCAAGTCACTGATTGGTTACTGACTGGTGACAGGTTAGAGCTGCAAAGCAGGAAGTATTATTCTGGTTATTATGTTAGAGATCTGTTCACTCCAGTCTTTATAGATTACATTTATGTCCAGCGTCGGACTGGGCCGTCAGGACGCCGGGAATAAACCCGGTGGGCCCCCTGCTGGCCCAGTCCCCCTTTGATCTCCGGGCACCCCCTTCCATTTCCAGGCCCCCAAATAATAAAATAATCAATGTGCCTGTAGCGCATGCTCGTCAGAGTTCGTGCATGCGCACAGACGTTTGCACGCACATGCCGGCTCTCGTGAATGTGAGCCGACGTGCGCCCACCCACAGAGGGGGCCCAGAGTATAGTAACCTGGTTGGCCCCCCACGTCCAGTCAGACCCTGTTTATGTCTAACTATATTGAAAGCATGTTTTATTCTGCACAGCCAATATTTACCCAGTTTAATTTTTACAATGAATAACAATAATCTGTAAAAACTAAATAAGTGTTTCCAGTGCCCAGCTGGATGCCTGTAAAAATATATTCTGTAATAGTAATAATAGTGAATTGAAAGTTGGTTGTCAGTCACTGTCCTGTCTGGAAATATCATTGTGTGTGCTGTCCAACTTGGCAAGAATCTTTTCATAAGTGAAAGAGGTTAATAAATGCTATGGGTGCAAACTAAGGGGTAAATTTAGTGACGTTCCGCCAGTAGAGTGAAATTCCGCCGCTCTCTATTAATTTCTATGGGATTTTGAAAGGTGTATTTTAGGGATGCACCGAATACAGGATTTGTTTCAGCATTCGGCTTTATTCAGCACTATTTTGGATTCAGCCCAACGCCAAAATACTTTGCAAAAGATTCGGCCGAATACAGAACCGAATCTGAAGCCTAATTTGCATATGCAAATTAGGCGTGGAAAGGGGAAACCATTTTATACTTCCTTGTTTTGTAACAAAAAGTCATGCGATTTCCCTCCCTCCACTAAATTATATATGTAAATTAAGATTTGGTTGGACGGGGAAGAAGGATTTGGCCGAATCCAGCTGAAAAAGGCCGAATCCCGAACCGAATCCTGGATTTGGTGCATCCCTAAAACTAAGTCAAAACACTGATAACGGCAGCAGCACACAAACAATTGACAAGTTTCGACCTGATTTAGATGTATGGGTAGGCCAAGGTTATGGTCCCAGTTGAATGAATTGTTCATGTTCTAATATACCTTAAGACAGCCAAATTACCTTTTGTAAGGCTTGCTTATGGCTTTCACGCTTCCTCTCATCCTCTTTTCTTGCCAGAAGAGATGCAGTACGTCTTTCTTCTTCCTATATGTGTGTGCAATTTGTGCAATGAGTTTAGATATTCATGAATAGTTTGCAGAAAAAAGTGGTCAAATTTGTGGGTAAAAAGCAATGCAGTTAATCTGTAAAAGACAGCAGTGCTTCTTCATTTGGAAATCAAAATACAATAAAACCCCCATTTTACGTTTTTCACAGACTTATCACAACTTATTACTGCAAAAGCCCTGCTCATTAAACTAATGTTGAAAAAGGGTATAAAGCCCCTTTAATAAGTTTTGTATCTTGTGATTTGAAATGCCATGACACTAACTAAAGCCAGTTATGAATCAAGAAAACACATCTACAGCTGACGATTAACCCTCTCTTCTATGATTGCGGGGAAAGCTAATGTAACAGTATAAAAATTTATTTGTGAATAATTGTTTGCTCTGTAAACCAACCTAACTTGGTCAATTTTTATTGTAACAGATCTTTGAAACCCCTCGCTTATTCACCAGTATCTCCCTCTTATTAGATCTATATTGTCCTGTGTAATATTTTGCATCCAGATTTGTATAGCACATATAAATCTATCTAGGGCTTATAAATCTATTTATTACACAACAGTATAAACTGATTCAAGAATATCATTTAGTGACAAATAAACAGCATTGTTTAGTAAACCACCCATACACTGTGTTTGACAGAGATTCCAAGGTTCCACAAAACAACCTGACATCCAGGGCCAATTATTACTTACACTGAGTCAGCAATTAAATGGGATGTTAAGGCAAAAAAATAAAAACCTTTCTTTAATGAAAAAGAAATCTATGACCAATATACTTTAGTTAAAAAATGTCTACTGTTTTTATAATAAAACTGACTGTATACAGAGAAAGTCCCCCTTCATTTACTGCTGTGGATAGGAATTGTCAGAAGGTCCCTAACTACTCTGCAGGTAAACAATCATACTTTCAAATGGCAGGGGGGAGCCCCTTAATCAGTCTTACTGTATTGGCTTCTATGGCAGATATGATTTGACTTTTATCTTTTGATCATGTATGATGATCCCTAAGCTTAACCTCCCAACTGAAGACCAGATCACACTGTGCATGTGCGTAGTCCTGGTATTGCAAATATGTTTAACAAAGTTACAAGATGACAGTCCCCTGTGCCAACTTTGAAAGCATAAATCATTTGTCTTATTGGGCTTCTGGTGCAGTAAGTTCATGTGTATATTTAGTATACAAAATACAGCATTCTAACATTATTCTATTTTAGACTTTAGTTGCCCTTTAAGAGGCAACTAAAATGGAAAGAAGGGTGGAGGACAGGATTTATACTTAAAGATAATACAGTCGTATGAAAAAGTTTGGGAACTCCTCTTAATTCTTGGAAGTTTATCATTGGCTGAGCTTTCAAAGTATCAACTTTCTTTTAATACATAACATGCCTTATAGAAACAGTAGTATTTCAGCAGTGACATAAAGTTTATCAGATTACTAGAAAATATGCAATATGTATAAAAAAAAAATTAGACAGGTGTATTACATCAGTACTTGGTTGAGCCTCCTTTTGCAAATTTATCAGCCTCTAGACGCCTCCTATAGCCTTTGATGAGTGTCTGGATTCTGGAAGGTGGTATTTTTGACCATTCGTCCATACAAAATCTCTCCAATGCTTCAGATCATCCCATAGATGTTTGATGATAATCAAGTTGAGGGACTGTGACGCCCATTCCAGAATATTGTACTTTTCCCTCTGCATAAATGCCTTTGTAGATTTCCAAGTGTTTAGGGTCATTGTCTTGTTGGTATAGCCAACCCCTATGTAACTTCAACTTTGTGACTGATGCTTGAACATTATCCTGAAGAATTTGTTGATATTGGGTTGAATTCATCGACCCTCGACTTTAACAGTGCCCCAAGTCACTAAACTAGCCATACAGCCAAAAGCATGATGGAACCTCCGCCAAATTTGACAGTAGGTAGCAGGCGTTTCTTTATGGAATGCAGTGTTCTTCCTCTATGCAAAGCTCTTTTTGTTATAACCAAATAACTAAATTTCTGTTAGGGATGCACCGAATGAACTATTTTGGATTCGGTCGACCCCCCAAATCCATTGCGAAAGATTTGGTCAAATACCGACCTGAATCCAAACCCTAATTTGCATATGCAAATGAGTGAGCGGAAGGCTAAAAAATGTTTTTTACATCCCTGTTTTGTGATGAAAAGTCAGATGATTTTGAGGATTCAGATTTGCCAAGCACAAGGATTCGGCCGAATCCTGCTGAAAATGGGCGAACCCTGGCCCGATACTGAACCGAATACTGGATTCGGCGCATCCCTAATTTTTGTATCATCAGTCCAAAGCACTTTGTTCCAAAATGACTGTGGCTTGTCTAAATGAGCTTTTACATACAACAAACGACTCTGTTTGTGACATGAGTGCAGAAAGGGCTTCTTTCTCATCACCCAGTCATACAGATGTTTTTTGCGCTGAATTGTAGAAAAATGTACAGATACACCATCTGCACCAAGATGTTCTTACAGGTCTTTGGAGGTGATCTTTGGTTTGTCTGTCACCATTCTCACAATCCTCCACATATGCCACTTCTGTATTTTTCTTGGCCTGCCAGACCTGGATTTTAAGCAGCTGTGCCTGTGGCCTTTCATTTTCTGATGACATTTCTTACAGTTGAAACTGACAGTTTAAACCTCTGAGATAGCTTTTTGTAGCCTTCCCCTAAACCATAATACTGAACAATCATTGTTTTCAGAGCTTTTAAAAGTTGCTGTCAATCTTCAGAGGAGAATCAAACAGGACAACTTGTAATTGGCCACCTTAAATACTTTTTTTCATGATTGGACACATCTACCTATGAAGTTAAAGGCTATGAAGTTAAAGGCTTAACAAGCTAATCCAACCAATTTGGTGTTACCAGTAAACAGCAGTAATTAGCAAAATTACAAGGGTACCCACATTTTTGCACAGCCAGTTTTTCATATTTGATTTAATTTCATACAACTGAATACTGCTTCAATAAAAAAAAAATTGTTCAGAAAACACCCCAGATGTTCCTGGGAAATAAAAGACAAACCACTGTTCCACTATTATCTTTTTTGCTGAAAGTGGAGTAAATTATTATGCAGGCTGAGAGTTCCCAAACTTTTTAATAAGACTATATAATTTTATCCTTGATGTTTTAGAATGTGGTCGTAAATAAATACACATCTTACTAGCCAAAAAACACTTTTATATTAATAAAGAAATAAATTCCACTAGAACATTTTTATTTTAAATTCTGCCAGCAGACTAGATGGCTTTGTTTGTTCTTCCTGCCAACTGATATCCTGTTAATAGCTGAGCATTTGTTCATAAACTGAATTACCATGCACTAATTGTGTCTTTATTGATGCAATTGCTAAGATCCCTACTCCAACATTTGGTTTTGAGCAGGAATTAATAAACAGATTCAGTGTAGACAGCCTTTAACTAAGTATGCACCAGCTAAATCACTGCACTTTGAATGTACTAAAGAAAATATCCTGTCTAGTTAACTCTATATTGAATAACTATTGAATATTTAGATATTTAAAAAAAAAAAAAACCCGTTTGTTTATAAATGCTATAAAAGATAGTTCTATAGAAACAACTTGGCATTCAAAATGTTTCACAGGATAAGCTTTGTGTAAGGCCACCGCCGTACAGATGGGATGTCCGGTTCTGTGCGTCCCTGCAGGCAAGTAGTTGTTCACAAGCGAGCATGCGTCTTAATGTGCGCGCACCTTGTCGTGCATGCATCTTGTCACATGAACAAGTTGCTAGGTTATCTTGGTTTGTAGCCAAGAGACCCCAGCATTGTTTATATATCTGATTTCCTGTGATTGACCCGGCTATTCCTGACTTCGCTCGGACGCTGCCTGCATCTGACCTTGGCCTGAATCACTACGAACCTGAGCCGCCTACCCTTGAACCGGATTTGCCTGACCTCGTCTATTCCTTACTCTGATTACTTCGTCCAGACTCTCCAACCTCTTTTCACGGCACATTCTACCTGTCTTATCTCCAGGTTAGTCTGTCACTAGTGATGGGCGAATCTATCCCGTTTCGCAGAAAAAATTCACGAAACAAGTCGTGTCATGTTTTCCACACACGTCGCTTCGTTTTTCGGCATGCGTTGTGTCATTTTCGGCGCGCGCTGCTTTTTTTGGACGCGCGTCTCGTTTTTTTTTTTTACACCAGCGAATTTTCGGCAGGCGAATTTTCGCTGGCATTTCGCAAATTTAGCAAAGTATTGTTGAGCATGTGCATTGTGTATGACAGCATTTATATTAACAGCTATAAAAATAGACAAGTGTATACTGTGTAGGATTCATTATTTGTCACTGACAACTGCTGTTCTGTTCTGCTCTCAGTCGGCATCAAAATTTGCCCATTTTGTGCTGTTTCACTGCTTAGAACTGGTTAGAGAAATGACCTCTTTGTTCACTAACTTAAATTTCTGTGCAGGAAAACATTGTAAGACTTTACTAATCTAAATTTCTATTGAGGGTAGAAGATCTGGAAAGCTGAACAGGAAGTAGTAAATTCATTATGTCAGCAGAGTAAAAACTGCTAATATTTTCAAAACTAGAAAAACTAGAAATAATAAATACGGTGAAACCTTAATTTTACATAAGTTTTTTTTTTTGACGTTCCACCAATATTCAATACATTTCACAGATTTTTTCTGGTACCCTGAAAAACAGGGTTCTACTGTAAGTATATTGCAAAAGTCATCAGAAGAGCACTTTCATTACCCTAGCAACAAGGAAGCAATTTGGAAGTGAGAATGAATGATACATTTTAGGCCCAAATTGAAATTTAAGCAATGGCACATTAACAACAACAATAATAAAATGTAAGCCACACAGTCAATGTATTTAGTTTTTTAGAATACGTCCGTCTATAATATAGTAACTGTTTAAACATGAAATAAAAATGAATCATTCCTTTTATGGATTTATTACTGATACATTGGTATAGGTGGTAGATTTTAACCTCATATCTAACAAACGATAGGATAGTACATCACAATCTTCTGATTTGCAACTAACTATCCAGATTAAAAAAGCAGTAAAAGAACCAATCAAACGATGTTCTGGCCATGAATTGGCAGACAGCAATCGTGCAGAAGTTATGTCCGACAAATAGTAGGGACAGTCACCCACTGATATCGTCAGATAGGCAATACATGCAGCAATGTTAATGAAAGCCTGACAGAAATCTGTCCAATCGACTAAAAAAAAATCTCAGGATAATCCACACACTGTCCAAAAATTATACAAAACAAATTTTAATGTGACTTTATCATGCATGTATGGCCAGCTTTACCTGAAATTTTATATTACAACACAAATATTCCCCAGCACTTCCTGGTTAACATTTGTAATTGTTTGTTGCTTCTTAATAGATCTGCCTAGGATTTATCATCTATGTCTTGTAACTGAACTCTCTATTAAGCAAGAGGGAATATTAAATTAATAGCAAGTAGGAATCTTATTTTAGCTCTTTTGTGCCATCTAGTGTTCTGCTAATAAGATGGCATGAGGCCTATTTAAATGTTGTGTAATATCAGCACACAATGCACAATGTCTGTTAATACCAGGGATTACAGAGTAAAATTCGTCATTTTTAAAACAATCTGTAAAATATTGCTGTATATGATTAAAATATTTTCAGGGATTGGGAATCATAGCATAAAATCAATTGTAAGAAAAAAAGCCACCAATATATATTTTACACCACTTTTTATGCCGTACTTCTGGAGTAAATAACTTTAACGCACTTTATAAATATATCCACAACTGTACTAAAAGTGCCATTTTTAGGGTATTTATACTGTTATTTATTTAATTTGTTTAGCTGCAATCTTAAAATCTGCTTACCACCAAAAATCCAGTGGGAAGTAATTCTTATTGTCATTGTTTTTTATTTTAGGGCTTTGTGGAGTAAAGAAATTGCTGAACAGTTTCTAAAGCCCAATGTCAATGAGTATCATGTCTTTTTAACAATCCCTGATGGATGCAATACTCTCATACTCTTCAGAAAAAAGTATTTGTCAGTAAAGATTCTTACTGAAAGGAGGCCTAAGAAAGCTACCTTATGCCAGAGTAGAGCAACTGGTTCCCACCAGTTATCAGCCTAGCTCTAAAATGACAGGGGAAAGCCAGAACAATGTGGCCTTAAAGGGGAATTCAACCCCACCAGCGCTAAAGAAGAAGATGAAGACGTTGTAGAGGAAGATGGCGCCTGTGACCCTGCACAAAGGGACCTGCGCTTTGGGGTAATATACAAGTTAGGGGCAATAGCCCGGTGGGGGTGGTAGGCCAGTGGGAGGAGGTGCCTACAGGGTTGGAGGGTTTTAGCGCTGGCAGGGTTGAAATCCAATTTAAAGAGAGTCCAGGTAGAGGAGAGTAGGGCTGTACTGAGTGTGTGGCACAGTTTGGTAAAGAAGCCTATGTAGTGGCCTTATAATGTATAACTACTTTCCCTTTTATTTATTCTACGGTTCATTTTTCTACAGTAAAATAGAAAGCCATATAAGTCATGGTCGAGGTGATCTTCTAAGCAATTCATTTTTTATTGGCTAGTTTACACGATACTCAGCACTAAGCACTTTTAAATTTTGAGGGTTTACAATGTTTTCAAATTTGGATGCAAGTTTTAAGCACAGGCGTTTAAACAAGTATGTTTTAATGTATATTTAGACTACATGTGCTAATTATTTTTATTGCATGGTTAAGTAAGTAATAAGTATCAAAGTTGCCATAAATGTCCACACAAAAGATGACTACTTATCTTGTGGTAATGCAGTAGTATCTTCATGGTGATGCACATGGGCATAACTGCAGAGGAAGCAGACCCTGTGGCTGCAGGGGGGCCCAGGAGGTATAAGGGGCCCCATGAGGTTCTACTTAAAGCTATTAGAGCTATTTCAATATTAATTTATAAAACAGAACAGCCTCTGGATATTTTGGGGGCCCTAAAATCGATTTGCTGTGGGGCCCAGGAACATCTAGCTACACCACTGGTGATGCAGTAGTTTCATGAAAAGCAATTTGAACATAATTAAAATGTTTGAAAAGCACCCTAGATGTACTGCCTAGTAAAATGTACAGTACAGGGCACATTACATCAACGAAATAGCAAATCAGCATACATCACAAGGACATGGGCTTGCATCTAGTATACTGTATATCAGAAAACACATATACAAGCTCATTGTGAGATTTTAAATGGGACCTAGAGACTGTTTAATGAAATGGTAATAATGTGTAAACTTAGGAAACAGAACTAGACATTATGTTCCATTTCCACATCTGTGAATCAAAATCCGCACAAGCATATTGTGGTAGAGTGACTAAAATAATATGGGAATAGGTTTATTTTCCCTTTAAGTTCTCCATAGTGGGAGAGGTAAGCTCCAAGATAGGTGATTATAAACAGAGAAGAGTCTCTCTGTATAGAGTCTTTGGTGGCCTGGTCTTGTAGGATGGAGTATTCGGGAAGGAACAGGCAAGTCAGGTACTCCGATCCAGTAGTCCAGCTCACGGATTAGAGCTCACTTACCGCAGGAAGGCTATCCTGCGGAAAGGTATTTAATTCTAGAGAGGCAGAAGTAGGAGACCTGTCTGTGTGAGGAACTCCCAGAGGGGATGGGGGTGCTGCATGCAAGGTGCAGAGAGAGCTGAGACCAGACAGAGGGTCTGTCTGACTAAGGAAAGCCAGGAGCCTGAGCAATCCCCCAGAAGAATTGTGAGTACAGGGGTGACCCCAACCTATGTGTTTTCTTACTGGTTGTCCACAAGGGGCCCAGTGAAGAAAGGGTGACAGTAGAGCCTAGTGAGCAGGATTTATTTTTAGAATTTGTGTCTTGTATTCTGAAATCGTCACCCCTGTGGGTAAATAAACTACCTTAACTTGAGGAAAGTGTCTGTTGCAGATGCCTCAGCTTACAATATCGACACATAAACAAGGAGTAAAAATGCATTGGCATAAAAATATTTACAACCTAAAATCACTATAGTACTATCTATAAGAATGAGAATCATTTATAGCACCAAGTTTGTTGATTCAGAAGACAGTCAAACCTTTTCATCAAAAGACTACGATCACTTAAAGGGGGTTTTCACCTTTGCATTTTATCATGATGTAGAGCAGCTGTTCTCAACCTGGGGGTTGGGACCCCTTTGGGGGTCGAACGACCCTTTCACAGGGGTCACTTAAGGGGTTCCAGGAGCAGATTCATCTCTCTCCCCACTAGCCCTGGGACAACGTTGTATCTCTCCGGGTGTTGGTGCTGGGAGTTGTAGTTCAGTAACCTGTGTAGGGAAGCCAGTTGCACTACAACTTTTTATATCCCCTTAGTAGGGACTGCCATACAGCTCTCCCTGCCCATTTAAAATTTGTAAAATTAACATGGTATTTGGGGTGTGGCAAAAAAATTTTGACGCACTACGCACGGAAAACAAACCTTTATGCAGCCACACTGTCTCCTGTACTTTCCTAACAATCCTCTCTGGGCTGGCAACAAAAATATTTTAATATTTTATGGTTGGGGGTCACCACAACATGAGTAACTGTATTAAAGGGTCGCAGCATTAGGAAGGTTGAGAACCACTGATGTAGAGAACTATATTCTGAGACAATGTGCAAGCGGTTTTCATATTTTGTCATTTCTGGTTTTTGAGTTATTTATCTTTTTATTCAGCAGCTTTCCAGTCAGCAGTTTCAGCAGTCTGGTAGCAATGGTTCAAACCACCCTAGTAAACATACGCTGATTTGAATACGAGACTGGAATAGGAGTAGGATAGGCATCAATAGATAAATGAGTAATAAAAAATAGCAATAACAATACATTTGTAGCTTTACAAAGCATTTGTCTTAATAGAAGGGACCAGTTACCCCCATTTGAAAGCTGGAAAGAGTCCAAAGTAAAAAGCAAATAGTTAAAAAAATAAATATGAAAAAATAAATTCATGAAGACCAACTGAAAAGTTGCTTCAAATTGGCCATTTTATAATATACTAAAAGATGAACCACTATTTTAAAGACTGAAAGATCATCTCTATTTAAAAAAAAGTATGATCAGTCACTGTATCAGTCACAGTATCTGTGTTGAAGTGCCTGAATGTAGCAAGAGTTATATTAGCAGCCAAGATCATTTGAAAAGGATAGCTAAAGTCACAGTATTATCCCATTAATCATCTGCACCATTTCTATACTAAGTATAAAAATACTAAGTAAAGATTTATTCTCACTGTAATCCTCTTCATATCCAGCTGTCGTAGCTGCAGCATATGTCCGAGAATGGTCTGCCTGTACCATGACTCTTGAGCTATAGGATTGCCATCAAGCGTGACATCTGAAAGGGATGTTGAATCAGCAAGGCACAGGATGTCATTAATTCTGCCCAAAAAAAAAAGAGAGTCAAGTATTTATATTAGAAACACATCATTCTTTCATACTTCATAATATGCCAATAGGCATATGTTTCTTATTGATGCATATACGGTATTTGTAAAACGTTAACACTCAAAACGTGCTTAGACGACATTTGGGGGCCTATTTCTTACACTGCGTAAAACAAAATTTGCTGAAAAAAACGTGTAAAAAGCGGTGTATAATAAACAGGGAATCAAGGTGTGTTTTATTTTATGCCATGCGAACTGAGCCATTATTTTATACTGCTTGCCCAAAGAAAAGGCACATAACAAAATGATGCCATTTTTACACCGTTTTTTTTTTTTACATGGCAATGCCTGGCGAATTATGCCACCATTTTTTATACCACATAATAAATCTGCCTCTCAATATATTTGTTCACTATGTTTCCTTTGGCAGCTTATGAAACTGCCAAATCATGATTCATAGTAAGAATCCATGCCATCTAGTAGATTGGTTTTGCATTGGTATACAATCAGTAAAATTAAACAAAAAACAAACTCAAGTTACTGTTAAAGTAATCATCTTTGTTTTTCTTTACCTGTATACCTGGGCGATAACTCATGCTTTCAGGCTTTTGTTAGATAACTCAATCCTTTTGACATTAGTATAAACACAATGTGCCATTTTAGAAGATATCTACAGTGTTTTCAACCAGAAAGCAGAGCTTTCCCCATAATGGAGTTAGGCCAGACACAATTGCAGTCAATGCTGTAAAATGCTTGTGTTGATAAGAATCAAATGCATTTGCACTCAAAATGCTCAGGATGGCATTGTTTCCAGCGCTTGTCATCAAAAAGAAATCTGCACATGAGCACACAGTGGAAACACTGAAATTAGAGTCAGCTTAAATGTGATGGTGGCTTTGGGAATCCTCTGCATCAACCGGCACAATTCCTTAAGATCCATTAGAGAAGGCTCCAAGTGCATCTACAGTGAAGTGCAAGGAGCTCCTTTGGAATGAGCACCTTTAATGAATGATATGAATGCATGCAACAACTGCATCTATTTTTGGGGAACTGCAACTGAGTTCCATGTTGTATCTTTAGTGCCTCTTGCACCAGCAGGTATACTTCCAGTGATGTATGCTGGTGTCTTTAAACAGCATTTAAATTCCAGTACAGACATAGGATCAATTATCCAGAAACCTATTATCAAGAAAGCCCTGAATTACGGGAAGTTCATCTCCCATTGACTCAATTTCAAGCAAATTCAAATTTTTCAAAATGATTTCATTTTTCACTGTAATAATAAAACAGTACCTTGTACATGATCTTAGCGAAGCTGCTCAAATTTATATTGGTGGCAAAACAATCCTCAAGGGTTTACTTTATGTTTAAATAATTTTTTAGTAGACAAAGCATGGTGATCGAAATTATGACAAGCTTCCTTGTCCAGAAAACTCCAGGTCCCATTCCTGTATATCATTTATCCCGTATTTTATATACAGTTATGGGATCCATTATCAGGAATCCTGTTATTCAGAAAGATCTGAATTACAGTAATAATAAAAGAGTACCTTGTACCTTACTGGGTAATAATCCTATTGTGTTTAATTAATGGTTAAATAATTTTTTAGTAGACCTTTAAGGTATGTAGATTTAAATATAAGTCCCTTATCCAGAAAGCCCCAGGTTCAGAGAGATTCTATTTCTGTATCAAAATGCATGCCTTCACCCAAACATTGAATGGCTAACCTCTAGAAATGTAATCTGGCCCAATCCATCCAATCTAGCTAAAAACTAGGGGGCCAGGTTAGAAAATTTCTATCGGCTGACAATCATATCTTTGCGTCTATTGCAGATCGTACGATTTTCAGTGGGAGACCGTCATTAGGTTTTTAATCGTACAACTTTTGTATGATCCCTGTCAGGGGCAGAACGTCGGCTGATCTGTGCTTTTGCTACTTTATTTGATCTGAAGGTTAGTGGCAGGTCGGGAGAGGGGTAAGTCCGATCGTTCGATGATTCGAACGATCGGATCTTTGCATCTATGGCCAGCATTACTCGCACCGGGAGGGAGCTCCCGGTGCGAGCCGCCATGACAATCCATGCACATGCGCATAAGCCGAATGAAAAGATGCCACAATTTCAGGCAGCTTTTCATACTGCGCATGCGCCTGGGCTGTAATGGGAGGGAGCTCCCAGTGCGACTAAGCCAGCGCCTGCAGGGGGCAATTTTTTTTTTTTTTAACTACTAGAACCCCAAACCGGAATTCAGGCTCTATCAGCCTGCACTTTCGGTTTGGGGAATTTTTTTAGCCCCATAGGTGCCCTTCAAACAAAACTACTGCACAAACCATAGGTCATTCCTGCTGTACTTATACTATACTATGTATACTCAACTTATCCACTTAACACATCTTTAAACTCCAGATGGGGATTATAGGTAACAACAAGGTGGACACTGTTATTATCGTCTGACTTTTTGTAATTGAGGGGGTTTTCCATGGGTATGGAAACTGCTCTTTTTATTTGCCTGTCTGTAATTCCAGGCCTATATCCTTGTTGGATGACGTCCCTCCTGAGCTCAGACCAGGGCCGCCATTAGAAATCACAGGGCCCTGCACAACAAAATTGTCGGGGCCCCGCCCACCCAGGAACTCAAGCCCCGCCCCAATTCCCTGCCCACTCCACAGCAAAGTTAAAAAGACCACACAGACATCAGCACTAAAAAAGTAACCCC
>CM044435.1:90154965-90172486 GCA_024363595.1 Xenopus borealis | reverse complement strand
GCCGAGCTATCCGCAACTTGGGAGACCGTATGGATTCCTTTGAGGCTCAACAGTCGAATTTCAGTCCTGCGCTCTCGGCAATTCTGGAAAAGCTGTCCGCTAGGTCTCCTCCTCCGATCCAGCCTCCTGTACAGCTTCCCTCGCCGGAGCCCTCCATTCGCCCCACTGAGCCTCACATTCCTACACCACCTCTCTTCTCCGGGGAACCTTCTGCCTGCCGAGGCTTTCTCATTCAACGTGAGATCCAGTTTTCGTTATTGCCACGGCAATTCATGTCGGAAAGAGCTAAGGTGGGATATATAATTTCACGTCTCTCTGGCAAGGCACTCGAATGGGCTTCACCCTTGTGGGAGAAAGGGAATTCGCTCATCAACGACTCCAAGGCCTTCATGGAAACCCTTCGAAAGATTTTCGATGCTCCTGGCCGTTTTATTCCCGCTTACTGCAGATACGCCAGGACGCTCGTTCAGTTCCCGAGTACGCAATCGAGTTCCGGACTCTGGTGGTGGAGACAAACTGGAATAACGAGGCTCATCATGCTGCCTTTTATAATGGGCTCTCCTTCCGCCTGAAAGACGATTTGGTTTCTCGAGATCTTCCTACGTACCGGGAAGAACTCATCGACCTAGCCATCAAGGTGGACACTCGGCAGAGAAAGCACCAGTTGGACAAGGATCGCGCTAAAAGGTCACTTCCTCCTTTGGCACCGTGATTTCAAAAGCCTCTTCTTCTTCCTACTCCGATTCCTCCGTCTCCAGCCTTTCCATCCTCTACTTCTGCTGAAGAACCTATGCAGATTGGACGAGCTCGTCTGCCTCCTCAAGAAAAACTACGGAGGCGAATCGAAGGTCTTTGTTTATATTGTGGGGGTAAATCCCACTTTGCCTCAAATTGCCCAGAGAAACCGGGAAACTCCAACGCCTAGGTGGGTTAGGGGAATCCCAGCTGGGCAAAGAAGACTTCCCTCTCCACACTTCCCCTCAACGATTCCTCCTTCCCGTGCAGTTCCAGTTTTCTTCCAAGTCCATTCAAACCCAGGCTTTTGTGGATTCCAGGGCAGCTGGAAATTTTCTGGATAGATTGTTTGCAGACCGGCATGCCATTCCCATCCGGTCTTTGGCAGTACCCATCCGTGTTCTTGCCATAGATGATCGGCCGCTTTCCACTGCCATTATCTCAAAATTTACGACTGAAGTGCTCTTCAAGGTGGGCGCCCTTCATTTGGAAAGTCTATCATTTCTTCTTATTGATTGACCTTCTACTCCTGTGGTGCTTGGACTTCCCTGGCTACGTACCATCCTGTTATAGACTGGTCTTCCTGTCAAATCTCCCGCTGGAGTTCTTTCTGTCATCAAAACTGTTTACCAGCCAAGCCTCTGATCAAACTTCTTTCGATTGATACAACTGCCTCATCAATTCCGTCTGCCTACCAAGCCTTTGCTGATGTCTTCAGTAAGAAGTCGGCAGAGATTCTTCCTCCTCATCGTCCTTATGACGATGCCCCATTGATCTCCTTCCGGGCACCATGCCTCCACGTGGACAAATTTTTCCTCTTTTTCCTTCGGAAACAAAGGCCATGAAGGACTATATCCAAGAGAATCTTCAGAGAGGCTTCATCCGTCCTTCTTCTTCCCCTGCCGGTGCCGGATTCTTTTTTGTTGAAAAGAAGGATGGGGGTTTACGCCCTTGTATAGACTATCGTGGCCTTAACAAGATCACCATTAAGAATCATTACCCTCTCCCCCTTATTTCCGAACTTTTCGATCCACTCAAGGGGTCTTGTATTTTCACCAAGCTCGATCTCCGTGGAGCATATAATCTTATCCGGATTAGAGAGGGTGACGAATGGAAGACTGCTTTCAACACACGAGATGGGCATTACGAATACCTTGTAATGCCATTTGGCCTCTGCAATGCTCCTGCAGTCTTTCAGGAATTCGTAAACGACTTGTTCCGGGATCTGTTGGGTCAGTGCGTGGTGGTCTACATGGATGATATCCTGATTTTTTCGAGGTCTATGGAGAAACACCGTCATCAGGTTCTCGAAGTACTCTCTCGATTAAGGGAAAGTTCTCTGTATGCCAAGTTAGAGAAATGTATTTTTGAGGCTACTTCTATTCCTTTCCTTGGATACATAATCTCTCGGGAAGGCTTCCAGATGGACCCGGCTAAGGTTTCCGCCATCCTTGATTGCCCTCTCCCCACCAGCACTAAAGCAATCCAGAGGTTCGACTGTTTCGCCAACTATTACCGGCAATTTATTAAAGATTTCTCCTCCAAGATCTCTCCAATTCTGACACTCATTTGTAAAGGAGGGAAGCCTCAAAATTGGTCTCCACAATCTTTGGAAGCTTTCAAGACTCTTTTTCCTGTGCTCCCGTCTTTAGGCATCCCGATCCTCTCTTCCCATTCTATATTGAAGTAGATGCCTCAGATGTGGGAGCTGGCGCCGTTCTGTCACAAAGACTGCCCTGTGACGGTAAACTACATCCATGTGCTTTCTTTTCCAGGAAGTTTTTCCCTGCAGAGCGGAAATATGATGTGGGGAACCGAGAATTGCTTGCCATTAAACTTGCCCTAGAGGAATGGAGACACCTGCTGGAAGGTTCTTCAGTACCTGTCACCATCTATACAGACCGCAAGAATCTGGAATACATTCAATCCCTAAAGAGACTGAACCCCAGACAGGCTCGTTGGGCACTTTTCTTTTCTTGTTTTAATTTCGTCATCACTTTTCACCCCGGTTCCAGAAACAGAAAAGCTTACGCCCTCTCACGAAGTTTCTCTCCTGAAGATCCTAGTTCTGAATTTCCGGACCCCATCATTCCTCCCATTAAGTTCGTGTCTGCCTTGTTTCCCTCCATGGCTTCACATCTGCTTTCTG
The DNA here is from genome assembly GCA_024363595.1 of Xenopus borealis. Lineage (NCBI taxonomy): Eukaryota > Metazoa > Chordata > Amphibia > Anura > Pipidae > Xenopus > Xenopus borealis. The sequence goes on along the minus strand of CM044435.1, from coordinate 90,169,602 downwards.
CACAATCTTCGGCTCCCCCTGATACTCCCATGGGAGTAGCCTTTGTTCCTCCTGAACTCCGTGACCTGGTCCTGTCCCAGTCCCACAACTCCAAACAAGCGGGTCATCCTGGAATTAGGAAAACTACGGAGATCCTGTCACGCTTGGTTTGGTGGCCTTCCTTACGCAAAGACGTTAAGAAGTTCATCTCTGAATGCACTGTATGTGCTACTGCTAAAGCGGGTCGTTCCCCTCCTAAAGGATTGCTTCTTCCACTGCCCATCCCTTCTCGTCCTTGGACCCACCTGGCAATGGATTTAATTGTGGATCTACCTGCTTCTCAAGGGCACACTGTCATCTGGGTTGTGACAGGTTTAGTAAGATGGCTCATTTCATTCCTCTCCGTAAACTCCCCTCTGCTCCTGACCTGTCTCAACTTTTCATTTCACACATTTTCCGTCTGCATGGACTTCCAGCTGAGATCGTGTCGGATCGTGGTCCCCAATTTGTCTCCCAGTTTTGGAGATCATTGTGCAGACCTCTCAACATCTCTCTTCACTTCTCCTCGGCTTATTATCCCCAATCCAATGGTGCCGCTGAGAGGGTTAATCAGGCATTGGAACAATTCCTTCAATGTCATGTCTCCTTCTGCCAAGACGAGTGGTCCGACCTGCTTCCTTGGGCCGAATTTGCACACAATAATACCCTTCACAATTCCTCTGGTAGATCCCCCTTCTTTTGTGTCTACGGTCTTCATCCCTTGGCCTTTCCACAGGACTTTGTATTAACTAATGTTCCTGCAGCCAACGATAAAGCTGCACAAATGTCGGCCATCTGGAATGCAACCAAGGATAGTCTGGAAAAGAGTTCCATTTCGCAGAAAAGATTCGCGGATAGAAGAAGGGTCTCTACCACTCCTTTCAAACCGGGGGATCAAGTGTGGCTTTCTACCAGAAACATCCGCCTCAAGGTTCCTACCCCTAAACTCGGTCCAAAGTTCATTGGCCCTTACTCTGTGCTTAAGGTGATCAATCCAGTCACTGTCCTCCTCCAATTCCCTCCTGAGATGAGGATCCCTAACGTGTTCCACGTTTCTCTTCTCAAACCTGCAGTGGCTTCGCCCTCTTCACCCCCAGCTCCAGTGATCATTGACGGCCATCAGGAATTTGAGGTCAACGGGATTTTGGACTCTCGGACCTCGAGGGGAGCTCTGCAGTACTTGATCGAGTGGAAAGGTTTCGGTCCTGAGGAGTGCTCATGGGAAAGAGCTGCTGATGTTCATGCTCCTCTCCTCGTCCGAAGATTTCACCGGCAGTTTCCGTTGAAGCCTGGTGGTCCTGAGGCCCCCCGTGAGGGGGGAGTACTGTAAGGATTCGCCATGACGAGGAGTCATCCCGCCTGCGCTGGAATGAGCGTCGGCGTTCATTCGCTCGCGCGCATCAAAGTCGGTGCCCGCATCGGAATGATTGCTGCGTGAATACGCTCGCGAATCTACGTCCTAACATTAACACGCCTGCGCCTGTTCGGCGCCAAACTCTGCCTATTTAAGAAAGCCTATGATTCTGTGACCCGTTTATAGGTCAAGTCATCTTGTTCCTGGGTGTGCTGTTTCTACTACTACTTCTGTTACCGGTGTATGACCTTTGACTGAACTACGGATTGCTGAACCTTTGCTGCCTGGACTGATTACTTGCTTGGACTTTGTTTACTCTTACTCTTGCTCCCTACCTGTACCACAAACTTTTCCTGGATTGGAGTTCGCTCCTTGGTCCTCAATACATCGGAGCCTTCGGGCCTTACATAAGGAATGTAATCAGGAAATGGAAGACGACAGGCACAGTTGAGTTATTTGGTCATAACAAAAAGTGCTTTGCATGGCAGAAGAAGACTTCTGCATTACAAGAAAAACACCTTCACATTTGGTGAAGGTTCCATCATGATGTGGTGCTGTGTAGCTAGTATAGGGACTGGGGCCATTGTTAAAGTTGAGGGTCGGATGAATTCAACCCGATATCAACAAATACTTTGGGATAATGTTCAAGCATCGGTCACAAAGTTGAAGTTACGCAGGGGTTGGTTATTCCCACCAGACAACCTAAACACACTTTGAAATCTACAAAGGCATTTACATAGAAGGAGAAGTACAACATTCTGGAATGGCCGTCACAGTCCCCCCGACTTGAATATCATGGAAAATCTATGGCATGATTTGAAGCAGGCTGTCCATGCTTGGCAGCCATCAAATTTAACTGGAGAAATTATGTATGGATGAATGGTCAAAAATACCACCATCCAGAATCCAGACATTCATCAAAGGTTATAGGAGGCGTCTAGAGGCTGTTACATTTGCAAAAGGAGGCTCAACTAAGTACTGATGTAATATCAATACCAAATGTATGCACCTGTCCTGATTATGATTATGATGCATATTGCATATTTTCTGTTAATCCAATAAACTTTGTCATTGCTGAAATACTACTGTTTCCATAAGGCATGTTATATATTAAAAGGAAGTTGCTACTTTGAAAACTCAACCAATGATAAACAAAACTCCAAAGAATTAAGAAGAGTTCCCAAGCTTTTTCATGTGACGTTAGCTTGTACTACGGATCATGTGGTTATATTGCCTGGTGCCCTTGTGGTTTGTATTATGTGAGAAAAGCTTCTACTACTTATCGCATATACAACCATAGATGTGCTATTTGAACTGCCTTGGTCACAGGGAAAACTGACCAACCAGTGTTGTTTAAAATTAAAACTCAATTTAGGCACGATTATTGACCACGTACCTGCCCCACGGAGAGGGGGTAATAGAGGTTTGCTACTGGTGAGGAGAGTATCATTGTGGATATTTAAATTGGACTCTTGACCCCAAGTTGGAACTAATTTTGGTTGGTCTTCTTAAATTCAAATCTGGAAGTTTTTGTAACTCGAAGTTAGATCTCAATCCGGATTCATGTACAAAATAAAAAAGTTTCATTGACTATTAACTGAAGTGCGGGTCTTTCGAATGGATATATATATTTTTTTTTTATTTATTTTTTTTTAGTAAAAGTGGTGTTAAAACAACTGGTGTAAATATAATCTTCATATTCACAAACAGAAATCCAACAAAATTCAGTAACAATTTGCCAGGATGTTTTACATCCCTTTTAACAAGAGACAGCACCTGATGGATTTAACTTACTTGGTGCTGCGTTCTTCAGTTGAGAGATAAGAAATTTACAGATAATTTAGGTGATAAAGTGAGTGTTCTTTAAAAGAGACAGGGAATCTTTTCTCTAAAAGGAAGAATCATTAGTAAATGGCACAGGTACAGTCTAGAATCACTTGAGAGTAAAACATAATGTTGTGCCAAAAACAAAATCCGGAGAAGTGATGTGCGGGCCGACCTCGTACTCTTTTCGTGGGTGGGTGCCACTGTCAAATTCTGACAGTGTTCGTCTGTTATAAGAAATTCCGACCAGCACATCACTAATATGGAAACTGTCTGCTTAAAAGACAATTTCCCAGAAGAGAAGATAGAGTTTTATTAATATGGTCGGAAATTAAGCAAATGTATCTCCACTTTTATTTTGTCTCAATATCACCACTTTTTTTAATTCTCCCAATAAAGAACAGTTTGGGTTAATTTGCAAGTATGGAACAAACAGTGGGAAAAATATGGATGGTTCAGTCAGACATTTTTGACAACTATCACTTACCAAAAGAGTGATTATGTTGTCTCGAAGGTTAAGTTCTGTCAGTGAATCTAGGCCATTAAGATTTTCGACTTGGTTTATTTGATTCCTAGCAAGGTTTAACACTCTCAATTCTCTCAAATGACTTACATTTTCTATTTTTGAGATCTGTAAGGAAACAGTTTTGAATATGAATGCATGTATTAAATACAAAATAAAATATGAGACTGCTGTAACTCTTTATAATTATACTGATATAATCTTATTGCAAATGGATAGACAAAGGATAAGGCCAGAGTTCTTTCCACTATTTGGAATATAATGCCTAAAATCTACATATAAACATGAGAATGTTAAGAATCAGATCATAAGGAGTATTTTCCACCAGCTGATTGTCAGCGGGGGCCTGCGGCACCCACGGGGGGTATAGTGAGGATCAAGGAGGAAGTCTTTATCCAGCGAGTCTTGGCGAAGTACAATTCAGGGGAAATCCAGTAGAATGGTCAAGTCCAGGCAAGAGTTCAAACAGGCAGGCAGCAAGGTTCAAGTCCAAAAAACAGGCAGGGATCAATAACAAGAAGTCAGGCAATACAGGAGACCCAGGAACACAATAGCTATAATGAGCTATACTCGGGCATTGAACCTGGGTCTCCGGTGTTCTTTTATCTTTGAATTTGGCGCCGGAACGCGCCTGGCGCAGCGCGATGATGTCACGGCCAGCGCCGAAACCACCTGGCGGCTATGGGCGCCGCCATCTTGGATCCGCCGAAGGAGAGGGACGCGCTGCCCGGAGCTCCAGGAACTGCTCCGGGCGGCGTTCGTGACACTGATCCAACCCCCTATTACCTCGATTATATATGTGGTGTCGGGTATTTAATCAAACTGTCACTGCACACACACTTGACTATTTCCAGGCCAAAATTCACCTGAATTCACACTAACAGGTAGACTGAATACCTACCACTGCACATGTAAGTGGTGACATTTCTCTGCTTGCAGAAAAAACCCTCCAATAAAGCTGTTCTGACGAACACATGCTGGGTATGTTAATATTAGTTATTCTCCATTTTTGATGTGGAGTCCATATCATTGATTTCTGTGAATCCAAGATGAGCCAGAGGGACTTACCCCGGTTTCAAAGGCATCCGCAATTTACTACAAATATATATCCAAGATATAAGCCCCAAAGCTCAATTTATAGTTAAAAAAAATATAATTTTTATTGCAGTTTACATTTTAAATGGTCTATACTGACCCCACATTGTCCACTGACACCCTACAATCTGTTAAACCACAACACTCCACTGAAACTGCCCTGACCCGACCAACTAATGACCTTTTAACAGCTAAAGCCAACAGTCAATTCTTACTACTAATACTGCTTGATCTGCATTTGACACTGTAGATCACCCTCTCCTTCTCCAGTCCCTTCGTTCTCTTGGTTTTTGTGACACGGCCCTATCCTGGTACTCTTCTTACTTCACCAATCGTTCCTTCAGTGTCTCCTACAATGGAGTAGCATCTTCTCCCCTACCTCTTTCTGTTGGGGTTCCTCAAGGCTCTCTCCTGGGACCCTTATTCTCCCTCTATACTTCCACCCTCAGTAATGTAATCAACTTGCATGGCTTCCACTAACACCTCTATGCTGCTGATACTCAGTTCTATCTCTCCTCCTGGTCTCCTCCAGCCTTTCCAATATCTCTACCTGGATGCCGCAACGCTACCTTGGGGTTGATTCTGCCCTGTCATTCACTCCTATCCAGTCACTTATTAAATCATGTCACTTCCACCTAAGGAACATATCCATAATACAATCATTTATCACCCAAGATGCTGCCAGAATTCTTATTCACTCTCTCATCATATCATGTCTAGACTACTGTAACTCTCTTTTAATTGGCCTTCCCCACCAGAGGCTGTCCCCTCTCCGGTCCATAATGAACACAGTCACGAGGCTTATACACCTCAGCAACCACTCCTCCTCTGCCATTCAATTCTGCCAATCCCTGCACTGGCTTCCACTACCTTTCAGAATAAAATTCAAATGAATGACCCTGACATTCAAAGCACTTCATAACTCTGCCCCACCCTGCATCTCTGAACTCAACTCTATATACTCACCCAACCGCTTACTACGCTTCTCTACTGACCTGCTACTCAACTCCTCTCTCATTACCTGCACTTGCACTTATTTAGAGAAGCCTACCCTCACTCTGCTTAACTAACAAATTTAATATCACATACAGCAGGGGTCACCAACCTTTTATGGCCCAGGGAACTGTGTAGTGTCAAATTTCTTTGCAAAGACCAGGGGGTCAGGGGTGGTCGGGAGGGGATTCCTGGGGTTTGGGAGTGGGTTGGGTGTGGTTGGGAGGGGGTCGGGAGGGGTCGGTGTCCAATTCTGGCACTCTGGTGTCAAATTCTGGAATTTGGAATTAAAGGAGAAGGGGCATTTTATAGATTAGCCGCAATAGTGCAAGCTAGAATGCTATATATATATTCTGTAGAATGTTTTACCATACCTGAGTAAAAAGCTCTAGAAGCTCTCTGTTTGTTTAGGATAGCAGTTGCAGTATTAGCTTGGTGTGACATCACTTCGTGCATGAGTCTTTCCCTTCTCACTTATAGCTCTGGGCTCAGATTACAGCAGAGAAGGGGAGGAAGAGGAGCAAATTGAGCATGCTCACGCCTAGGGCAAGGAGGTTTAAGATGAAGGCAGGAAGTCTAATACAGAAGCCCATGTGTACACAATAGAAGGAAAGAAATGCAGTGTTTCTTTTGACACAGACACAGAGCAGCACTACTTTCTGATAAGGCTTACTTAGTTTCAACCTTTCCTTCTCCTTTAAGACTGCATTGAGAGTATTTTACCTTTTGTGCTGGATGTTGGAGATTTCTCTTGTTGAGTAAACACAAAAAGAAAAAATTTTTGCAGTTTCTGTGGACAACATTAATAAAATCACTATACACTGTACACTACCTGGAAGTTACAGGGTTTTTTTTGTATCTCTACATAATGGCAAAGAAGTGAATTTATGCATACCTTATTTCCATGTAGATCCAAGACATCAAGATGCTTTAGGTTTTCCAGGTTTGAGATTTTCTGAATTCTAAAAAACAAAAAAAGTTGAATTAATGGGTTTGCTGTTAGTGGTAGTTTTCTATACACCTTATTAACAAGCAAGCTTTCTTTGCTAATGAGTTCCTATAATGTTTTTTTTGGGGGGGGGGCGTTGTGGGCTGAGTGGATCTGTTCCCTGCCCCAGCTTCGTTGATCTGCATGCAGACACATACAGTGGAGTGGAACAAAGGTCAGGCCAAAAACTGAAAGCATGCATGGTCATAGGAGGCATTCCTAGGGTTAATTCCAGAATGGGACTGTAAATCATTCTGCTACCTATACATCCCAATTCAATACAGCTTTACAAAAAAACTTAGCTTTGCTCTCCAAATTCTTGTTCATTTTCCAGCATTTAAAGACATTAATCTGGTACTGACCAAAATTATATAAATAAGAAAACATAATTATTAGCACCTGTTTTTTCCCAGCATAAGGACACGCAGGGCTCTGAGAGATGAAAGTCCGCTTATTTCATCTATTTGATTATCATACAAATCAAGGAAAATAAGGTGCTGTAAACTTGAGAGATTCTGGATTCTTGTTATAGAATTATTCTGGAAATAAAGTAGTCGCAGCTGTTCCTCGCCTTCTATTATGGGACAAGCTGTTAAATTTTGACTGAAAAAAGAGATTAAAAACAAATAATAAAAAAGAAATGTTTATATTAAACAGAATAGGAAACAGAAAGCAATGAAAAAAATTTTTTTTTTGTAACTGTTGGTTAAATCATAAATATATATAAATATATATATATCAGCCGGGGCAGCACTCTGTTTTCAAGTATGTTCCCGGGTTCACGGTAAAAAATCCATATACTCAAAGAAGACCAGCAACATCGGTGTTTCTTATATGTGTATATATATATATATATATATATATATATATATATATATATATATATATATATATATATATGTGTGTGTATGGTCAAATTTGGCAGATTATAAAAGTTTGAAAAAAACATTGCATTGTTTACTTGTGCAGTCACAAGAACTGTTCACTAAGAACTTGTTTCAGACCAGAGAACTGAAAACTTTTTATTAGCCTTTAGGAGATTTATTGCCAGAAGGGAGCTGTGCAAGTTTGTATATTCTGACAATGCAAAGAGATCTAATTTGTCTCCAAGAACTATGGAAAACTCTTAACAGTTCTTCATTGAGGGAGTTCTTCACTGAGAAGGGAATTACTTGGAAGTAAATTGTTGAGAGAGGTGCCTGGTGGGCAGGATTCTGTAAAGTCTTGTCTTAAGAAAACATTAGGAAAGGCAATGCTATCCTTTGAAAAGTTTACCACAATTCTAACTGAAGTTGAGGCTGTTCTAAACTCTATACCTCTAACCTTTACTCATAGTGATGCTCAGTGTCTCCAGCCATGAACATCAGGACATTTTCTTATAGGGCAGCGACTTACAACATTGCCACAGTCTAAGGTACCTACAGTTTTTCAAAACTGTTCCACTTAAGAGGCATCGTCAAAAAGGTGGAAATACCCCTAAGTGCTTGTGACAAAATTCTGGAATAGATGGCGTAAGGAATATTTGCTGGATTTGAAATCAGCTCTCTACACCAAGGGTGGAAGAGGTGCATCTTCATTCAAAGTTGGAGATTTGGTGTTGGTTAAGAAAGACAAATTGCCAAGACAAATGTGGCAGACTGGAATAATTGACACAGGTTTTCCAGGAAGAGACAATTGTATTATCTCATGTTCCTTGAGATTACCATCAGGGACTGTGCTAAGATGACCAGTACAGCTACTGTACCCCCTTGGAGATATAAATTAATTAACTTCTAAAGAGAGTTTATGGGGCCGGAGGATGATGAATCTTTATTACAGATCTGTTATATGTTAGTTATGCTGTACAGAAAACAGAACAGTTTCCAGAATGCATATGCCACTTGTTACCATGCAATTTCCTTTGTGTGTGATGTAAGTGATTTCTTATTGGTTCTGTGAGGTTTTGCTGCACAAAAACAATATCGGCTGCACAAAAACAAATGTACATTTAGAACTGTAAGTGGGTGCAGAAAAGTAGCCAATGGACCTGGTAAAATGTAATGTGTGCTGCCTCTAACAAAAATGCACCCTGTCCGTGGTGCTGAATAAAAAGCCACAGAACAACTGTGACTTCTCTTTCTATTTTAAAGATCTTTATTAGAGTTATTTTGGATTAAAATACATAAAATACATAGATTAATGTAGATTAAAGTAAAGCTGTAATGTTTCCATTGGGTCAAGTAACGCATGCAAACCAATCACCAGGCAGCATATAAGATTGCAGTCTCTAATCCATCTAATGGAAGCAGAATCTAAGCCTGGCAGTGAGTGTGATGTATAAAAAACTAAACTGCTTGTTTAATAAGGAAGTAACAGCAAACCATGAATGCTAGATAGTAAAAAAAAGTTAATGTCATTACATCAAATGTCGATTTTTAAAAAGCGAAATGTATGCAAGAAGTTTGTAATAAAGTCTGCAGTGATGTATATAATCTGCTAATGTAGACTACTACTAACTTCAAGTTTAGTCACAGTCAAATATAGGATTACCTTTCTAAACTGAGCTTATCTGGACTGGCAGCTTTCTCTTCTGTAGTTCGCCTCACAACAGCTATTCCTGGTTCCAATCTTGACAACTGCCTTAAAAAATTCAAATTATCTATAACAAAAAAACAATATACTAATTTAATGAGTGAACTAAAGTGCCAACATAATAACACGCATAAGGTGGCACAAAAAACTTAAAACAAACATAACTATATATGTTTTAGGACTGCAACCAGTGTGAAAATTGCTATTTTGTGTGCAAGTTGACATATTTTTTACCCACAATTCCATATTAACAATGGGTGCATGGTGCGATTGTGGCAGATGCATTAAAACACACACATTCACTTTTAAGTGAATCAGATGCAATTAAGCTGAAAATGTTTGGAGTTTGGACATTTCTAGAGCTCCGCATAAATTTGATATGTGCCCCCAAGTGACTGGGGACGTTGTATGAACCCTAGAGGTGGTGGTACTTCCAGGGTTAAATTGTGTGCAATTGAATTGTGAATTGGAAATCACTGGACTTTCACTAAAACAAAATGGGCTTTTTGCAAAGGTAATATTATCACATGAACTTGATCTATGGATTTGTCCCATTAATCAAATGCACCACATGGTGCATTAAGGGGAGTGTGGCCTTGATGTTATTTAAAGTGTATCTAATTGGTTTTTGTTATCACTTGAAAAAGGGAAACACCAATAAAGGGTGATTGCAGACTAAGCACTGCTGTTTCCTGGTCTGTTTCTATCTTTACAATTTTGGATAGTTCCCGGATTCCCCTGCTTCATAGGCAAACTGTGCAATTCGCAAAAGGAGGCGGGATGGATACAGCATCGCCAAACGCAGTTATGTGGAAGATGCAAGCATCTTTAAAGGGGTTGTTCACCTTTAAATTAACTTTTAGTATGATGTAGAGAGGATTATTTTGAGACAATTTGTAATTGGTTTTAATTTTTTATTTGTGGTTTTTGAGTTATTTTGCTTTTTATTAAACAGCTCTCCAGTTTGCACTTACATCAATTTGGTTTCTAGGACCTACATTACCCTAGCAACTATGCACTGATTTGAATAAGAGATTGGAATATGAATACAAGAGTGGCTGAATAGAATGAGGAGTAATAAAAAGCAGCAATAACAATACATGTGTAGCCTTACAGATCATTTGTTTTTTAGACAGGGACAGTGACCCCCATATGAAAACTGGAAAGTGTCAAAAGAAGAAAGCAAATCATTCAAAAACTATAACCAATACATAATGAAGATTAGAATTAGCCATTCTATAACGTAGTAAAAGTTAACTTAAAGGTGAACCAACCTTTTAATGAATGGCATGCACAATGATTGTAGTATACTTTGCATCACCACAACACTACTGAAGGGCATGTTTATTAAGATTGGAGATAAATATTTGGAAAGATTCCTGGACATGTTGCCCATAGCAACCAATCAGCAATTAGATTTAAACAGCCACCTACAAGTTAGCAAAGATCTGATTGGTTGCTATGGGCAACATCTCCAGAAATTTCTCCAGATATTTATCTCCAATCTTAGTAAACATGCCCCTAAGTGCTTGTAACTCAGCCCTATTGTGTCTCACTGAAACATTAGCATTGGAATAAATCTTATGGTCTTCCTGTTTCCAATCATAAATATGTAAGACTCCTTCACAAAGTGAAAGCTGGATCATCAAACAGACTATATAGTCACATGGAGGTGTAATAAGCAAGTTTATGTTTTAGAAAACAAGGCCAGTGCAACATAGGGCATTTATCCAAATTCCAAACATGTAAAATGATAATGTATAACTGAAAATCTTCATAGTTAATGAAAATATACTCTTAAGCAATATCGATCATATTTCAAATACCTTTAGACGAATGTGCATCTTCGCAGTTGTTCTTTGGGTTTGCACTGTGATACCCTGCTCTTGACCTGGTTTTTGCTGATAAGTGAATTGGAACTTCAGTAAAGGCTCCCAGTGAAAGGGACTCTCTTCCATATTTCGGAGAAGAGCCAAACACCTGAGTCACATTAGTTGCTAAAGGGATGCAAGTCTGTTTGTTTCCAACCATAGGGCTTGAGTGCCTTCCATCTGATTAAAGAATACACAAAATTATTCTAAGCAAGAGAGAGAGGCAGAATTACAACTGTATATTTTGCCAAGTGCAATATAAAAACAAACTAAAAATTATCTAAAAATATATTTTCTGAAAAGAAAATATAATTAATCTGTATTACTTCATATTACATTTGGTATATGTATATTAACAGTAGCAATAAACTAGATGAGAGGGCACCCAACCAATATATTAGTACTACATTTGCTTTTAAATAAAATAACGTAGGTTAATAAGTATTTTCCATAGATGCTATTTGTACTGAGCTTGTGCTACTAAAAAACAGACAAATGGGAGGCAGATATCTGTTAAATATTTCTAGAGCTGTAACTTTATGTATATAGTTTCAGAAAATGAATCAAGGTGGTCCAATACCATTCTTACTGATGTTCTTTTCCGCATCTTGAATGTTAATTCTGTTGCCAAGAGAGGCTTCTTTACTTAGTCTAAATTCAAACTGCAAAACAAGAACATACTAAGTACAAAAACAACAAAAGCTATACAACTCGTTATGAAATAGAAGAAAATACAAAAAAATGTACATAAAATTTTAAACTGTTACAGATACAAAACTCACATGGGCCATTTTATAACAGTTGTGTAGCCTTTAAAGGACAAGTAAAGTTAAACTAAAGAAGTAGACTAGAAATGTTGTACATGATGGTTTGTGGCATCAGCTTATATTACAGGGGAACCCATTTTCTGCCTTATAATTAGTGACGACCCCTAAGCTTAGCTTCTCAACAGCTGCTCAGAGCCCACTGAGCATGTGAGTGTCACAGACACTTTCCAAGATGGCGACCCCCTGTGACAAGTTTGAAGTCCTGGATCTTTGCAGCTATTGACAAGCTGAAATTTTAAGGCTGGTGCAATAAATTCTGTGTATAAAACATGGCCTTTTAGCCCTATTAATTTTTAGGGTTTAGTTCTCCTCAGTCAGCTATTATTTATCAGAATTCCAGCCTGCCTACCTACCTAGTAAAAACACTGAGGTGGTTTACGGCTGTGCTTCTAACAATTGTAATAGTGTTCTGGCTATTATGTTACACACACAAAAAATGATTATGTTAGACATCAAGTCACTCTAGCCATTATACATAACATTTTGGCTGACTGACTATAATAGAAACATGTTTTCATTTGGCACAGCCTGTCTATTTACCCAGTTTTTATTTTATTTTATTTTTTAAGTTGTAGGTCTTGGTACATCTGACTTAGAGAGACCTGTAACCCTAACTGTAATGTCTCATTGAGAAGAATATGTGATCATTTAACCACATTCCTGCATCAACTAAGTCATGGTCTTACAAAACATGTATGGGATGCTTTCTCTAGAATGTTTGGGACCTGTGATTTTTCAGATAAGGGGTTTGTACATAATTTCTATCACCACACCCTAAATCAATTAAATAATATTAAACATGCAATAAACCCAATAGGATTGTTCTGCAACAATTATGTATTTATGCATCTTATTTACAAGCTGCTGGAAAAAAAGGAAATAGTTTAAAAATTAGAATTATTTCCTTAAAGGGGTTGTTCACCTTCCAAAACTGTCTTCTATGTGTGAACGTTTTTCTAAACTGTAATTTTCTGCCTTCTAAAGCAGCTTGGGGGGTGGTCACTGAACCTGTAAACTGTTCTAAATTGATACATTTAGGGGCAGAATTATCAACATGTGAGTTCATATTTTAGTAATTTAAAAAACTCACCCACATTCTATTCATTCCTATGGGATGTTTAGAAGGATATTTATTAATGGGTGAAAACTGGAACTTGACATTTGATAAATGTTTCCAAAAATCCCATAGGAACAAATATAACATTGGTGTGTTCTTATTTATTAAAATCTAAACTCCCATTTTGATAAATCAACCTTAGTTGATACATTTTGTTATTTTTGTCCATGCTGAGCAGAATCCCTGGGTTTCATTACAGGCAGCTGTTACAATTGATGCAATAGTTGCTAATACTCCAGAGATGTTACTGAAAAATGTATCAACTAAATTTTGTAGAAATTGTAACAGTTTAGAATCTGTACCTGAATTACTGAGCTGCCAGACTGAAATTTAGATTTTGGAAACACAGTAAAAAATGGAAAGTAATTAAAAAAAAAGTTATTTCTGGGGAACAATCTGAAAAGAGCTGAACTGAAAAAAGTGTTTAGAAGGTTAACAACCCCTTTACAACTTACTCTGTGGAAGCTGCTGGCCTACTTATAATTCAGGCTTTATGGATATTGGGATTCCAGATAAAAGATCCATACCTCTATAAAAATAATGATTTTTACACTCCATTTCACATGTTTTCACAGCATATAGAGCAGTGATTACTTATGTAATATACGCTATTGATGTAGTGTAAGTACTGAAATTATATATCCTTTACTTGGAATTACCGGTTTGTTTTTGTAAGTTACAGGATTCGTTTGCAGGACGAGATGAAGTCCACATTCATTAACCTGCAACAAGGAACATGAACTGAATCAAAGATGTACAGTAATACATTCTTAGTTTTACAATTGTATCTATTTTAAAAGATATATTTCAACTTATTCTTATATATTAGTGTTCTAGGACTACCAGTAGTGTTTATGGTTTTGACTTCAATATCTCAGCCTCCTACTCCATACTCCTAATACCAAAAATTGTAAGCTGTACAACCAAGTGAATATAGTTACACAAGGGGCTAATTGATTCATTTTCTCAACCTAGTTTTTTTTCTGCAATGGTTTATTTTGTCCATGATTTATAAAAACTGTATCTTGGTGGCAGGATTTTTATGTTTCGTAGTTTCTTAAGAAAAAAAAACCATGACTGAACAAAAAAAAAATTGTATTTGAAAATCCCTGCAATGGACAGGAATCACAGTAACACAAAATCATGAAATTTTAAAAACCATCACCTAAACAGCGATCACAATCTGAAAGATGTCAAATAGCCAATCTGATTTTTCTACCAGATTGGTATTATGTTATTCTATAATGTGTCACTTATATTAAAAATATTGTTCTACCAGCAACTAGTATACTTGGACTGAAAATGCAAGGCAAGTACAGCTACAGACTGACCCATTAAGGGGCATGGACAAACTTTTAAGGCTGCTGTAGCTCAGGAAATATAAAAAATACAATATAATATAAAATACAAATATAAGTGACATCCCTGATAAGTCTCAGGGATGACATTCAGCATT
>CM044435.1:90144119-90154792 GCA_024363595.1 Xenopus borealis | reverse complement strand
TTTTTTTTTTTGCATTCTCCAAATGAAAAATATGTGGTAACATCAAATAGCACTGCCTGGGAGAACCAGGATATGCAGGACCATTGCATGCAGGTACCCAGTGTTTTTTTGCACAAAAAAATTAGAAGATGGTCTTTGGAGAGCCACAAGTTGAAAAACATTGAAATTAGTTTACATAAACAATCAAGAATCACTACAGCCTTATTTAGCCCATTAAGGATTCAAAAGACATATATTTGCCATTTACAATAATAAAAATGTCAGTCTAAAGCAGGAATCCTGACAGAAAATAATATTACAAAAGGTAAGTACTGTCCAGGTGTGAAAGTTTGACAAAAATTATCAGAATGCTTGGCTGTAACTTTTAGATAGCTGACATCATTCAGCACACATGTATTAGCAAAGCACTCTCAGCACAAGGGATCTTGGGAAATTACTCATATGAGTATCATTGTGCCTTTCAATTTGTGGATTTGGGTATGTTTGTGTTAAACATATATCCAGATTATATTTATATATATTATATTTATATATGGCGGTTCAGATAGTGCTTATGTACCTTTTCTAGATAAGCACAAATGAATGAGCTCATGTCAAAAAGGTGGGATATATTAGGAAAGGCTAAAATTAAGTAAGTTTTATCAGAAAGCTCGATACTAATAACAACAGCAAACTCTCAAAGTACTACTGCTCAGAGTCCTCTGTCAAAAGAAACACATTTCTTTCCTTCTATTGTGTATACATGGGCTTCAGTATCAGACTTCCTGTTTTCAGCATAAACCTCCAGGGCATGGCATGCTCCATTTGCTCCTCTTCCCCCTCTATTTTCCTCCAACCCTGCTCTAATCTGAGCCTAGAGCTATGAGAAGGCAGGGAGAGACATACAGGAATTGATGTCAGCCCAAGCTAATATGGTAGCTGTATCCTAAACAGAGAGTTTCTAGAGTGGTTTACTCAGGTATGGTAAAACATTCTGCAGAATAAATAGTGTTCTAGCTTGCACTATTGTGGCTAGTCTATTGGCAATAAACAGTCTCTGTAGCTTTCCTTCTTCCATTCTGAATATGGATTTACAATTTTACGTAATTAACATTTCTTTTAACTGTGTTGTATTTAATTGTACATATCTATACACAAACATATCTACGTTACCATGTTTTTATGAAAAAATATCTAGGCCACTCTTAAGTCAAAAGCTTTATTGTTTCTGAGACTTTTCGGATAATTAGGATGAGGCTGCTTTAATAACTATTTAAAAGTATGAAAAAGAAATCTATTGAACGAGAAAATGATGCTGCAATCAGATGTACCACTTTCATGCTCATAAAGGGCTTCTGACAGGCTAAGTCCATACATACAGAAGCATGACTTAGAAATAATTCTAGCCCCAAAATGACCTCAATCCAGACAAGGGAATCCAGACAAGGGAATGCTGGGTAGCTGCAGAATGGCCATTGTCTAGGAATATATTTCAAGCCACATGTATATACTCCTTGGTACGTATCTGGTAATCTGTGGGTTCTGGAAAATGCAAGAGGGGCTGCTATAAGAGCCGTCAGTATTTAGTGGGCTGGTGGGGGCTGTTTGGGCTTCTGTGTACCTGAAATGCCAGGGCCTATTTTAATTCTCAGTCCGGACCTGGCATGTATTATTATTAACATGTATTTCTATAGCGCCAACATATTACATAGCGCTTTACGTACAGTATGTGTAGTACTGGGGTCCAGTCACAGAGGTTTAGCACAAATAAAGCAGTCCATAAGAGCAGTGTGCTGTTACAAGTAAGATGGATATACACACAACGTTACACTGCCACCACTGTATCAAACACAAGGTCTGCTGTTTCAGAGCCGTCTGTGAACAATGGCTCTCTTAACCCAGTGACAAGCAGCAGGCTAGGAATGGAGAGAGTTACAGTTCAATAGGGGGAGAGAACCAGACAGACACCCAGAAAAGGACATGCTTTGTGGTTATAATGGGAAGTGTGTGAGAGACAACAAGGAAAGGCAGCCTACTCACAGCATTAGGCACCAGTCTCCCACGATATTTGCCGGGCAGCATGTTTCATACTCCACTTACTGGGCAGTGGAAGACGGAGATGAGAGAGCCTAGAACAAGAAAAGCCAATGGCAGCTGGTTGGCAGTCTGTCGCTACCCCCTTCTACCTGTTACATGTGTAACCCTTGCCTCTCCATAATACACAACGTTAAGATGGTGTCTATCTGACACGGCTGAGCAAGCAGCACACAGTTTCTATAGCAACTCCCCTTACTACTGCTTCTAAACCTTCTCGAGCGCGCCCCGTTTCCTAATGTTAGACCGGTCTCCATGGTAACGGCACGCTAGTGCGTCACGTCACATCCGGAAAACTAAAAATTAAGTGTAGGATTTACATCCGGAAATTCATTCTTGACCCGGTGTAGTTTCAGTTTTGGAAAGAAAGTACTTAGCGTATAGGTGGGCTACGTGCTGGACGTTTAGAGATTTTGAACTATCTATATCTAGTCAAACTAGCGTGAAGCGACTGTACTTCTGCGTTCCACTATGTAATTGGCGTTCTCGGCTGATACATTGATAACCCGCGGAAGGGGAAAAGGGCTGATGGTTACGGGCAGAGCGCCGTCATGTTCCGCAGTGTATTCAGCGCAGGGATCTTAGTGAGGACGCTACACACTCTGCTGACCTGGGGAGTCACGTTGGTGCTTTTTCTTCATGACACTGGTGAGATCAGGCAGTTCCCTCAACAATGGAATAGTTGGCCAGATGTGTCTAGTCTTTACATTGACATTGCCTCAGCTCTGCTCAGAGTGACTTCTGAAGCAATGCAGAAGCCACTTGCTTGACATGGGAGAATTGACTTCTGCTACATTGCTTCAGGAAAGTCACAACCATCCATCAGACAAACCACTGCATTCAACTAAAATGAGATTTCACCTAGCTGTAAGCTGGCCATAGATGTAAAGATTTTTAAAAGATCTTTTCATTATCGGAAGACCAAGCTGATCTTGAAACGATCGTTTAAATGTACGATTTGTCCATCAACGGAAAGGACCATTTCAAACGATAGTCTAGTTGAAGCCAGGAAAACTGCAAGGAGCTGCCTGCTTGGCCCTGCAAACAACTGGACAATAGATTGATTTTACAGTGACCAATGACATTTTTGTTAACCTAGCCAATTCGTTTTCTGAACAATGTTGGACTAAACATCATTAGATGAACAATCAATGATTCCCACTAACCTCACCATAATATGATGGATTAGTTGGATTGCACTGAAATTGGTCGTTTACCAAAGAAAAATCTTTACGTCTATGGGGGGCCTTTAAAGGAGAATTCAACCCCTACTCAAAAACAAATCCCTCCCCCTTCATCCCCCCCCCCCAGGGTCAAATGCCCCTAACTTAGGGGCATTTGCCTGGGGGTGCAGTTAGGCCAGGACGGAGGGGGGCCTACACAGGGGAGGGAGAAGGGATTTTTTCTCATAGGGGTTCAATCCTTTAAAGGCACAGTTCAGCGTAAAAATTAAAACTGAGTAAATCGATTTGCAGCTTGTGCAAAAGAAAAATGTTTCTAATACATGTATAAAGGCTGGAGTGACTGGATATAGAACAGTAGAAAAGGATAGATGAGACGCACACCCACGACTTCAGATAACAGCCTGGTGCTTGTTAATAGAGGATACGGCACCCTCCAAGTACTTCTATATAGCAAGGAATAGGGACAACGTTTCAGGGACACGCCCCTTTGTTAAGCCTGATAGGCTTGACAAAGGGGTGTGTCCCTGAAACGTTGCACTTCCGCACTTTGAATTAAAGCAAAGGTTTCCCTGCAAATTAAGCTTCATGTGTCGGTTTTCCTTGCTATATGGATGTAGAACAGAAGACAATACTACTTCCTGCTTTGCAACTCTGAGTCAGTCTGCTACACGAAGGGGGCCACATGGGACATAAATGTTCAGTGAGTTTACAATTGATCCTCCGCATTCAGCTCAGATTCCAAATCAACAGTTAAGACCCATGTGGCCCCGCTCAAGTCACTGGTTACTGACTGGTAATCAATCAATGGAAGCCCAAGAAAGCTGCAAAGCAGGAAGTGATTTTTTTTTATTTTGCACAGCCTATTTAACCAGCTTTTATGTTTACAATTCCTTTAAAAATTTATATTTTTGGCTGGAGGTCTGCTTTAAGCATACACACGTAATTGACAGACCTAGCATTTAAAATAATATTTAATAATGTGGCATTACAGGTATAATTTACTCTGGTTAGGAGCAAATCATTGCCATCATGGTGACCACTGTATAAAATGGACTTGAGGTGGCACGTTTTAACCGCTTCTTAGTATTTTGCTGTCCATAAAAATGATCACACTTACCTGTTTCATTCAATACTCTTAGCAGTTAATTATGGCAATACAGTGAGGTATAAAATGTTCAATGTGCATATCTCCGTAACTGAATACAATCTAATATTTCCATATAATACACAAATGCCGTGAATATCTTGTAAATTATTCCCTTAGAAACGGTGAGTTCTGGTGTCATCGGTTATAAACCGTGAGTTCTGATGTCATTTCTGTCACATGACTCACTGAAACTTTGTATTATAATAAATAAAGTACCCCAGGTGCAAAATATGAGGATATTAAAAGTTGCCTCGGAGTTCCACGACCTATATAAAAACACGAGGCTGAAGGGCGAGTGTTTTTATATGGTCATGAAACTCCTTGGTAACTGATAATATCCTTATAATTTACAAGAGGGGGTACTTTATCCACAAAATAACAACCTCCTGGGTCTGTAATCTGTAATTTGAGTGATTTACTTTTTTCTTTCTTCATATTTCAGATCTGTACCACCAAGAGAATCAGTGGAAGCTGTTACAACCTTTATTATTTGGGCTATTTGTTCTTTGCTCTGTTCTTCTATACTACACAGTATCACTTATGGACCCAGGCTATATCCTGTCTGACTTGAATCTGAAGGTAACACACAGCCATTGGTGTTTATTGGAATGACAAAAGAACATAACATTATACTTTCTGATTTAACTTTTTATTGTCTTCTTTAAGTCCTTACCCACATATGTAGAGCTGGGAATGATGAACCCAGAGGCACCCAGTGGTGTGCGTTTGAGGCGTTGTGGATATTGTTTCTTGCAGGTAAGTATTTGCAGGTCTCATTGTATTGCTTGTTGTATAAATGATATTTCAGAATGGATTCAATCCAGGTATTAGTTCTATGCAATTATCCTATCACCATAGGTTGATTCCAATTAAAAGTTTAATGTTCATGTCTCTGGTGTTTCATTCTTGCTGCTCAGAAATCTAGGTGCAGATTCTGACACTG
The DNA here is from genome assembly GCA_024363595.1 of Xenopus borealis. Taxonomy (NCBI): domain Eukaryota; kingdom Metazoa; phylum Chordata; class Amphibia; order Anura; family Pipidae; genus Xenopus; species Xenopus borealis. Next base: position 90,149,445 of record CM044435.1, on the reverse strand, counting down.
TTACAGTTTGCTACATTAGTTGATACATTTCTGAGCAGCATCTGGAGTATTAGCAACTATTATATCAATTCTAACAGCTGCCTTTAAAGGATAACTAAACCTTTATGTAAAACTGATGAAAGTGCTATTCTAAGCACTTTTGTCATTTGCATTCATTATTTTTTTTATTATATTTATATTTATATTTTATTATTTATAAGATATTACTGGATACATGTGCTGTTAACATGAATTAATTTTGTTCCAACAGCACCACCAGCTGGTCAGTTTTTGACCTGTCTGACCACCAAGTAGTCAAGAAAGTTCTCAGGAGAAAGAAAGAGCTGCTCTGATGTTCTTCTACTTAGGAAAAAATAGAAACCTCTCCCAAATCTTTCCTAAGCAGAAGAACATCAGAGCAGCCTCTTTCTTTCTCCTGACAACTTCCTTGTCAGATAGGTATTAAACTGACCAGCAGGTGGCGCTTTTGGAACAAAATTGATTCATATTAACAGCACATGTATCCTTTTTTATCTTCGAATACAAAATAATGAATGTAAATGACAAAAGTGCTTATAATAGCACTCTCATCAATTTTACATTGATTTTTAATGAAACTCGGGGATTCTGCTCAGCAAGTCCAAAGAAAACAAATGTACTCCCCCCCCCACACATACTTCTTCAGAAAGACAAAGTAAAAACAAAACTTTAATGGTCAATTAGAAAACTGGTTGAAAATAGGTAATTGAAAAAAAATCTGATGAAAAAACTGAACTGAAAAAAAGTGCTGGAAGGAAAACAACCCTTGTAAAAGAACCCCTGGCAGCACATTTTAGCTTTTGTTAGATTTATGACTCTGTGGGCTGTATTGTGAATGAGGCCCAAGTGAACTCTCTCCATCTGTGACACTAGCTTCTTCTTCTAGATAGAGCCTGTAAAAATACCATTCTATCTATCTTACAATACAATACACAGAGTGTTTTCTAGCACAGTCTGCTATGGCTTTAAAGTTTACTTCTTCTTACAGACTTCTAATAAATAATTTCAGATTTGAAGAAGCACAATATTTAACATACACTACAATGGTTGTGACTCAAATAGCCAATGCCAATCATTCCATTTTGTTTTAATGCCTAAGAATAATTAAACTGTAGATATAGTTTTATCATCAAGTTTAGTAACCATTGCTCTTATCCTGCAGGAATTGCTGTGGTGACTGGTAAAAAAAAAACATATGATAATTGGCATTATAAGAATGTTTGCAGACATTAAAGGAAAACTATACCCCCAAAATGAATACTTGAGCAACAGTTTATATCAAATTAAGTGGCATATTAAAGAATCTTAACAAACAGGTATATATATATATATATATATTTAAGTAAATATTGCCCTTTTACATCTCTTGTCTTGAACCCCCATTTCGTGATGGTCTGTGTGCTGCCTCAGAGATCACCTGACCAGAAATATTTCAACTCTAACTGTAACAGGAAGAAGTCTTGAAGCAAAAGACACAACTCTGTTTGTTAATTGGCTCATGTGACCTAACTTTATAGTTTGTTTGGTATGTTTGTGTGCACCGTTGGATCCTAGGATCCCAGGAGGCTGTCCTTATTTTTTTAAAATGGCAATTTTCTATTTATGATTACCCAATGGAACATACTACTAAAAAAGTATATTATTATAAAAATGGTTTATTTACATGAAGCAGGGTTTTACATATGAGTTGTTTTATGCAATATCTTTTTATAGAGACCTACATTGTTCGGGGGCGGTATAGTTTTCCTTTAATGTTGCTTAGAACAGTTGCCTTTTTATATTAGCTTGAGTTTTCTATTTTCCTAGAAATGGCAGGCATGGTTATATTTAAGGATGTAAAATTAAGACCATTGTTTTCTCACAGACTTGTACTTTGTCTGCATTATTATGTAGCAGCCAATGAGAGCGCGTCATTGCAAAACCTGCCATCATTGTGTGCGAAGATTTGACCATCATTGCCCTTGGATTGAGAATTGTGTTGGCGAAAGAAACCATCCTCTCTTCATGCTTTACCTGAGTGTCCAATTTCTAGTGCTACTGTGGGCCTTTAGCTTGGCATGGTAAGAAAAGCCATGGCATCCTCTTTCTTTTAAAGGCTAGCAATACAAGAATTTTAAATTTTATAGAATTTTATATTAATACATTTGATAATTATAGGGGGTCCTGAACACAAGTGCAAAAACTTTCAAGAAACATTTCAGTTCAGTATAAAAATAAAAACTGAGTAAATAGATAGAATGATAAAAAAATGTTCCTCATATAGTTAGCCAGAAATATAATCTGTAGTGAGGGGATGTCTAACATAACAGAATGCAACAGTTATGACCCATGTGCCCCCCCTTAAATCACTGATCAGTTTAAACCAAGAGAGCTGCAAAACAGGAAGTAGTTTTCTGGCTATTATGCTAGACATCCAGTTACTCCAGCCTTTATACATTACACTTTTGGCTTATTTTGCACAGCCTATCTATTTACCCAGTTTTTATACTCAACATTTGCTTTAAGGGTGAATAATTTTACTCTTTACTCATTTAAAGGGGATGTAAAGGCAAAAAATAAAATCCCATTTTTACTTAGTTTAATGTAAAATAAATCTATCTCTAATATACTTTAATTTAAGGTCTACCTTCATTTTACTTGCTCTGACAGCTGCAGATGGGAAACTTCAGACAGTCCTAACTGATCTGCAGGGAAATAATCATGCCCTCCCCCACCCCACTTCCCAGAAACTTTGTTGTTTTCCATATTCTATGGCAGATATTATGACTTATTTTGATGACAATCCATAAGCTTAACCTCCCAACTGAAGCCCAGATCACACTGAGCATGTGTGTAGTCTTGGTCTTGTAAAGATCTTTAACAAAGTTACAATATGACAGCCCCCTGCTGCCAACTTTGAAAACATATCATTTGTTTAAGTCTTCTTGGTGCAGTAAATTCATGTTTAAGTTTAGTTTACAAAATACAGCATTTCTAGTATTTTTCTATTTGACGTTAGTTTCCCTTTAGCAAGCTCTTGCATCCAGTGCTTATGTGCTCTCTGCACTTCACACCAAAATAAATTGATTGCAAAGTATAGTACAGACACACACAAGGCAACCTTGTCCTTACCACCTGAAATGTCATGAATATGTCAGTATAAAAATAGAGCTTATGATGTTGAGGTTGTTTTTGCAGTCCTATTGGTTGACTAGAACAGCTGCTGTCAAGAATTTATAAATGTCCCAGATGCTTGTCAGAATGCAGTCTGCAAGTGGGCTTGCTGTATTAGCAAACAATACTCAACGCAGCTGAAGGAAAGGGATGTTCAATAAAGATGAGTCGCCCTGAGGTACAGGCCTTGCAAATCTGCCTTAAAATTAAGACCGTGCAGTGAAAGTTTGTTAAGGGTGGCAGGATCACATTCACTTTGGCAATAAATTAGATGTTTTATGATGGTTAGCCAAATGCAGAAGATCACATATTCACCTGTATCTTTTGAAGGTGCAAGTTGAGCTATGTACCTTGCACCTGTTTGAATATCTTGCAGAAGATGGATTTGCCATTGGCACAAGGGATCGGTGTCCTTTAAGACTGCTTGTGTCTTTCTCCATTGCTACCTGCAGTTGTTAAATGCATACAACCACCCTGCTCTGATTAATTTTGCGCAGGAGCATAGCCGTTAAATTTTCACCAGCCAGTGTCCATAGCCATGACTGACTTGTATTGCGTGACTAAGGGGGTGCAAATTATTAAAACCACACACCAGTAGCCAAAAATCATATGGCTAGTACAAGTTTTGATTGAGTCGACAAATAATAAATATTTTCGTATTGGTGCACTGTAGACAGATGCCAATTAGGGTGTGTGTGTGTGTGTGTGTTATTGTGCTGATATTCTGTATAATTGCTTCATTATGAGGAAAGGCAAACTGCATGCCAAAAGCAAATTTTGCACTATGAGCTATGCTTGTAAATGAGACCTTGTAAATTGCCTCAGCAAGAGACTGCAAAAAGTAAGACCAGTAAGGAAAGTAATTAAAATAAAATGTTTATATTGATTTCACTAACTTTTCTCTAATCATTCTGCAGGTCTGGCTTTCAGTTTCAAGCTTCATGGAGTGAGTGGGTAAAAGTTAACATCTTTCTACTCTTGGCCTTCGCCTTGACTGGCATATTCACAATTGTGGTAGCACTATTACTTGGCTGCCATTGTTACCTCATCTCCTGCAACGTCACTACCTGGGAGTTCATGTCCCACTATCGGATCTCCTACCTGAAGCACTATGACTCAGACACCAATCCTTTTGATAAAGGAATTTGCCGTAACCTATGGGACTTCTTTTGCACATGTAATAATGTGGCCTGGGAGCAAGTTTATTTTCAGGGTGCATATAATACAGTGTGACATCCTGATTTACTACTTCTCCACACACAATGGGAAGGCAAGCTGCTATGCATACATTTTATTTTCTTAAAAGTGAAGTGGCATATACATTTGTACAACAGCACTTTGCTTACATGAATGCATATTTAAGACTAGAGTCTTCTAGCTCTATTTTGATAAAAACTCCCAGCTTGTAGAACAGTGATTTCCAACCAGAGTGTATGTTGCTCTGCAGACCCATTGAGGTCTACATATTCTGATTAATCAGTCTTGCTGTATATTCCATGGCAGCTCACCAACTACTTGGTGTTGGTGTTGCTCCCAGTGACCTCAAAGCAGGTGCTTATTTTTGAATTTCAGGCTTGGAAGCAAGTTTTAATTACATAAAAACTAGATTTACTACAAACAGAACCTCCTGTGGGTTGCCAATCCACATACCAAATCGTCAATTAATGCCCCGGTTTGGCATTGCCAGGGACTTTTCATTCTTGTGTTGCTCCACAACTCTTTTTACCTTTAAATGTGGCTCATGGGTTGCTGAAGAATAATATCACCTGCAAGACAATAGGTTTAAAGTACCTTTATTACAACATTAGAAAATCCTCCAGGAAATTTCAGGAAACCCTAGGGATTTGATGTTCTACAACCATCATGGTAAACAAACTGAATTATTCATTGATGGCATACAAGTAACATGCTTAATGGTTTCACTATGTCATTTTATACCAAATGTAAATGTATTAATCAAATACTAATTTATTTTTATATCTGAATTTATAACACAATTCATTCGATACCACGATGAATCCCGGAGAAGTCATGTTTGTTAATAAATAACAATGGATATATGCACTTGCACAAGGAATTTTTTTTAATACAAGGTAATCTGAGACTAAAACAGATTACCACTCCTTGCATGTGGGGTTGTCAGCCATTCCAGCTC
>CM044435.1:90070125-90080226 GCA_024363595.1 Xenopus borealis | reverse complement strand
CACCATGCCAGACCTCAAGGAATCCTGAAAAATTAAGTAGGTTTGGCAATCACAGAGCTAAGCTTGCCAAGTACCCTGGGTTGAATCCCACCTGGCCCTGGACCTTTGATTATCTTAACATGGTCTAGTCTCTTTTGAATTTCATCATGGGTTAACCATGCATCATTAGATGTATTATTAGAATTGGTTAATCATTTGTGTAGACAGACAAAAAGTATGCATTCAGAATGTGAGCTTTTTGCTTATTCACATCAACCAGCTGACCCCCCTCTGATAATAAAGGTCCTACCCCTTCCCGTTTCATTTTTTTTACTATTAATATATTTAAAAAATAATTTTGGATTCTTTTTACTGCTTACTGCAATATCCTTTTCCTTATCAATTTTAGTTTGCCTGATAGCTTTTTTCCATGATTTATTGGCCTCCTTGTACCTTATAAATGATTTGGCTGTCCCAGCTAACTTGAAAGCCTTAAAAGCACGTTTTCTTCTTACCCACCTCAACATCAACACCAAAAAGGTTTTGTTTTGCAACAACGTTCCTTGCTTACAAGCAGAATATACTGACACATGCCAATTGTACTGTAACACCATCACTGCACATACCAACACTTAATACATGGGGCAAAGCAAAGACACCATACCTGCACCTCCCATCAATACTTGACCTATAGTCTGATTTATAATAACTGTAAAGCTGCCTTATTTTTACCATGAGTGTTTTTATATGCTACTTTTAAATTATTTTATGTTAATTCAAAGGGACAATATACCCGCTGAACAAAATTTTTACAATTTTTTTTTTAAATTAAGAAATATCTATGATTTTTGTTATGTTGCTCTCTTCAAGGAAGTATTTTAACATGAAATTAAAGACACCTTCAACTTGCTGGTCAAATTAACCAGCAGTCAACTAAAAATACCACGTATCTTTTTAGGTAAAAAGCAGTTCATTACATAGAGGCTTCTCAGCGGACTTCTGATTTATCTCCATTCCCATTTAATCCACTATTGCATTATGATGCACCTGCTCAATGCATTTTGTAAATAAAATAGTACAAGTACTGCTAGAACAAGGCAGCAAAAGTCACCCATGCATTATATATGTACCTAGAGGTATATGCTGTTTTTTCACAATCTCAACAATGTGAGGTGAGGTAGTAAGAAATGTGCCATGTCCAATTCGATCCGGGGGGAGTTCAAGAAGGAGTTCTGTCTCTTCTGCTTGACTCGGAATCTGGAACATAACACAACCAATTATAAGCCTCTGTATAATAATCCAAAGTCGCCAGAAGTTTCCTTGTGAGGCAACTTCGGAAAACAAAGCAATCACATTCTAGCAGGCAGGAAGACAGTTTGGGGAGATTAGTCACCCGGAAGAAGAGATTTGTCGCCGAGAGTGTGACCATGTGTCTCTGCCCTTGCCAACAAAATGTATTGTGGTGACCTCCATTCCACAGGAAGTCAGCAATGCCTTCTCTAGTGATAAATTGAGAAGACCAAAGGAATGCAAGAAACAAGAAAAACACATGCGTATGATATTTTACAACAGACTTAAAATAATGGTACTATAGGGTGTATAAAGGGTGCACTATGCCAGATCGTATGTAAAGTAATTTGTGGCAGACAACCAGTCAACATATTATTCTATTAAAACTGGAGCTGTAGGCCATGCTAAGCATTTAACTATGAATGAACACACTGAAGGTAGCAATGGGTCAGGGGAGAACTAGAAAAACAACAGCTTCAGTCCTTGACCTACAGGGGGTTTGGCAGAGTGGCACAAATTATATTATCACTGTTACTGTTCAAATCTTTCAGACAATTTTCTGGTCTGTCAGAAATAAGAAAGGTTTAACACTGATGGTAGATACCTCGGATAAATGAAGAGCCAACTTGAGGCCGGATTGTCTGGCTTTGTTTAAAGGTTCCATGAAGTCTCTTCCATGTCCCACCTTAAGCAACAAATGCAATTCAGTTTAAATACTTTAATTCTAATAAGATTTATTAAGCTGAACCTTAGATTCTACTAGATAGAATACTTATATCTATGCTATGAAAACATCAAGAATCATGCATTTCATTTATCTTAGCATTTCTGACTTGTAGTTCTGGGGTCCTAGACACGATTCCAGCCAGGACACTATCTACATCTTGCGGATTTCCTCCAAGTGCTACTGTTTCCCCCAAACTCACACAGGCAGAATAATGTATTCCTGGTAAAACGGACTATAATGTGTGTGAATGTGGTAGAGAACTTAGATGTCCACTTGGATAGGGACTGATGTAAAATGCTGGTGCTGTATAAATACATGGTAATAAATAAAAAGTTAAATTACCTCAGTCTATCACATATTCATATAGACACCAATCACAGTAGAACAATTCAAGTCTCCCGTCAGACTGAAGCTGTACTGATAAAAGCTAGGTGTGATATTGCCTTCCCTTCAGAAGCTCAGAGAAAAGAACTTTTGTTTCACTTTTCAATTTTTACAGGCTCAAGGCACATTACTAAATTCATCAAATCTTTTTTTTAGACATTTTCAAATGCTAAGCATAAGGGACAGTAGCAAGCAATATTACTAACTTTTATTTATAGGTTTGGAACTACATTAAGGAACTTAACCCAGTGAAGGACCATAAACCAGGTGTTTATTTATTTCATCTTTGTTGTAATAATGCACAAACTCCCTCTAGTGGCAGGGTTGGGTTACCTTGTCAAATGCAGGAGGGTTCCATTATTTTGCTTGGGAGCATACCATTCAACTAGGAGTTTTTAATACAATAAAATACAAGAAAACCAACCACTCCTCAATTTGTGCATATTGAAATAATTCACTTTCCAATATGCAATAGTAAATGTGCTATCAATAGCAGATACTCTCTTTCTGTTCTCCACACTTCTGACTTTTAAAACAATGTAACAGAAGCCAGCTAATTAACAAACTTGAAAAGAAGCATAGTAATGGCTGGAGGAAAGCTTACTTGCAACAATGCTTTGACTGCAGAAAAAGACACACTGCCAGAGTATTTACTGGAAAGTTGTTTAGTTTTAGATTTTCATTCACAAAACATTTCCTTCCAATGGCACAGATTCTACATCAACACAAAGAAAACTGCTGGCCCACAGAATAATGCTGACAGGGTGAACCCTTGCTTAAAGTTTATTGCAGCATGCAACATTTCGGGGACATACCACTTTATCAAGCATTGCTAAAGGGGTAGATTCCTGAAATATTGCATGCTGCAATAAACTTTAAGAAGGGTTCACCCTGCCAGCATTACCCTTTGTGCCAGCAGTTTTCTTATGCCAAACTGGAAGGGAGGTGGCCCTTACCTCCAACACCAGGGTGTTGTTTTCTTGGAAGGCCAGGGTGTGAGAGTGCATTCAGAAACTTCTCCATAGATTCTACATCATCAGCAAGATTTCAAACTGGCAATGATGTATAATCTACATGTTAAGGTTAAGGATTACCCCAACAGCATTATCTAGCAAAACGTTTTTCTTAAAATGAAAAAACTCTGGTAGGGACTGGGCTAATGGACATCAGTTTTTACAATTCCCTCTGTACGATTATTTAATACTATGTTAAGAGGCATGCCCTATATTTAATATAAGGCACCAAGTCTGCCCAGGTGCCGTAATCCACTGAAATAAATATTTGAATATTACCTGCTGACCTGGCCAAATATTGTGGGTGTGATTTTTAACACTTTTGCACCTGGGTAGTAACACACACAGCACCCAGTCAAAGGTTTGCTTTCACTGTTTTAACTGCAGCTGCGTACAGCTAACCACAGAATGTTTTGTTAAGGTTACTGCCCATATGAAAATTTGCCCAGCATTGATAAATGAAAGCCTGAGTGTCTTATTAGAAAACCACATTAAGCTTCTATTGTTTACTGGCTCTTTGGTCACAATCTTCCATATTACCAGACTCATGTAATGTCACAGGTCCCTCATAAAAAGCTAGTAGTGTGGGTGGCTCATTAGTAAGTAGGGGACAGCCCGTCTGGCATTTGTCCTAACCCACAGATTGCAAGTCTGGGCCTGAGTAGGGATGTAGAGATTGTAGTCTTCAGTGGGTAGGATTATTAAAAATAAAACTAAATAAAAAAAAAACTCCATCATTTGCTTTTCCCTAGCTTTGCTCTCAACAGCCTTATAATACTAACATGCTACTTCATGGTTTCAGCCACTAGATGGCACATTTATTTCAAATGCTGTGCCGTACTGCATTGCAAGTGTGCAAATTCTATAGATGGCAGCAGCATTTCTAATGTTATGACTAGGAGCTCAAAGAATGTAAGGGAAAATGCAGTCTCCAAATGTTACTAAAAATGTAATAAATACATTTAAAGGGTAGGTAAACACCAAAACTAAATGATCCAAACTTCTTTGACCCATGTTAAAGGGCTGTTTTAACTCCAGATATATACAGTAAAATATACCCTGCCCCTGAAACCACCACCCTCTGGATTCCAGATAACTGAGGTTCTGGCAGTGGATGGTTTAACATATCCAGTCTCTGTATAAAGTAATACTATGGCATGGGCCAATAGAAAAGCTGAGGAATAACTTTATAGCGTGCAATAGAACTCACAGTTGGGTCACCACTGAGGTCCAAACCTAGGACCAGTTCATTGCTAGAACAGAAGAAATCTTCAGCAAGCTTAACAGTTTCCTTTGCAGCTGTGGGTCCCCCTCTTCTATCGATAGCCAACAAGAATCTAGACGTCAAAAAGAACAAGCTTTAAAATCTAGGTAGTGGCAAGTACACGTGTAGCAGAAAGGCCAGGCCTGTGGCATGTCCTATGTAATGACTTTGCCATATAAACAACCCCTCCACTCAAACCTTCAAATAACACATTTTTTTGTTATAGGAAGATTGAGGCAATCAGAGATCAGTAAAATACATACCAAGCGGAAACAGAGTTGCTATATTTTTTCCTTTTAACCCCTAAATTAGTGAATTAATTTTATGTATTATTAAGTGGTACACGCAATATATTTAGTTTGATAATCAGAATAATCCGTCAATACTGTAGGAAAATGTGATTCAATTCAATAGAAATGTTAGGGAAGACAATCTTTAGTATCATACCTAACATCTATATCCAGACCCTCTTCCTTGCACTGCTTTATGCCCTCAAGCACGGTCTCCACATATGTCTGTTTTGTTAAACCTAAAAGGGAACACAGGCAAAGTTTGAGTTATTTTCCATCTGTAGATATGCTACCAGTACATTATAAATTCACCCCCTAATTTTCCCATTCCCATGCAGGAAATTGGTCATTGGGGCACCTAGATCACATAAAAAAAGCTCACTGCAGGCTGGCATGGGTTCAGTGGGCCCAAATGCTACTACTGTATGCAACACAAGGAAACCACACAAGGCCACTGCAATATAATGGTCTTAAGAACAAAACTGTGTCTACCTCTTAAGTGTCCTTTAAACTGAGTGGTGACTAACCCACACAGTCATTAGTTATTCTGCTCAATTCATCCACATATGGAAGTCTCCAAAACTTTATTACATAAAACTGGCATCCAGTTGCTAAATGGTCATGAAAAGTGGCATCGATTTAGCTGTGAAGATGTGGAATTCTCTCCCTGAATCAGTTGTACAGGCTGATACATTAGATAGTTTTAAGAAGGGGTTGGATAACTTTTTAGCAAGTGAGGGAATACAGGGTTATGGAAGATAGCTCATTATACAAGTTGATTCAGGGACTAGTCCATTTTGGAGTCAGGAAGGAATTTTCCCCCTCTGAGGCAAATTGGAGAGGCTTCAAATGGGTTTTTTGCCTTCCTCTGGATCGACTAGCAGTTAGGCAGGTTTTATATAGACTTAAAAGGTTGAATTTGATGGACGAGTGTCTTTTTTTCGACCAAACTTATGTTACTATTTTACATGGCAGCACCAATAAAAGTTATAAAGTTATTGGTAACAGTTTAGAACTAAAAAGTAAACTCTCCTTTCAGCATTATATCCATTTAGACTAGGTTCCACCATTATAGCCAGACATATACATAAATAAGTAAATACAAACAATAATACAGCAATGATTGAATTCTGTACCAGCAGGAGTATCTCTCGGTGTACTTCGCAGTTCTAAATACTTCACACCGTCAGCAGCAAATTCTTTAATGACATCCTTTGTTACCTTGGAAATTGTAAAATAAGACATATAAGGCATTATGTAACCCTACAGATAATTATTAAATGTGACCAGTCTCAAAGGAGTTAAATGACCAGAAATCTAGGTAGACAGTAGCTGAGGTTGAAAAAAAGATTGATGACGATCAGGTTATTAAGGTAATGTGTTTTAAATGCCTACAGCATGCATTTTCTTTCACCTTCTACATTCCATGTAAATGACTGTAACCCATTGTTTGCAAGTTCTGTAAAAAAAACAAAAAAAAAAAACAAACCTGTGCTACATTAATGCACATGATGTTTGAACTTTCTGGGGTAAAATGTCAAATAAGGCCCATATTTATCTATGTTAAAGGTTATAAACAGCCTTAGGTTGTTATTGAACAGTTTTTGCTTCAGACAGTAATTATTGTTTGGCTGAAACAAAAGCAGAGACAAACAATGTCACATATTCTAGTTCTTCATGTTACTGTGCTGTACAACATTGGGATTCCTAAGAGATCAGTGGACAAACCAGATAAGAATGACGGACTGAAGGTCAGCAAACACAGTACATTTTGGAAACTAAACTAGTTTCCCCAGCAGGAACCCAAACATGTATCTGATAACACAAATGAGAGACGTGGAACACATTACACTACACCAATGAAGTTGGAATTCTGCGCAAGTTTGTTCCATGTCACTACTCACCATTTCTAATGATGTTCTTATACCCAAGAGCAATTTTTTTAATATTTTAAAACTGGAATTCCTTAAATAATTATCCTAAAATGGTAGCAATAAATTAAACGTATCTCATTTACAGAATCACTTTATAAAAGCTACCGTCAGCAGCATTACTAAGAGGCAACTGTATTTTTTGCAAGGACAGGGGGGTTGGAGTCCAATTCTAGTTATCAATATGATGTGCTGCATTTATTTTGGCAGCCTAGTTCAAGACTGTCCGCAGCCCGGATCTGGCCCATGGACCGCTGGTTGGGGACCCCTGGGATAGACAATATGTGGTTCTTCAATGGCCACAAAACTACAACCACAAAGTTTAACCCATGTCATCAGGACAATAACAATCTAGCCCTGGTATATTTGAGAGTTTATTCCACGTTACATATTTGATGCTTGCTGATTAAAGATCTTTCCGTATCTTCGTTAAAGTGTACTATAAAATCATGTAAACATTAAATAAACACAATAAGTGTAGGCTGGTTTTGCTTCCAATAAGGATTAATTATATCTTAGTTGGGATCAAGTACAAGGTACTGTTTTATTATTACAGAGAAAAATGAAATAATTTTTACAAATATGTATTATTTGGATAAAATGGAGTCAATGGGAGACAGCTTTTCCATAATTCAGAGCTTTCTGGACAATGGGATTTTGGATAAGGGATTAGTTACCTGCATAAGAATGCCCATGATGGATCATTGCCTCCTCAATGGCCTGGAGTTAGTGGACATCTCCGCAACAATGTACTGTGGTACATGAGTTTCTTATGTAAAAAGATGGTGAATGTCTCATGAGCAACTTACCAATAAAATATCTTCAGCTGTATCTGTGATTTGGTGTATTATTTTAAACATCTGAAAACATCTGCAAGGGAAATAATGGTTAATGACGGATTTCTTCCTAAAATAGGGCACAAACAGCAGTCCCAGCTCTTCTTAGAAAGTAAAAAACAATAGCATTTCTTTGAGCACTGGGGGAGGTATAAATAGAATTAATTAAATATACAACAACCCTCTGAATGTGCAGCTTTATACCATGCAGTGGACTTTGGAGATCATAGGCATTCTTAAAAGGACAGTATATCCCCTTCAGTGCAATCAATAAAGCTAGTGCTAAACATATTTTTCCGTTAGGAAATATGTATGGTTTGTTTTTTCTTGCACTCTGTATAATGCTCTTTGTGTCAAAGTTTAGCAGGCTGCAGTTAGGGAAAGGAAGGGGTTGTTTATACAGAGAGCTTCTCAGTGGACTCATGATTTGTTTAGACCAGTGGTCCCCAACCTTTTTCATCTGTGAGATGTAAAAAAGAGTTGGGGAGCAACACAAGCACAAAAAATGTTTGTGGGAGGTGCCAAATAAGTGCTGTGATTGGCTATTGGTAGCCCCTATGTGGACTGACAGCCTACAGGAGACCTGGTACACCTGGTTTTTATGCAATTAAAACTTGCCTCCAAGCCTGGAATTAAAAAATAAGCACCTGCTTTGAGGCCAATGGGAGCAATATCCAAGAGGTTGGGGAGCAACATGTTGCTCAGGAGCTACTGGTTGGGGATCACTGGTTTAGATTGTGCTCAGAACAAGTGATTAGAATGTGACTTTACATTCAATTTCAGATTTTGCCTATTTGATTCAAGACATAACAAAAAACATACATTTCCTAACTACAGTTACATGTATGTTTATCATAAGCCCAATTCATTGATTTTAAATAAAAGGATATACTATGCCGTAAACAAATTTATGATAGAAGTTGATAAACAATTATATGATGAAAATTAACTGTTGGTTAACTATTTATTTTGAAGGCATATTTTTAATTCACCGTACAACATTCAAACTCAATTTCCATCTACTGAGGGAGTAGAGTACTGAGGGAGTATTCTAAAGCCAAATCAGGAGCAGATACTTTACAGAAGTACATAGCATTGTAGTGGGATCAGAAAACTTACTCTTCAAGTGTCCTTTTCTGCCCTTTGTCAATCATAGTCATTTCATGCTGGATATTTAGATGTGGTTTGCGGGCCATCAGTTTCTTCATGGTAGCTGTACTTATAGAACCATTCAGATGTGCATGAAGCTCCTAAATTGAATTTCAGAAACATGTTATCACAGTCACAGTTTTTTCTAAATCACCAATAAAAAATCTCTTAATAAATCTCTCCTATATATTTGGGGGTTTGATATTACTATATTTACAAGATAGAGGTTTGTTACAGCCAATTGATGTTTCATAATTATATGTCACCATGGGGGTTGTTTTATGGGGATTTAATTATAATGAGCTATGACACTTGATCTCACTTCCTATTGCTTTCATCACTAGGGGTTAAAAGGGTCACGTTTACTCCATGTATTCACTTGGAGAAAGGTCAGATTGCTGACCGAAACGTCAGTGTTTTTGTGACACAATAAATTATTTTGTTATTTTTTAAGTCCTGAGAGTGCGAGACTCTGTTCCAGCTTACATTTTCTTTGTTTGTCTTTGCACCCAGGCACTTGTTTGCACCTTTTGAGACATGAGTGCTGGTTCCCCGACAGCCTATATATATAGTGCTACGTGAATTGTCCTTTCATTCTTGGAAAAAAATATGCTCCAACAGCACAACATACAATACTTCTGCTGCATTAAACAAGCACACTAGCAGGTCTTAAAGGAGACAAATAGGATAAATAAAAAAAATCCTGCACAGTCTGGGAATTCAGGGAGCAACAAGTGGTAGAGAAAGGAGTGATTATTAGGTTGTTTGCAGAAATATTCAATAAATCAGTCTGAAATACTTTGTTAATCACAATTTTTCTATATCTAAAGGAGTATAATACACTGGTACATTCTTATTTATTACACAATATGTCTCCTTTAATGGTGGCCATACACGTAGAGATCCACTTGTTTGGCGATGTCTAGGGCCCATCGGATCAAAATGTATGGCATACGGGCAGTCAGATTGCAGGACCACATCTACGAACAGATGTGGCTGTGAGCCAATGGGATTTTTTACCCTGCCCAATTGACATCTGGCCAACTTTTGGTCAGCTGTTGATGGGAAAAGCTACTGACCGACCGAGTCAGCACCTTCTTGACCATGCATGTATGGGGAAACTGACCATGATTGGGATATTTCCTAAGAAACACCAAAAGGCCAAATATAACCAATAGGTGAAGTACTGCCCAGTCTATGGAGAGCACCTCTGCAGAATTATATATATATATATATAT
>CM044435.1:90048795-90058935 GCA_024363595.1 Xenopus borealis | reverse complement strand
ATATCATATTGCTGCACATGATTATCTGAGTCCTTAAACACATGAGACCTGTCAGAAATATTGTTTATTTGGTGTGTAATAGTACTGCTGTCTTGTGGACTCTGGAACACACTAGAGGATTGTGATATATAAATTTGCCCGTGTGTACACAGTGAATTTGTCTGCTCTCTCTTATATATGGAAAAAAAAAAAACATACTGACCTTGGGACCATAAAAAGCTCCGTCTCCTGGGTTCAGCTTCCATGATTCACCAAATTGATTGAAACTACTTTCCAGTTGCTATATATGAAGGAAAATTAAAGTACAAGAGATTTTTCAGTTATAATCCCTAGGGGTCACATTGTACAGAACATTAACATACATGATATCCTGTGTATGGTGTTTACAAAGGATAAACTACTATCAAGGTGACAGTACAAAAAGAAAAGATTGTCAGGTGTTACAAACAGGCATACTGCATGTTAAAGAATTTTCCTCGTGTAAATCATACAAGCCACTCATTAGTAGAAAAAAGAATCATCTAGAGTGCTTCAAATGAAAGCTCAGTTCCTGAAGTTTAAGTTTGCAAGAGAGATGAAATGTTTATTGATTCTTAATCTATTTTTTCTGTATTTATATTTCAATAAATCTCACAATTATCCTTTTACATGCAAATAGTTTTGCCATGAAGTTAGCCCAAATAATTAGGCAGCTTTTAGCACTCTCACTAGTTTATCACTGCTACATATATCTGCTTACTCACCTTGTATATTTTTAAGGCCTTTATTTTCCCTGTGTGTCTCACATGTGGTCCTCTACACAGATCAGTGGCCCCACCTGCAAGTAGCATACATTTGAAGTGTAAAATACAGATATATCTCCATTATTAACCTTTTCTGTACAGGAAGAGATATGATTTGTGGAGTGTACATGTGTGCACATTTATTTAAGACTATAAATCTTGAGGTTAATTTAAGAAAACAGAGACATGTCAAACCATTCTAAATATGTTTTCTCTCATATTTCAATGAATTTAACATTTTCCACAAAAGCTGTTATAATGTAAATCCATATGCAATAGCCTCATTTATAGAAGCCATGCATTGGGTCAGTCTGGGCTCCACTGGTCCTAAGTATAGGATTTTGGAGAGCACTGTTTCCAAATTGTCATTTAAAAAATAAACAAACAATGTAGAAAGGCAATGAGTAATTCCTCCTAGTATAGTCCTGCCCTTTGGCAGGACTAACTAGCTAATGGGCCATTGTGACGCCTGAAGACATAGGATGTATTCTAGGATTGCTGGGAGAAATGGAATTTGTGCTTAAAGATGGAGGAGTCAAACCCTTGAAAGGGCTAGCAGCACCCATCTTAAGAATGCTGACCAAAAAGTAATGACAGACCCTCTCCTGCAGGTGTCAAAGTGCCCAATAGCTTTCAATCCAGTAGAATAGGGACTGAAGCACTTTAGATGTTGTGATCTGGGGTAATTGCTGAAAGATGTGAAATAAGGAAATTTCCCCGCAGTTATATTGGATCACTGCATGTAAAGCTGAATGTGATCTCAAGAAAGAGTATCTCACATAGTAGGATATCATTGGAAGGATAGTGTCAGGAGTACTGAATGTTTACATATTTAAGAAGAAAAGAAATATCTGAGTTGGTATTTAAACTGAAGAGACACTTCCACATTTACATTTAATTTATATTTCAATAGAATCAATAGTGTTCAAAGGCAAGAATATACCAAGTATAATTCATGGTTCCTAGGATAACTATTACATCCTAGCCTCACAAGATATGCACCTCTTAGGGCTAGTCCACACAGGAAGATTCAGGGAGATTAGTCACCAGACGACTAATTGCCGCTTCTTTGGGGCGACTAAAATGTCTCGAGCCAGCAAAAATGTAAAGTTGCCTGCGCCTATTCATACGCGGCACTGCGTTTTTCTAAGTGGCTTGAAATTGCCTCACGTGGCAATTTTCAGCGACTTAAGAAAACTTTTCAAATTTGACCCTTGTTCGATTTTCGAACGTAAATCCAACAAAGTCAAACATTGAATTTGAAGGATTTTGCCGGTTTTCAATCTCTTGATAAAATCGTACGATCGAACGATTTTACAAAAAAATTGTAAAACTTTATACGAATCAAACGATCGAAGTGTTCGATGGTACGATTTGTATTCGAAAAAAAAAAAAAGCCTAAGGGAGCTTCACATAGGCATATATAGCAATTAGGTAAATCTGGCAAATTGGGCCATCGAATGAAAATGTAAAGGGCAAGTACTTCGATCATCGAATGTTTGAATGATCGAATAGATTTTTATTCGATCTATTTGAATCATTCGATTCGATCGAATTTTGCAAATTCGACGATCGAAGTGGCCAAATTTAAAATTCTAAAAAATTGTAATTTTGCAATTCGATCGAAATTCGAATCTACTTGAATTTAGTAAATCTGACCCTAAGTATGCTGAGACACTGGTAGACTTGGAATGATAAAGTATTAACAGCTTGCACACCATGGCTCTATGTGAATTGAATGCCCAGTGAAGAAGGCCTCGGCATCCTCCAATATGTGATTACAAATAATTTCACTGGCACTCAGGTCAAATCCAAGCAGGGACAAGCCCTTGCTGCGTTTATCTGCGAAGGTGTCCAGGGTCACAAGGAGTTGGCACAGGGCATTTATCCAAAATCTAGTGCATGAGATCCCACATCAAAGGCTGACTACTTAACGTCTAGGCCAACTCCTCTGCCGCAGCAGAGACAAGTTGATTTTGACTATAAACCCTTCATATTTTGACCCAATCAATTTGTTGGGACTGCTGCCCTGTTGTCAACAAAGGAGTGGAATGGCACAGTGACTTACTGAAGGGGTTTGGCCTTGCTTGAGTTTCCTTTACTACCTGTCCAAATCCACGCAACTGCCCAAACCTCTATAACCGAAGGGCAGCCTCAGCCCAAGCCTCGCATCACTAATTGATAACATTCTAAAAGTCAACTTTGCATTTAAGTCTTCCTGTCTTTACAACTGGGACAACAATTACACTGCTATTCTGTTCACAAGTTACATTCAGAGAGAGAGAATATATTGTACTTATATTTATGAAAATGTTACTTACAGCTTGCGTTTCTTCACTATCTAACTTGAGCAGTTCCACAGTGGAATCTCGCTGCAATGGGCGTTCCACAGTTCCCACAGCTCATTGTTTACATTGGCAATGACAGTTTTATCAGCCAGCCCTTTACTATACAAAAAATACAATGCTTAAAGTATACTCTACATCAGTTTGCTGACTAGAGTCCTGTTACAGCTAAGGATTGGTAATTTATCAGGGTTTTCTACATCTCATTATTGTATAGAAAAGCAAAGTATTATCTTGAGTCACTTCACAACTTGCATTTCTGGATTTAGTCAGCCAGTTTTGACCATTCAGCCCTACTGTTGGTCAACAGTTCAGTAGTAAGTTATGACAGACCAGATCTGTTTACACCAAAACTTTCATCCACTACAGTATCTGGTTGGCAGAGAAGATAAGGTGAACAGGAGCAGCTCTTCACTTTCTGGAGTCCAGTGTTTGTGAATTTTTGCCAATATAAGGTGTCCTTCAGAATAGTATCCATCTGTTGGTAATGTCATTGTTCATCTCTTATGAGCTATATCTATCAATTATTATATGCCACACAAATTATGTTTATTAGGGATCGGCAATTCAAATGACAATATTATTTTGTAATAATTAGAAAAACAAAGTACGCATCGGGGCTTATACTGCTGAAAGCCAAAGGAATTGACCTTGATTGAAAGTGCTTGCATGAAAATGCACTCCCAGTTTCGAATGTAATGTACTTTACTAAGCTATACCCAATTATCTTACTAATATGAAAAGTCATATATGGTTTCAGGAAATTGATAGTGCTGCATTTCCTGTATCATGTCCCTTAAAGCATTGATAATCCACGCTAATGAACAGGCCCATCTTGTAAAGTATAATTATAGCATCTTTGTTCTTCTACTGCTATTTGTGCGGTGCACTGTACAGACAGATAAAGAAAATTCCTGACCCATGGCTTTAGTAGTAGCATTATATATATGAATAACAGTAATAATTACATATACAACTACATATTTTATATGCTAAATGTGAAAACATCTCCCATTTGTCTTAAAAATTAACTATTGAAGTCAATGCTGAGCTCAGCTAAATCATTCCTGATCCCAATAGCCGCTTGATATGGTGTTGTTTTCCACGATTCCCCATTAACCTGTTCAGCTAATATGATCTTAATAGGTTTACTCTGATGGGCAGCCCAGGCAGCAAGCAAAGCATCATGTTCCTTTTTTCAAGGTTTCGTAGAGTGTTAGCCTGTCCTTGAGAAACCTAGAAGCACAAGGACCCTGCAAAGGACAATGGTCTTGTTATTTAGATACAACTACAATTAGAAATAAGCACAAGCCTAAATGGTAAATATAGAGAAAAATAAAGCCCCAGTCCCACGACTTTCCAATTTTTTTTAGTCAATGCTAATTTATATGCTAACATATCTTTGTAAATGTATTGAAAATAAAGAGTATTTATATAAATATGTTTTAGGTGTTATGGTTTTTAATAATACAAATGGTATTACTCAGTGGCAGTGGATATATTAATCTGTATAACCATCAGTAAAGTCTATTGTGTTCAGTAAGAATTTTACATATAGAAATCCTTGTACTGCTCCCAAAGCTCCTAGAAGAAAAACTAAAGGTATTCTCATATATAATTACCATGCTTTTTAAAAATGGTGCCATTTAGGGGCCTATTTACTCACATTTCATGGATTGTATATTGTCTCAAAAAAATTGCTATTTCAAAATTTCTCTAAAACTCTAAAAATGTTAGATTCATTAAGGGGCAGGTTTATTGAGGATCGAGTTAAGTTTGAGGTTATTTTTTGGGTGAAAATTTCAATTTTCAGTAAACAAAACTCATCTAAAACCTGTCAAGGTCCGACAGGGCCGGATTTACCTAGCGGGCGCCCCTGGGCCCGCTGTCGTTTTTCGCCCCTGTCCCCTCCTTTTTGCTCAAATTTGCATCATCAGGATGGAGCAATGGGAATTGGCACACAGGAAATTTAAATTTCTGAACCAATGTGGGTGTGGTTAGGCAGCATGCCGCCCCTTAAAATCCTGCCACACTAGGCCCGGGCCTAGGGGGCCTCTCCACAAATCTGGGCCTGCATGTAGAAGTCAATGGCAGAGGTCCCTTGAACCATTTGTAGATTTTAATAGCCTTCATTATGTTCAAGGTTTTTCAGAGGGTTTTGCCTGAAAACTCAAATCAATTTTCATGTTGTTAACCCCAAACTCACTGTTTTTTCTTAAATCAGAAACCATTTGAGTTGTGAGTTAATCTGAGTTCATTCGAGGTATAAAAACTTAATGAACCCCCTTAGTGTAAAAAGTACAGAAAACTCTAATACAAAACTTCTCCAAGTAAATCAAGTAAATGTAGTTAAGGTCTAATAGAAGTCAATGGCAGCTGTTCTGATACTATTGGACCTTTTTTTTAGCCTTTCAAAATTTTAGCGGTTTTCTGATTTTTTTTTTGTTAGCAATTATCCAAAAAAGTTGAATTTTTAGAGTCTTTTAGAGACACTTGTATTATCGTTCAGCGTTTTATTTTGTTGTTCGTACTTTTTATATATAGTTTAATTGTGGTTTCAAAAAGCTCTAAAACCTCTAAAATGTGACGGGCCTCTCTGTTACCATTATATGTAAATATTTTAATTCTTACTGTCAGTGGCCCTGTTTTTACCAAGTTGTACCTAGATTATAAATTAAGTGGCAAAAAAACGCAGTGACCTCCCCAATAAAGGCTGTTATGCACAAGCGTTTTGGGCTGCGCTCCCTTGAGTTCCGCTCCAATCCGGCAAAGTTAAAAGTAGCTTTCAAAGCCTATATTATAATAGATGTAAAAAAAAAAAAAAAGAGTTTAATTTCAGGTATCAGTATCTCTTTAAAGGACCAAAAACATAAAATATATATTTTTTAAAAAAAAATTTCTACATAAAAAAAAAAAAACACCAAGACACATCTAACTTTAAATTAGAAAGGTATTTAAGAAATAACTTACCGATACTCAGCTTGCACTCCTCTTCAGAAAAGGCGTAAGGGTAACGATCCATTGTGCGGTGCTCTATTTCTCCTCCATGGCTATCTCCTATAGAAGGCAGGGAGGAGAAATCGAGCGCTGCACAATTAATCATCGGCCCGTCGCCTTTTCTGAAGAGGAGCACAAGCAAAGTATTGGGAAGTTATATCTTAACAAAGACTTTGTGAATATAAAATTAAATGCGTCTTGGTGGGGGTTTTTTTTTGTTGAAACTAATTTTTTTTTTTTTTTTTTAAATGTTCATGTTACTGGTCATTTAAATGCCCTTTGTAATAGTTACCAACCACCTAGAGGTCAATGCAGCTTGACAACAGCAGCCATTTTTGGTTGCCTCAACATGTCACAAATTACAGTGTGAAGGAAGCAGACTGAAATGCATCACAGGCTCATAACCAATTTCTGAACCTAGCACAAGGGATATGTATCACAGCTGGTAATAAAAAACATGGATTTATTAGTTAATGTACTACTGCCTACATTTTATACAATGTATAACTCTCCACTTCTTCCCCTGCCTTTTCTTATTCTCACACAAGTCTTTGCCCCTCTAATGAACACCTCCAATCTTTTTTTCTCAAATCCTTCATCTTTTACACTCTGTACATTCCGATCTATTGTTGTATTGCTCTAAACAGCTTTTTTGTATATGTTAGGTATGTAGATCTCTGAATGTTTTACTCTATTGCATATATTTGTGACAGACTAGTAAATGTCAAAGGATCCAACAGGAATGTTCTGTTATTTATGTGATAGACACTGGTTCTATCAACATTGTACATGCACAACTTTAGTTTGTATATGTCCCTATTGTCATCTACTGTACAGTATTTCTAATGTATTCTTGAACTGTGTTTGCCATGCAATTGCCTCAATTTCACATCAATTATTTATCAAATGCTTTTACAATTATAAATTTTATCCATTTTCTCAGAATATGAAAAAAAGTTTGAAATACTTTCGATCTAGGTTTTCTACATATAGCTTAACTATATTGAAACATAGAAAAGAAGTCAGCAGCATATCAGAGTAGTGATTTTATGTAATTATTCCATGTCATATTGAACAGAGACTCTACACTTTAGGCTAAAGTTGAATAAATTAAACTGCAACAGTGACCTTCCCATAGTAAATGGTACTGCAATTCTGTAACAACACAAACACAGAAACACAACATTCTGCAAAGTGGGAATTCAAAGTAACACAACATATAGAAACAATTACACAGCTCAGAATGTTTTATTCTAAATGCAGCCAATGTTGAACTTTTTCAATTTTCATCCATCTTCATTTTAATAAATGATGTGCTGGAAAGCAAAACAAAGAAACACATTAATTCCAGTCAAATATAAAATACCTAAATTGTGTCACAGCATGACAGGGTATCCATTGCACACTAAGCATTAGGTTCTTGGAAACTCACATAGAGGATGTAGTTGTGTATGCATGCCTTTGGAAAACTTCACTGGAGTGCTGTCTCTCTTCAGATAGAGTAAATGGTTATCAGGCAACTACAAGGAGAATTAAAAAAAAAAAAAAACACCCAATTACTTCTTGCTCTTGTGTAATATTATTGATGGATAGAGCATATTCTAAAAGTATTTAATTGGCACATTCTGACAATTTGCTTTGTTTGTTTCACAAATTTGGCACACCACACTTTTACATGCACCAATGTGAAACATGTATCACAGAACTTTAAAACTTGCCTGATACATATCTGCATGATTTTTAGTCAGATATCCATTGGGTTGCTTGTGTTGAGGCTCCTTACGAGGACCAATGAGCTGCTGACTTTACCTGTATATGGCTATACTCTTTTTAAATAAAATCTGGAATATTACCCCTGGTCAGAATATCTGTAACCCCCTGCCCTTCTCCTCAACTGCTAGCTAGGCGAATACCCCAAGGGAAATTACACCCTCCTCCTCCTCCCTCTACAGAGAAACAAACACCAATGTTCTTCCTGCTTTTATTTATTCTCAAATATGTCAGTGGTAACTGAAATGCTGACAGCTGAGTATGCCTGTTATAAAATTTGAAAACTATCAATAAATAATTAAAAAAAATATATAAATAAATACATTTTAAAAAAAGGTAACCGTCTACTTTCATTGTGTGTGTGCGCATTTGATGTCCACTACTTCAAATGGGTCACTTCCCACTAGCATCATGTGGCAAGACTAAAAAGTCATGCTGCATGGATGATTATCACCTGAAAGCATGCAAGATGTGACCCAGAAAGGGTTTTTCCAGATCCACTATAAACTTATTTGTGTGACAATTCATTATAATCTGGTCTGTGAATATCCATCCATTAAATGTAAAAATAGAAGACAAAACTGGGACCTAAGTAAAGGGCTTATTTCGATTTTCCATAAAATACGCAGTGTTTTTGAGATGAAATCACTAACTTGTAGACACTGTTTTCTATTTCTTTTTCAGTTTAATTATATTTTTAATCAGCAAATGCCATGACCCTTTTTCAGCAACATGCTTGTGTACTGCAACAGCACATTTTAAAGCAACAGGCAGGATGAGCTGGACATTCAAGCCATAACCACCACCTTATATTATAGAATTTACCACCAGATAATCTATATATAAGTAAATGCGATAACGATATTAAACACAACCATATGTATCACAGGCACTGAAATGTATCTCTTATATTACTAACCAAGCGAAGTGCATTTGGAAAATAAAACAATATTCTCACCGGATCCTGAAATAAGAGTTTCCATGAGTCGGTTGGTGATCTGTATAAAATACTGTCATGCTTATGGAGCCATCTTGGCATGTTAGGGTCACTCAAATTTTCCAGCTGTTTCTGTGTGGCAATGTCCCGATGCTCATCAAGTCTAACCAAAATAATGGCTGAAGCATGTTCTGTCAAGTTGTCCTAATATATAGGAATAACAAATAGTAAATACAAATAATATATGCACCACACAGTATGAGACACAAATAGTTAGAAATAAAAATCTTACGTCAAGAGGGAAGATGACCTTCCATGGCCGACGCAAGATGTCCCAGTATTCCCTTCTGTGAATGAGCTGCAGAAAATCTATCTTCCGACCACTTTCAGTCAGTCGATCTGCTCCTGTACATCTCTCTTTTGGTGGTAGCCCTCTTAAGTCTTGGGCAGCACTTGTCTCTTCCTGCTTTGCAGCCAAGATGCAAAAGAGCAGAAATGGTTTCACAACCAACTTACATTCTAGAGCTTCTCCACGAGGAGACCATTGAACCATGTATAATCCCAAAATGATGGTACAAGAGAACAGATTCATATAAAAGAAATATTGTATATTCTAAAGTAATACCACCCAGTTTTTCATTGTGTAAAGAGCCAACAGGATAATTACAGCTGTTGGACAGTACTTCTACAGAGCTGTGATGAATTAAAATGGCAGAAAGAACTAACATTAAAGTGATACTGACAGTAAAAAACTACTTTGTAAAATATGAATGTACTCTAACGGGCATATTTACTAAATTCACATGAAGGATTCGGAGTTCGATCGAATTTAAAAAAGATTCAAATTCGAATGAGGCAACTTTGACCATATTCAACCATTCGATGGTCGAAGTACTGTAAAAAAAAAAACATTCGATAGGCCAGTTCACCAGAATGAACCTACCGAATTGCTTTAAAACCCCATGGGAAGCTCCCAAAGATATTTCAAAGGTTTTTTGGATCGAATAGGAAAAATTTGATCAAAGGGTTAAAATAGTTTGAATCGTTTGATTTGAACGTTCTATCGAATATTTAATCGAACGATCAAATTTTTCCTATTCGATTGTTCGAATAGCGGTAGCGATATTAGAATTCAAAGGATTTTACTTCCCTCACCATTCACATGGTCGAATTTCTAATTATTTTCAATTCAAAATTCGACCAATGATAAATCTGCCCCTAAAAGTTACTTATAGGTCATATTGATCTTTTTTTTGACGAGGTTTATTTTTATAGGTAATGTTTTGTTAAAGAATCTAAACTTGACTGT
>CM044435.1:90019765-90030574 GCA_024363595.1 Xenopus borealis | reverse complement strand
CAGGGGGGGAGGGGGCCTATGGAGGGGTGATGGGTTAGCGCCGGGGGGTTGGATTCCCCTTTAAAGGAACTGCAACACCAAAAAAAGAGAGGTTTTTTAATGCATTTAAAGATAATGTCCTGTTACCCTGCACTGGTATAAATTGTGTGCTTGCGGCAGAAACCATACATATAGCATGTGTAAATAAGCTGCTATGTAGCCATGGGGGCAGCCATTCAAGTTGAAGTAGTGCAAAAAGACACAGATTACATAACAGATAACTCTGTATGGGATGGTATTCATGGCTCTGAAACTTGTCACATATAAAATTAGATATTTGTTTACAAGAAATAGTGGTGTTTGATCAACAACCAGCCAAGATTATCACCTAGCCAAGCCAAAATTGATTCCTATTTCTATCACCACCAAGAGAGTAGCATTATATGAATCACTGATCATAAATAAAAATAATTGAAAACTGATATTGATTAATTGACCATAATAAAGGGTGTTTTGATAGTTGTTCATGTTAATAAAGTTTGTCATAAAAAAAGAAGCACATAGGTGGGGCCCTCTCCAGAAGCAGAGACTTAGCTATACAGTCAGAGAGCCATGCTTCTTTCATGCACTGTATCTTAATAAATAAGTTGCTGTTGCAAAACTCAGAATCCCATTATTAAGGAGTACAACACAAAGGGGAAAATACAGCATTGTACATGCATAAAATACATGCATTGGAACGCCGTGTTCCGTGATGTGATTCCAGCCAGGGCATTATCTGTATACACCTAGGGGCATATTTATTATGCTGTGTAAAAAACCCGGGGATAATACACCACACATTGCCAAGCTTCGCTGTGTAAAAAACGGGGTAAAAAAAACAATGTAAAATTATGTGTTTTTCTGCCAGAAGCAATATAAAATAATGGAGGCACATCTGGCTTTCACATGGTATAAATTTACACACATCTTGATGAATTCACATTTCTTTTACACAGCTTTTTACCCTTTTTTTTCAGTGAATTTAGTTTTACACTGCATAATAAATATTTTTGTATGTTACCCCTGTGTCTGTATGGATTACCAGGTTAACTGACTCTTGACTCTTGTTTTTAAAGGGGTTGATCACCTTTAAATTAACTTTTTTTGAGTTAGTTAGCTTTTTATTCAGCAGTTCTACAGCTTGCAGCAGTCTGGTTGCTAGGGTCAGAAAAACACTAGTAACCATGCATTGATTTGAATAAGAGACTGGGTTATGAATAAGAGAGGGCATGAACAGAAAGACAGGTAATAAAAAGTAGTAATAACAATACAGTTGTAGCCTTACAGAGCATTTGTTTTTTAGATGGGGTCAGTGACCCCAATTTGAAAGCTGGAAAGAGTTAGAAGAAGAAGGCAAATAATTTAAAAACTGATAAATATTTAATGACAACCATTTTGATAAGGTTAGAATTAGTCATTCTATAACATAATAAAAGTTATCATAAAGGTGAAGCACTCCTTTAAATTAATCACCTGTTTTTCTCCTGCTGAGCCCAAACCTGAGTTTTCTACTGCTTAGCTAACTGATTATGGTAAGCTTTATTACATTTTATAGAATTTTTCTGCTTCTAATTATTTGCATCTTACCTTCTATGCTCTTATAAATTGGCCCGATATTATATTTTTTTTTATTGTGTTGTCTTATATAATAGTGGCGGCTGTATTTTGCTGCATATTGCAGCTATGTGTTTGTGGGCACCCTGATGCAATGCTTTGCTGTGTGGTGTATGAGACGTAGAACAGGTGACATATCGTCTCCATAGATACATTGTGAAGTAGGAACCCAGGGCTATCATAGAACTCAGCGCCTTGCAACTGGCAATTAGTAACCATAGAAATCGTAAGTAATCATCATGAGGATAAAGCATGACAACAGATAAATATAATATTGTATGAAAGTGGAGGAAAATAGAGTGCAGGTGGGCAAATATGATCAAATACTGTACACTGTTTAAGTCTAGTATATATAGATGCTGCGGCAAAGCGGCATTGAATTAATATGCTATATTGCAGCCTTGTTATCAGTACATTTTGAAGTTCTAGCAGATGATACTCTGGTCAGTTAATTGCACTGAAGAAGCTGATGCCTCAGAAGCAAAAATGGCACCAATACCTGTTCAAGGGGTTGTTCACCTTTGAATTCTTTGACTATGATGTAGAAAGCAATATTCTGAGCCAATTTGCAGTTGCTTTCCATTTTATATTATTTGTGGGGTTTTTTTTATCTTTTAACTCAGCAGCTCCCCACTTTGCAATGTCAACAATCTGGTTATCAGGGTCCAAAATACCCTAACAACCGTACATTGGTTTGTATAAAAAAAATACAAATATAAATTGTTTTTAGATGGGGTCAGTGACCCCTATTTGAAAGCTGGAAAGAGTCAAAAGTATTTATTAATTGAAATGTTGCTCAGAATTGCCCATTCTATAACATACTAAGGGGGGTTATTTACTCAAATACGATTTTATCTCATTTTATAAATTGTATTTATTATTAAAATAACTTGAGAAAATCCGATTGGGAAAAACTGAATAAAATTTAGCAAAAACTTTTTTTCAAATTATTGCCCAAAAACCCTGAATATTTTGCAGACCACAATATCTTCAGATTGTGATAGGGACATCTTCCATTGAATTATATATGACCTCGACAGGTTTCAGATGCCGGGTTTTTGGATTTTTCCCCAAAAATTGAGTTGTAGTAAATAACCCCCTAAAAGTTAACATGTATGTTGCTTCAGATGCAATATACAATAATACAGATATTGATAAATATTTTGCTTCTGATCCAGTATAATGAGATTTAATGAAAAATGGGTCTAATGGAAATCAATAAGGAACATTCTCATAGAAATGGATTATAAAATCAGACTTTCCTGTGATTTATAGGGTTGATTAAATTAAGGCAATCTCACATCAAAATTAATCTCTTTCTACCACATAGTTGGTAAAAAAAGTCACATGAAAATATTAGCACTGGCAAGAATGTCCATTAACAGCAGAAGAGGTAGTTCCAGGTTGTTGGATGAAAGGTTATGACTTATGAGGTCATTCTGCATTCAGAAAATAATCACAATATTTGTGACACTACTAGTAGTACTACCTAATGCCAGTTGGAAATGATCCACAACAATACTGAGCATTTCTTTTACGTTGCTTTCCCCAAGAAAGGATTCTGCAGTCAGACATTAGTGTGTCCCGTGACCCTAAAAGTATAAGTAAACCTCTAAAATAAGTGCATGTAAATTGCGGAGGGGGCTATTCTAAGAACTTTTGTTTTATACTATCATTATTTATTTTCTTTTTATCCCAGGATATTAAGGTATACGTTTACTGTTAATATGAATGAATTTTGTTCAACCAGAACAGTTTCCAACCTGTCTGACCACCAAGTAGTCAAGGAAATTTTCAGGAGAAAGAGGCTGCTCTGATGTTCTTCTGCTTAGGAAAGATGTGAGAAAGAATTCTATTTTTTTTCCTAAGCAGAAGAACATCAGAGCAGCCTCTTTCTTTCTCCTGGCAACTTCCTTGACTACTTTTTGGTCAGACTAGTGGGAAACTGACTAGCAGGTGGCACTGTAGGAACAAAATTCATTCATATTAACAGTACATGTATCATTTAATATCTTTGAATAAAAATAAAATAACTAATGAATGTAAATGACAAAAGTTCTTAGAATAGCACCCTCGCCAATTGTACATTCAATTATTTTAAAAGTTTACTAATTATTAAAGACTGGAATAATGCCCAGGGTTTTGAGAATATTCTCATCATATAGTGACCATATAAGTTTTTGCATAATTAAAGTGTTTTCACACTGCCTTACTTATTGTTTAAGTCCCATTAAATCATTCTTTCTAGTTTAACTTAGTATAGACAGCACAATACACTTAATATGACTTGAATTAAAGCAATTCTAAACACTAAATTGTGTACATGTGGGTTTATGTTCACTCTATCTCTCTCTATGTTCAGGCTTGGGCAATATTTAATGAGTTTTATCCACCCTCAACTCACTGCAGTGTTTTCATTTTGATCTTACATTCAGACCATGTGTCATATTAAACCTTTAGTCCTTGGGCTGGTATTTTGTGGGAAGAGTATCACAGAGAAAATTAAAAGGAGGGCTTTGGGAGGACATAATGAAGACTATGGGACAAAGATGTTAAACAGTAGCTCCTTCTATGGAGGTAAAATCTCAGGCGGAAACAGCAATTCCTTTTTTAAAAAATGCAAGAAAAACATTTCCATTGGTAAAATGTAAATAGAAAATTATACAAAGTGAAGTGTACCATAAAATACAAAATTTCCATGCTTTAATAATTTCTCCAAAGTTATTTTTGAATAAGACACATCTTCAGATAAGACATAAGTTCTTTGTTTCCTAGGTGCTCTTTTTCTTTATCACCATGCTAGAATGCCATCACAAAAAAAATCCCTCAGATAAAACATTTCACTCTGTTAATCTCATCTTTCGCACAGACATTCATATTCACTCTGACATTAATTTAGCCTGTTGTCACTATGATTTCATAAGAGTGTTTTTTTATAAAGCTCAAGCAGCTGAACACAAAGCAATCAGCACAATGTACAGTCTTTAGAGGCTACATTGTATAAGACAGCACAAAACTCTAGATGCATTTCAGATTTTAGAGAGAAATCCTTCTTGTTCTCCAGATCAGATGCACAAAGCTTTGTCAGAGTTCCAGGTGAAGGAGAAGAGGATGAGGCCTGCCTCAGAGCTTCAGGAACACGAAGAAAACAAGAGCAATGAAATGGAAGGAAACCAGTACAGAGAAGAGAGACTTCAAGAATCATTCGACGAATTCAGGTTAATCATGCAGTGCCAAATTTCCTACATTCTTTCTGCAGTTATTTGTTAACTTGCATTATTTAGTATGGTGTGATATAATACATGCTAATTGCAGGCTATATATATATATATATATATTTATATTTATATATGAGCTCTAGTTGCTAGATACTAACTGAACTGCAAGGAAGACTGTAACTTAAGCTCTCTGGGAAAAACATGTGTTTGAAGGTGAGATTTATTCCGAGTAACCTGTAATTTATTGTAGGCTTGATATGCTTCTACAAAGCAGTAATTTATTTTTGTATTTTTAAAGGGGGAATATACTCATCTTAAAAGTATGACTGACAAAGGCATGCCATACTGTGTACGCTTTTTTCTGTCACAGGTATATTAAGTAAATATATGTTAGCATCTTTATT
The DNA here is from genome assembly GCA_024363595.1 of Xenopus borealis. Lineage (NCBI taxonomy): Eukaryota > Metazoa > Chordata > Amphibia > Anura > Pipidae > Xenopus > Xenopus borealis. The sequence goes on along the minus strand of CM044435.1, from coordinate 90,025,317 downwards.
AGTAGGGGCAAGAAGCATCACACCCTTACAATTCCTAATTATGTTTTCTGAGGTTTTTTTTAAAGGGGTACTGTCATGTGAAAACATGTTTTTATCAAAATGCATCAGTTAATAGTGCTGCTCCAGCAGACTTCTGCACTGAAATACATTTCTCAAAAGAGCAAACAGGTTTTTTTTTATTCAATTTTGAAATCTGACATGGGGCTAGACATTTTGTCAATTTCCCAGCTGCCCCTGGTCATGTGACTTGTGCCAGCACTTTATGAGGGAACTGCTTTCTGACAGACTGTTGTTTTTCTTTCTCAATGTAACTGAATAGAACACAGTGGGACATGGGTTTTTACTATTGAGTGCTGTTCTTGGATCTACCAGGCAGCTGTTATCTTGTGTTAGGGAGCTGTTATCTGGTTACCTTCCCATTGTTCTGTTGTTAGGCTGCTGGGGGGGGGAAAGGGAGGGGGTGATATGACTCAAACTTGCAGTATGGCAGTAAAGAGTGATTGTAGTTTATCAGAGCAAAAGTCATATGACTAGGGGCAGCTGGGAAATTGACAATATGTCTACCCCATTTCAGATTTCAAAATAAAATATAAAAACATCTGTTTGCTCTTTTAAGAAATGGATTTCAGTGCAGAATTCTGCTGGAGCAGCACTATTAACTGATGTGTTTTGAAAAAAATTTTTTCCCATGACAGTTTCCCTTTAAGAAATGTATAATGTGTGCTTAATTGCAGAAGTTAGAATATGCATGGTTAACTCTAGCTCAGAAGAAGCTCACTTTTATATCCAGATACCACACTTAAAATGGAATGGGTTTGATGAGCATATTACATAGTTACATAGTTAAATTGGGTTGAAAAAAGACAAAGTACATCAAGTTCAATCCTCTTCAAATTAAACCCAGCATACACACACACCCCTCCACTCTTTCACACAAACCATATATGCCCATAGCTATACTTAACTGTAGAGTTTAGTATCACAATAGCCTTTGATATTATGTTTGTCCAAAAATCATCCAAGCCCCTCTTAAAAGCATCAACAGAATGAGCCATCACAACATCACCCGGCAGTGCATTCCACAACCTCACCGTCCTGACTGTGAAGAACCACCTACGCTGCTTCAAATGAAAGTCCTTTTCTTCTAGTCTGAAGGGGTGGCCTCTGGTGCGGTGATCCTCTTTATGGGTAAAAAGGTCCCCTGATATTTGTCTATAATGTCCTCTAATGTACTTGTAAAGTGTAATCATGTCCCCACACAAGCACCTTTTTTCCAGAGAAAACAACCCCAACCTGGACAGTCTACCCTCATAATTTAAATCTTCCATCCCTCTAACCAGTTTAGTTGCAAGTCTCTGCACTCTCTCCAGCTCATTTACATCCCTCCTAAGGACTGGAGTCCAAAACTGCACTGCATACTCCAGATGAGGTCTTACTAGGAAGCTATGAAGAGGTATAATTATGTTTTTATCCCTTGAGTTTATAAAAAACCCAAGATCCTTCTCATGTAAGGAAACTCCCAACACACTGCCATTTAGTAAATAACTTGCATTTAGTAAATAACTTGCAACTTAGACAAATCACTCTGCAGAGTGGCAACATCCTGCATGGAACCTATAGGTCTGCACAATTTAGTATCATCTGCAAAAATAGAAACCGCACTTTCAATGCCCACATCCAGATCATTAATAAACAAGTTGAAAGCAAGGGACCCAGTACAGAGCTCTGCGGTACCCCACTAACAACACTGGTCCAATTAGAAAATGTTCCATTTACCACCACTCTTTGTAATCTATCTATCTAGCCAGTTCTCTATCCAGGTACAAATACTATGTACCAGGCCAACATTCCTAATTTAACCAGTAACTTTTTCCGTGGCATTGTATCGAATGCTTTAGTAAATCACTAAGTAAGTCTTAGTAAATCACATCCACTGCCATCCCAGAATCAAGGTCCCTGCTTACCTTCTCATGAAAAGAAATTAAGTTAGTCTGGCAAGATCTATTATGCATAAAACCATGCTGGCACAAACTCACAGTATTTTTATTTGCTATGAAGTCCAGTATCCTATCCTTTATTAATCCTTTGAAAAGCTTTCCTACCACCGACCTCAGACTAACTGGCCTATAGTTTTGAGACTGAGAACGGGATCCCTTTTTGAATAGAAGCACCACATTAGCAATTCGCCAGTCTCTCAGCACCATGGCAGACCTCAACGAATCCTGTAAAATTAAGTAGAGAGGTTTGGCAATCACAAAGATAAGCTCACTAAGTACCCTGGGATGAATACCATCTGGCCCTGGACCTTTTGTTTATCTTAATAAGTCTCTTTTGAATGTCATCATGTGTGAACCATGCATCATTAGATGTATTATTAGAACTGGGACTATTAATAAGGAAACCTTCATTAGCTGGTTCCTCATTTGTTTAGACAGAGGAAAAGATGCATTCAGAATCTGAGCTTTTTTATTGTTCTCATCAACTAGCTGACCCCCCTCTGATAATAAAGGTCCCACCCCTTCCTGGTTCATTGTTTTACTATTAACATATTTAAAAATAATTGTGGATTCTTTTTACTGCTTACTGCAATATCCTTTTCCATATCGATTTTAGCTTGCCTTGCTTTTTTGCATGATTTATTGGCCTCCTTGTACTTTATAAATGATTCAGCTGTCCCAGCTAACTTGAAAGCCTTAAAAGCACATCTTTTCTTACCCACCTCAACACCGACACTTCTATTGAACCAAAAAGGTTTTGCTTTGCAATCACATTCCTTGCTTACAAGGGGAACATACTGACATATATTTATTAAGCAGCATTTTAAAGACTTCCCATTTTTGTTCTGTGTTTAACCCGGTGAAAAGCATTTCCCACTTAATATGTTGCAGAGATGCCCTTTTACTGTCAATGTTTTCGTTACTGCCTTATAGAATTGCCTCTGCAACAGAATCTCAAAGGAGACCTTGTTATGATCACTATTCCATAAATCAGTGATCCCCAACCAGAAGCTCTCGAGCAACATGTTGCTCTCCAAAACCTTGGATGTTGCTCCCAGTGGCCTCAAAGCAGGTGCTTATTTTTTAATTAATGGCTTAGAGGAAAGTTTTGGTTGCATAAAAAACAAATGTCCTGCCAAACATTCTCTCCTGTAGGCTGCCAGTCCATATAAGGGTTACCAAAAAGCCAATCAGAGCTCTTATTTGACATGCCCATGGACTTTTTCATGCTTGTGTTGCAACTCTTTTTTAAATTTAAATGTGGCTCACGGGCAAAAAAGGTTGGGGACCCCTGCCCAAAATGCTCACCCACACAAATGCTAGAGATAAGTTCAGTATTATTAGTTATTACAGGATCCAAAAGAGAGTTATTCCTAATAGGTTCTTGAATGAGCTGGGAATCATAGAATGCCACACTGCTTTTGCTCAGTATAAAGGTGTCCATTTTGACGGCCATACACAGGCAGATAAAACTGCTGTATGGCCTCTAACGGGTCTTCCCAATCGATATTGCCAAACAAGCTGATCTTATAGTGTATGGCCAACTGAAGAGACGTCCTTAAGAGCGCAACCATATTGTTAACTAAAAATTAACACAGATATTACGATTTTCACCATGGTCCATTAGATGTAACTGTAGAAAGACTTAATGCTATGTAAATGATATCCTTACATTTTGCATTACACTATTTTATATAGAAAACAAGCCTACCTAATATGCTAATAACTACTTTTATCTGTGTGTTTGTGTGAAGCTAGCTTCAAGTATTCACACAAATCAGTCTCTTAAAGGAGAATTCAACCTGTAATAGCCATGTGCTTATGATAATGATCACTGTAAAATAGATCAGCCATCAGAACATTTCTTCATAAATATTGGTGGATGTACAGTGTGTTGAAAATAAAGTTTGGTGGTCAACATTGTAACTTAGGTCCATCAAATTTGGCCTGTTTGTAAAACAAAAATTACTAATACTGTTGCCAACAGGCAGTTACACACCGCACAGGGTAAAAATCTTTCTGACCCCAAACACACACAAACATATAATTCTATTTTTTGTTAGAAAGATATCCAAAAAATACTACTACCTAACAAATAATTCATTACCATATCCCTTGGTAGGCAACCTTAATGTCTTTACAGTAAAAACCCTGCCTCTTCTGATATGAATTCTTTCTTCCACTTTCATTGGATATCCTCTTATTATCAGTATTATCCTATGGAAACAAGATAATTAGATCATTTTTCATAGTGACAAGCATATATTTGCATGTTTGTTGTATATCATCTAACGTGCCCTTTTTCCAGGTTCTAGTTTGCATTATTCATTATTTAAGGTTAGTTACCCTCATCTCTATTTTCTCCTAGCTCTCCCGTGTGGGGTTAGTAAAAGAATGCCAAGAATTGCAAACAAATAGTTTATATTTGTATACTCTGCAATTTTCTGCACCAATTTTTACTAGCTCATCACCTTGTGACAGTTGGCAACGTTATAAAACCTGAGATGTGTTAGTGAAGCCACATCTAAAAATGTTGTAGAAACTGCTCAAATGTTGCTTGCAGTTTTACCTGGTAGAATTGACCAAGAAACTTCTGGTTTTACTCTACTGAGCATGCAAAATTATGACTCTGCACTAGGGAAATGCCGACACAGGGATGAGACTAGCTTTTTCATGGGCTGCAGTCTTCTGTGAAATGGAGCACCAGTCTGGGGGAAAAACTTTTTGAAGTCCAAACTAAAGGGTTGTTGGTGATCTGTACAGCTGATGGGGAATTGAATGTTCTGTGCCAACAACTCCACTGTGTCAGTAAATCAAAATAGTAAAGGAAGTAGACTCTCTGCAAAACTTTTATTTCATGTTGTGTAACCTGAGAATCTGCTGGAGTTCTCCTTCCTTTATTATTTTGATTTACTGAAAACCTGGAGCTTTCCAGATAATGGATCTTTCTGTTATTAGGATATTCATACCTTAAGTCTACTAATAAGGTATATAAACATTAAATAAACCCAATAGGCTGGTTTTGCTTCCAACAAGGATTAATTATATCTTAGTTTGGATCAAGTACAAGGTACTGTTTTATTATTAAAAAGAAAAAGTAAATATTTTTTTGGCTTACGTGGATAAAATGTAGTCTATGGGAGATGGCCTTTCCATAATTTTGAGCTGTCTGGACAACTGATCCTGTTTCTGTACTGTAATACCTGCCGTTTGCAAGTAAAGTTGCCTAGAAACCTGCATAATTAGTAAAATTGTATAAGAATGTAAAGCATACATGCACTTACTTTTGCTCAAGCCCAAAAGTGGACAAATTGAAGATAATTGCCAAATGAACATTTAGACAGGCCCGGATCACATTTTTAACAATTTATGTCAATGGGTAGTTCCCTAACATTTTACCTCCCCTTGCAGTGAAATAGGCTTTTTGTGCTTCGGATGTATGTGGCTCTAATGAACGAGGCCCAATGCATCAAGTTGAGTCAGCAGATAATAACAATTTAAAGGAAACCTGTCATGATTGAGTTAACACTAGGAAGGAAATACAACTTTTAAAAC
>CM044435.1:89976910-89992913 GCA_024363595.1 Xenopus borealis | reverse complement strand
CGGCGAGAAGTCGCCAGGCGACAAAATGCCCCCGAATCTCCCGTCTGCCCTAGCCCTAAGCGCTGATGGCAGAGAGCAGAAGAGATAAAGGGTCATTTACTTACTAGGAACAATGTGCATAGTGCAGTTCTCTGACCCAATTCTTCGAGTTTTTTTTCCTCTATGCAGTATCTATGCGCACCAAATTGCAGCTGCCACTATTGCAGCCATTGCATCAAAATAAATGTAATTCTCTACTTTATTCCCACTCTAGGTACCCTGGAACTACTGTTATGTTCTGGGTGGTGGTAGCTCCAGTGCTCCCAAGTGTCAATAGGTGATTCATCTGAAGAGGCAAGACTGATACAATGGTGCTTAGTGCAACTATTTGGAAGTGCGAAGAATTGTTTAGATGCAAGTACCTATAATTTACATAGATACATGCAATATTTGTGTCCATTGGTCTTAAATTACCATTACACTATTTGTATACACTTGTGGCCAATTTCTACTAAAAGACCATTAGCCAAATTACAATGATCAGGATTTTTGACCACTGGGCCAATAATCGGATTTTAATGGGGAACCTTCGGAGGAGGTCCACATCAGTCCTTGCCAGACTGGATTTTCAAATCTGCCTGATCAGCCAGATATTTATCTAAACCTCTAGATGGCACCATTGATGGATAACCCGACAGCTTAGTCTTAAAGGGTTGATTTAGCAGATTGTGTTGCCAACTGGGCTACCTAAATACAGAGTACTTTATAGGGCTCGTCACCAAAACTGTACTTTGTGCAACGTAATGATCTCTAATTACTGGGGATGCAAGGGATGGCACCCAGGCCCACACCTCCTTGGGGCCCATTGGAACCACAATAATCAGGAGGACGGTAATTCCAGAGGGAAGGGGATCCAAGTGCACCTAGGCTCTGCTATGGCTAGTTATACCACTGGTGCAACATACAGTATTGTAACAAATCAGCATGTGGTTCCCACACTTGGCAACAGGTGCAATGGCAATATGCACAAATGTTTTTAATCACAATTATTGCTACCTATATGATTTTTCCTATTTAATCTACTACTGTGCAGTTTATTTTTCTGGTGGGAGGAAGGTGAATGACTATTTTCTCTAAATATGGGCTGCTGTTATATGACAGCAAAGCTCAACTTAGCAATTTGTTCTGCTATAAATAAGCATGGCATAATTTAAAAAAAGTCACAACAAATAACCTCATTGCATCTAGAAATAAACACATTCATGCTTTAGGCACTTCAGAAAAACACATGTATGCGTCAGCCGCCAGCGTAGAATTAATCCTTTTCTCTTGTTCTCTGGAAAGATGCGAGACAGTAATTCTTCAGCAATGCATATAATTACAGTTCAGTGAATAGAGCAGTAATCCCAGACACAGTTTTTGGGGACTCTGTGGCTGTGTAATGATGGTAAAATGAATTCTGGGGGAAAAAAATGTCTGGAATAATAACATTTGTTCATGTTTACCTACAGCTGAGAGAAGATCATAAATATGTTTTTTGATAGATCTAGGACAGTGAATTCCTTCTGGACATTTATATCAGAAATTACATTGAGAGGGAAAAAAACAGTTGTTGGGCATATAGAGTAAGTGTTGAATGGGTGGAGCGTTGATTCACGGCAGTGGAGACTGCATATGTTCTGGGGAATTGATAACATCAGGCTTTTGATTGGCTGAATATAAACTACTTCCTTTAGAAGATAAATGGGGTTATGTAATGGAACTAAGTTTGCCCATGAGCAGTAACCCGTAGCATCCAATCGGCAGGTAGAATTTAATGACCATGTTATTAACATCTAATTGGTTGCTATGGGTTACTGCTACTGGGCAAACGTAGTACCTTCTATTACATAAGAGGGAAATACTCATGGAAATATGACAAATGAGAATGATGGATGCAATATGTATGTGCTGCTAAACCATGAAACAAGCTTAAGCTTTCAAAAAAAAATCAATGCTGTGGTTGGACTGCATTTATTAAGCAAGGGATTGGTCAGTTTTGACAGTTCATTTATTAAAACTCAAAAAAGTTGTATTATTGCTGTTGCATCAGGAGTAGTTTAACCAAGAAGCTGCACAAAATGAATTGCAATATACACTGCAATGAATGCACACTGCAAGCTGTGTAGCTATTGCCATGGGCAGCACAGTGGTGCTGTGACTGTTTTGTAGCATTGGGGGCCTAGATTTGATTCCTGCATGGGCACTATCTGCAAGGAATATGTATGTTCTCCCCTTGCTTGCATGGTTTGCCTCCAGGTACTCTGGTTCGCTTCCACACTTCAACAACACAATGGCAGGTTAATTGAATTCTCATAATAAAGTTTTGATGTGTAGCGTCGACCTTGTAAGCTCCACTGGAACAGCTGAACAACTGCTGTGGAATAATCAGTGCTTTATAAATAAATGGATAATAGTAGACAAATTGCCTTTATGAAGAAGTAGCAGCCACTGGTTCCAAATTATTCTACCCAAGCCTTGCAAGCCACATACTGGCCACATAATTTAACAGGCACTGATGTAACTAGAGTTGCATGGGGTTGAGTACAAAGTGTATTTTCTGGACCATCAAAGACAAATCTCCCTCTTATACCCATCTGTTTCCAATAAGCATGCACTCATATTCCATAACTGTGGGATTATGCATTCATTTTTGTCTCTGTGCTAAAAGATCTAATTATATGAGTCCATGTAAATTAGAGAACAAAGTTCCCTCTAAGGTATGCATTAGTGCATGTGCAACCAATAGTATAATGAACAGCACCTTCTTGTATGAATAAAAAGCCTTTATTTCCAAATGGCTCATACCAAGTACATCAACATTTCAATCCGTTCCCCGGCTTTTTTTCAAGCATGAAAAAAAGCCCGGGAACGACTTGAAATGTTTCTGTACTTGGTATGAGCCATTTGGAAATAAAGGCTTTTTATTCATACAAGAAGGTTCTGTTCATTATACTATTGGTTGTTCTTCAGTGAATGTTGGCCACAACAGAACGCGCACCTGTATACCTGGGGAATATTGTGCTGACAAGGATTTGGAAAGTCTAGTGCGTGCGCATTTTGAGGTCAGCAAATTGTGGTGCGCACAAAAGTTTTAAATGAGCATACAAAAGAATTTTTTTGTGCACATCCCCTACAAGGAATTAGAGGGAACATTGTTAGAGACCCTACAGAACCGGTATGTAGTCATGACTCCTTCATCTTCTGTAGATATGCCATAGGAGCTACATTTTTTGCATATGTGATAACGGTATAAGAACTACATCTTCTGGCAGTGTTCATTAAGCATCGACTACTTCATAAATACCAACTACAGGCCATGCCATTGCGAGGCATTATTGACACCTATGTGTGGTTTTATTTCCCACTGCTAATAACAGAGTGTGCAAACACACACTCATACAGACAAATATACAGCACAATATAGAAGTCTAATCTCTGACTTTAATTAAACTAAGACATTATGCTGAACTCAGAGTAATATCTGACTCTCTTGTATGGAATCATAGGGGAGTAGGCAATATTGAATGCATGCTCTTTTTTTCTATGCTGGTTTATTTTTCTCCCCCTTGGTTTGAGTAAGTGATGACTTTTGCATTGCCCTGCAGCTGTTGTTTGACTACAGTTTCATTAGGGTTTCAAGTCTCTTATATGCTTCTTCATTGTGTTGTGTGATTAAATTCCAAAGCAGCTTTTAATTCTCTTTTAATTTTACTGTGGTTGGTTGACCCCTAGCAAAAGATTTTCCTTGCCCTGTTACTGGCTTGCATGCACTTTGGGCAGGCTAGAGGGACAGGGGGGACACAGGATGGCACAAATGCAGGCAAGAAAAGTGGGCTTTAACAGCATTGGCGAAGTAGGGGGAATGTGCTGTGCAGTGTGGGTAGAATGTGGGTTTTACTAGGTCAGGGTCCTCACTCCACTGAATCCCCTGCCATCATAGGCTCTGCTATTTTGAAGTTACACATACATAATTATGATTTTAACCCCAACTATAAGTCATAAGGAAACAGCCTGTTCTGTTAAAGGAAAACTATACACCCTGAACAATGTAGGTCTCTATAAAAAGATATTGCATCAAACAACTCATTTGTAAAACCCTGCTTCATGCACATAAACCATTTTCATAATAATACACTTTTTAGTAGCATGTGCCATTGGGTAATCATAAATAGAAAATTGCCATTTTAAAAAATAAGGACAGCCTCCTGGGATCCTAGGATCCAACGGTGCACACAAACATACCAAACAAACTATAAAGTTAGGTCACACGAACCAATTAACAGACAGAGTTCTGTCTTTTGCTTCAACACTTCTTCCCTTTACAGTTAGAGTTGAAATATTTCTGGTCAGGTGATCTCTGAGGCAGCACACAGACCATCACCCAATGGGGGTTCAAGGCAAGAGATGTAAAAGGGCAATATTTACTTAAATATATATTCCAGGTAGGTAAGATTATTTAATATGTCACTTGATTTGATATAAACTATCTGTTGCTCAAAAATTCATTTTCGGGGTATAGTTTTCCTTTAATAACAGACAAGCCAAGGCAGTGTGGAAACTGGAGACTTGGCTAAGGGATGATGCATTGTTTCATGGGTCAGAAGCAATTACAGTTATATAAAAGGCACACATGATATTTTTATTCAATATTTGCATTTCTAGCATTGGGTATATCATTACAAATAATGAAGATGAATGTACTCTGGGTAACTTTTTCTATGTGGAATAGTTTTTTCTCAATGTTTTTGTAATAGATTTTTTGGTATGTTCAGCCTAAATCAATGTGACTGGAGGCATCAATACACCCTTCATAACCCACAATATAGCATCTCAGAATATCCCTGCAATAATATGAATGATGCATCCCTTTATTTTGGCAACTGGTGCATCTTATAATTAGTCGGGGTCCTGTGTGCCTTGTGAAACCTCTTACATCCTTATTCATTTTAGTGCATTGTGTTATTATTCATATATATATGAATGATGCCACATATATGATGTTGGTGGAGAAGATGTTGAGAGCTTTAGGAATAAGAGTGGAATGGAGTTCAGTGACTAAAAATGCAGGCTGCAGGCCAAGAGCCTTTATAATGGTCATAAAGCACCAAGTGGTTTCTTATATGTTATACTGAACAGTAAGAGGTGCATTATATTGTATTATACATTAGCTTCAGTTAGTTCAATGGCCCAAGTGATATCACGAAAGTCTGATTATAACTGATGACCTTATTAGGCAATGGTAGTTAAAAATTATATATTTTACAGGATTGTAATGGTTCTTGTGTATAATTTAAAAATGCACTACTGTATATCCTAGCAGTAGCAGGCATTTATATTTCACAGTAAGTGCAATTGCTTTATTGATCCTCGTTAGCATTGACAGAAGCATTGTTCATTACTTGCTATGGTTCAATGGCAGCAGGTTTTGTTGTCTGTAGGATATCCTTTAGCCTCAAAGGGCTTGTAATTCCAGTAGTGTATCTGCTTCACAAACTGAGACTCTATTATTGAGATTGGTTTATGTGCTTTTTTTATTGGGGACCCCAAAATCGTGCTTGGGATCAATTATATGGCTCATTTTAATCGCTGTTTCCTATTATGGGATTAAAAGACACGCCATTGGCGGCATAGGTCATGAAACCTTAATTTAAAGAATGGCATGCCGCAGCATTTGCAGATTATTTTAGCCACCAGTTGTGTACTGAACAAGAAGAACAACAGGTGATCTACTAAGAAGCAAAGAGAACAGATAAAGATGGCTTTGGCTACAAATGCTCATGATCTATATGTTTAGAATCCAGATGCTTGACGTAATGCTAATACAAGGGGGTGGGGATTTACACAAACTGAATTGGGAGTCCAGAGGGATTGCCAGAAATTCAATATTTTTGTGATTTATTAACACTTTCCTAACTGTCAGTAAAGTGGTTAATGAATTGACCCATATATCATAGCAGATCAATGTGTCAATTTGTCATAATGTGTTTGACTGCTTTGAGTATTCTGTCTATTTCTCCTTTGCCCTCCCTGTGCCAGGAGGAATTAACACTTCAAGACCTTTAGCCTGAAATTCACTCATCCAGAAAGGCCTGTACAAGACTTGTTAGCTCACAAGCTGATCTCTTCATTATAAAGCATGTCCTGCAAAGATTCCAGATTCCGGAGTAGACTACTGAAATATCATTTCTCACAGCAGCTGTCAAGGTTCTTACCAAAAAGAACAGTCAGGTTGTTAGGCAATATTATCACACTGGTGTCTAAATATCAGAATAGATTAAAGCCAGGTAAAACAATTGTCTGAACCAACTGATAACCCTTTGAATTATTTCCATGCTTGCCCCCCCGCCCCTTATTTTAGAGCAGCTACAGCAGGGGTGTCCAAAATGCGGCCCAAGATGGATATGAATGTGGCCCAGTTTGAAACGCTCAGTTCCTGAGAAAATGTCATGTTGCAAAGGATATAGGAGGAGGGGGACTCAGCCCATTGCCCAGTTAGTAATAATAATATAATAATAAGTCTATTTAATATCCAGGTGTCCCTTATTCCAGTGTATAGCTCCATCTGGTTATCCAACTGGTATTGTAGTTTTTTTTTTTTACTTTACTTTTACAAATCAAATGTGTTTGTGTATTTCATGTGTGGCCTATACATGGTATGAGGCACATTAAAAACAATTGTCCTTCTCTGTTATTAGGGAGAACTTTTTTCGACACCTTAGCAGTGGTTGGCATATTATACTGTAGGTTGCAGAGAGGTCACTCACTAGCCAGAAGCTTAGACATATGGAAAATACATTTTGTACAAAATCAACCCAGCTATTTGACCACTCAAACATTTGTGTTTATTCCCATACAGATACATCATGTAATGTAAACTATTATTGCAGATATTCTGCTTGATAAGGGTGTGACGCAAGCAATAACCATAGAACCAAACACCAATCAGAAGTATAAATTAAACTTACATAGTGGACATTTTCTTATGGATAATAGTACTTCTGCCGGAAGAATATCTGAGAGAGGTGAAGATGAAAAATCAATGGGAGGATCTATAAATGGATACATAAAGTATGCAATAAAGCGTTTTAGTAAGCTTCGATTAACATGGGAACATCTTGATACCATAAGACAAAGGGGGGTGAAAATTGATTATTATCATCTGTCTTCCTATGAGACTAATTCATAATCTGTCTTGTGATCCAAACAGCTTTTCATTTGTTATTCTTTATTAAAAATAAAGCTAGACAGAATTAATGTAAGATAAACCCTTCTTTGCCTTGTGGCACAAAGCTGAACATTTACAATTGGCCAAGCAAGAATGGTCCAGCCCCAAGCATGCCAGCTGTGTCAGATATAGCTTACCAACAGATGTACAGCACAGGGCGTAGTGTTTTTCTGAAAAGGTGGAGATGTGTCCCCATAGAGGGGAATGTGTACTGCTGTCACAGTCACACTATGCGTTCTAGTTATCATACATAACCCCAGAGATTGTTACTCAAATCCTTATATGAAAAAACTGCTCGAGGCTTTCATGTGATATATTCATATATAGTAATTCTGTCTTATTTAAAAACTTGAGGGCAGATTTATGAAATCAAATATTCTTGTTTTTTCCTTATTCATTTTCTTGTATTGTGGTTGCTGGAGCCTAAATTTCTTGCATTTGTCATTGTGCTAGAGGCCCATGAAAATCATTCTTAAATTGTGTTCCCCTGTTGTGGGTAACCATCGAGTGCACACACATCAGAGTTAAAAGTAAAATTGTTTTTGATGAGGTATCCAGACCCCTCAATTTATTCTACTGCTGAAACCCCCGAGCTCCTAACTGTTTATTCAAGAAAAGTGCAGCTAAAAGATATTCAGCTGTAGGAGGGTAAATATCTGCAGGAGGGTAAATATCTGCAATAGCTTACTCTAGGGTTGAGAGCTAAGATCATGGTAGTTAGCTCAGGCTCATGAACAGGAGATTCCTGGAGTAATGCACCACTGTGAGCATCCACATATGTTATTTGTAGATCTCTTCTGTGTACAAGTCAGTCAGGTTGACCTTTACACCATCAATGCAATGTCCGATACATGGTCCACCTATGAGTCCCACGTAAGTCATGTTGTACCAGTTTGGCCAAATCTAATGTTCACCATCTGAAGGTAGTACACCATTTATTAAATAGCATTGCATAGCAAAATATATACATTTATGGGAGAAAACTCTGTCTTTTGATGCTTTGGTCGCACCTATGAGCCTGCACTTGGACTGCTGGGAAAGGATTGTGGCACAGATACAGTTACATTCGTCATGATGTTGTAGGAAGGTGAGGTTTCAGATACAAAAGAATTTACTAGTACTCTGACCCATAGTGTGTATTTCTAAAAAGACTTTTTGGATCTATGTGATTTCAGATTTGGAAAAATGAAATTGAAAATTTTTGAGAAATTGAGGCAGTTTTGTAAATGTTATTGTATTTGGTTCCTGCGATTTTTAAGAAAAATCTAAATTGCGACTTTGAAAACCAGTGTTCTGTTGAAAGATACGTTATGCCATTGACGTCTTTGGCATATTGACAGGTTGTAAGTGACAGGATTTGTATTTTTTTGAAAATCAACATTGCAATTTTGGGCAACAATTTGCACTAAGAGCAAAATTATAACCACAAATACTAACACATTTGCACTTTAGTATAGAGTAACTAACAGGAGCAGTCCTATCCTCTACCAAGGAAAAGTAGGGTAGTGTATTTTATTAACACAACCAAACCAGCAATATAATGTGAGAATCAGGGTGATGACCTTTCGTCCAAGCACTATGTGAGGGCCCAGCTGCCAGGGAACAGCTGTGAGTGTGTCCCAACTCATGCTATATGTTATATAGCAGATGTTACACATGGTGCTGCAAATTGTGGAAAAGGGCTCACCATAAAGAACACCAGGCATATAGAGGCAGATTTACTAAGGGTCTAAGTGAATATTCAAATTAAATTAAAAATTTTAAAACAAATTTAGAAGTAGTTTTGATCTACTTCGACTACTGAATAGCCCAACGTTCGATTTGAATTGAAAAAAATTGAATTTCGAAGTACTTTCTCTTTAAAATCCTTCGAATTTGACACTTCGCCACCTTAAAGCTGCCGAATTGCCATTTTAGCCTATAGGGGACCTCCTAGAACCCGTACTGAAATTTTTTGTCCTGAGAAATCGAAGAATGCATTGGAACAATTTCAATTCCTAATCCTATTTGGTCCATTTTCGATCGAAAATGCCCCAACAAAAAAAATTTATGGTTTAATGTCGAAGTTTTTTAACTTTGAAATTCGACCCTTAATAAATCTGCCCCATAGAATTATAGGCGATTGCGAATATTGTGTGTGGTGTCCACACACAATGGCAAGAATGAATATTATCTTGCTCACCTTTCAACATAAAAGTAGTAGTCCTCGGCCCAGGTAAGACAGGGATACAGGGACCGCTATGCCTTCCTAGAACTCCTCCTGGTCAGCAGTATGGGACAGAGATCAGTCTGATACAATAGCTCTAATCTATTAAATAATCTCTAGGATAAATAAAAAAATGGTGCTATTCACGTATGAACCAATATATATATTACATCAAAACTCAATAGTTTGTATTGCTGTACTACAATACACTATGGGGCAGATTTACTAAGGGTCGAAATTTGGAATGAAAGAAATTTGAAATTCGATCAGGGAATAGTGAGGGAATAGTGGGGAATTTGAAAAAATCGAATTCAAATTTTTTTAGCTCAATTCGATCGATTTTTAAGCGATCGAATTTTTCTTTTTCGATCTTAGGGAATGATCCCCATTTTGGTAGGTTTAATCTGGCAAAGTAGGTGATCGAATTTAAATTCAAAGGGGAAGTATTCGACCATCGAATTTTTGAATATTCGAATAAAATTAAATTCGAATATTCGAATCATTCGAATTCGAATATTTGATGGTCGAATTTGGCTGAATTTGCCTAATTTGCATATTCGAAATTCGAATTTGTGAATATGTGAATTTAGTAAATCTGCCCCTATGCTTTTACAATATACTAACTTGTGATTTCCGAGCTCTATTTCACTAGAATTTGATACATTTTAATAGTTATGAGCATTACCTGCCGTTTAATTATTCTGTCTCTCGAGTAAAGCAGTTTAACAAGCTTTTACATTTTTTGTTTTTTAATTTCTACATATTGCATTGTGTAACCAGTAAGAAAGTGGTGCCCTTGTTGCTACTTAAACCAAATCTGCTGTGTTACTTTAAAGTTGTAAGTCAGACACTTGGCAGCTCAGGAATCCAAACAGTCTGCGTAAAACATTTGAGCATGTAACTACTTATTTACCCTTTGATCCCGTTCGCTCATATTTTTTTTCTTTTTGCTGAAATAGCATCCCCACATGACAAGCCTTAGGTAATGAAATGGATGATCACTGCTGACCTATGTAATTTACAGGATTTAAGGCATATGAATGAATCTAGCAATTCAACTAAAACTACAGTGTTTGCAAATTTGCAACAAATACACAAAAATCCAAATCATTGGATAGGAATATTGATATTTCATAATAGATTACTTTTTTACCTCTACTTGCTCAGATATACAATACAGTTTTGATCGAATAAAAATGAGCTTTTACGAAATTACTTCAGAGCAACAGGTTCCAGAAAATGACACAGGGTATTTGTTTATTAAAGATGCGTCTCATCTTTCCCAATATCTACAGCACCTACAACCTTTTGTAGACTACTGAAAGGGGTGAAATCTTTCCATATTAAATAGACATCATGGGTCATACATTCTATGGGCATAACCATTACCACACATGCCTGGTTCTTTTGGCTCCTAATGAGGCTGGGTACAAAATATTTCCCGGCACTAGTACTTTACACATTGAAAGACCATGAAAGAGAAAAGGCTAAAAAAATGACATAGATTGTTACACAGCCAATAGAAGACAGCAAATTTAGAGAATTAATTTAATAAAATTTACAGTAAAAACAACAAAATATACCAGGCATCAAACAAAAGGTAGATAAAATATTAAAACCAAATAGGACAAGAGGACTTGGAGACTAATTGGTTCACATAATGGACAACATATATCAACAACACAGTTTTCCTTTGGCACACCACTTACTGTTTCGTTTAAGGGTGCTTTCAACTCCTCAGCGTACTTCCAAGCCCAATTTACATAGTTAAAGTCCCATATGGAAGAAGCACACCAGTCTGTTTGGCAAAGCCTTCAAAGTATTTATTTCAAAAGAGTCAGCACAAGCTTTCAGGGGCAACCATTGCACCTGAGGAATGGGTTACCCCCAAAAGCTTGTGCTGACTCTTTTGAAATAAATACTTTGAAGGCTTTGCCAAACAGACTGGTGTGCTTACTCCATATGGGACTTTCACATGATGGACTCCACATACAGTCTGGCCATCCTTTTGTTTGGCCCCATATAAAAATATAAAGTCCATTCATAAACCCTTAATTCCCGTTTGCTCAACAGGGGACATCAGGTGCAATTAACAGGGTCCAGCCTAACAATTACCTTCATCTAACCCTGTGTCCAGAGCAGAACAACTGCAAGATGCAGAATTAACCTTCCAAAATGCTCTGTAGGCAAGATTTACATTAAGTAATGTGGAAAATGAGAGGAATCAGAGCATCTATGTAGCTACAATCAATGAGGGTGAAGTGAGCTCATCTACATGCAGCATACTGGACATACTATAGCATGGGGCAGCTAGTGTTTCCCAGTGCAGATAGCTCTTGTTTATTGCTCCTATATAGACTGTTTGCTAAGTTATCCAACTATAAATTTCAGCAGTTACATATTGCAAGGAAAAGAAGGGCAATGCTGTCCCTACAGAAATTTGCTGAGTGGGCCAAGATGAACCTAAGTCTCTATGGGAAACTCTCTGAGAGAAACAGGAATAAAGCGATGTGTTGAGTGGCAAGACACAACAGTAAATGATGCAATTTCTTAATGTAGGCTCATCCTTGCATGCAAGAAGAATATTAATATAATAGATTATATACTATATAAGAAGCAAGTCCACTTTTTTCCCCCAATATCTAGTATTATTCTCATTTGCTGTGAAACTGATAACAAGATTACATACAATGCCAAACAAATTCTGGTTTCAGAATGTAAATGTTACAAAAGTTACAACATGTTACTTTTTAAAATGTTTCATTATCTGTTTAGTCATCTTTCTTATTCCTCAACCGTGTCCTGTCTTCCCACTGCTCATAGAAGACTTTTGGCTGTTGGCCATCCCTTGGTGTTTTTGTATGTTGGAATAGACTGTGGAAAGGTGAACCACTCACAATAAATTAAGGCAACTCCTAAATTTAAAAAATAAAGGTGTGTATTGAATCAACCTACACTTGCAATAAAAAAAAAAAATACCACTATGAGCAGATTACAGAATTTTACTAAAAAGATAATTCAAATGAACAATCACCCAAATGCACACAATATATATATATATATATATATATATATATATATATATATTAAAAAATAGTCTAAAAAGTCGAAAATAGTTAGTTAATTTTAAAGTCTAAAAATTTCCAGAACTGGACTATGAATGTATGAATGGAGTAGGGGATAAAAGAGCAGTCAAAAATGAACACCTACTTAAACAGCTGACAACTGTGGTCACATGGATTACAGGAGTATCTTGAAGAGCCTCGATGAGTAGTGATGGGCGAATAAATTTGCCATGCATAGGTTCGCAAGGAATTTCTGCATTTTGCCACCCGTGAATGTTTTCACCGGCGAAAAATCCGCTGAGACAGAAAAAAATTGTTGTGCGCATAAAAATTGTCATGAGTCAAAATTATTTGGACGCCCATTGACTTTAATGCATTTGGACAAAATAGTCACACATTGACTTCAATGCGTTTCCGAATTTTCGGGACAGATTAGCCCATCACTATTGATAAGTAAAGCTATTGTAGACATATTTCCTATTTGCACTCCAAAAATGTAGTTCCATAACAGCAGACAAAACAATAGCACAGGTAACACAACACTATTTTTTCACCTCCCGACTAGTGCTAGTGCTGAACTTAATATTTGCCCATTAATTATGAAATATGTGTGGCTAAAATCTGAAATGGAATGTAAAGCTGTACTTTGCTTCTTGGTTCATATGAGCAGTCACTGGCAAATCACCAGTCCACCGAGTAAACTCTGTATAAACAAATCGTTCCCCAGTTGTATATTTTACAATAAGGAACGCTGTATTTGCTGATTTGCCTTTAAGTCATTAAAAAAAAATTTCCTCATTCCCTAACAATAGGAACATGTATGAGCGTTTTGATGCTTCAGAAATAGGTAAACTTCATTGAAAGTAAAAAGCAATCCCCAGAAAATGCATGCAAAAATAATGTCTAGAGATTTTTTAAGGCGTTAAGTCAGACAAGGTGATAAAATAGTACCAATGATACAGTATATAGCACCTGATGCATGATTTTCTATTGCAATACTGCTACTGAGAATAAATTGCCTTCCATGTAGATTATGGAAAATAAATCCTTTTTTAAGTTGTCATCTCCAAAAGTAGAAGAACAGAGGGAAGCAGAAATGCAGCTACACATAAAAACAAGAAAATTAATCTATGATGCAGCAGCAGATGTGCATACACTCCAAAAGAAAAGCCACTAAAACAAATAAATCAATGGATCAGGGTACTTTAGCGACTTCTAATAGAGCTGCACAAGTAGACTGCTCAGAGACCAAAACACTGAAGCTTTTTAGATAATTGTATCACAAACTGGCCTTAATGATTTATGCCTTGATTAAGATTTCATCTGGACATGGTAGGGTAGTCACACAGTGAAAAGGATTAAACAGAGACATCAGTCCATCCAGTTCAATCAATTGTCAATAATCATGCTATTAATATAAAGGATCATTTCAAATAATGTTTAATTTCGGAAACAGAAAATGATTTTATCAATATTCAGTGAAGTAAATCATTATTTAGAATTCCATTGTTTTCCAAAAAGATAAGACAGACAATGTAAAGACATACATTATGCAGTGCATCATTTAGCAGTGACTTTAAACTATTCAGTTAACTATTCAGTTATCATTATCACAAACCAAAAAAACTGCATTTTTTTTTCAAACCCTCTCCGAAATGCACTGTGACAAAGTACTTTTGTTTGAGGAGGCACTCCTGCCATAGTAACTGGCGAAAAAGCAAGTTGTGGAGATAAAACTTTAAATAATCCTTATACACCAATATTCATGGTATATGTGTTTAAAGGGCAACTAAACTGCTGAAAATTCGCCTGACAAAAAAAAATTCATATCGCGAATTTTTCACCAATTCGCGAATTTCACTAGAAATTCTCTATTTTTTCAGTGAAGTGAATCTGCCTAGATTCGCCCATCATAATTCACCACCCTTAGGGAGCTGATCATTATTGGATAATCTGCTTTTGATACAACAGAGTGACTGTAAAGAGATTGGCAGAAGGAAGAGGACTGAAAGTTCTTGATCTTTCCCTACTGCACACTGCATATTGTTTATAAATCTCCACAACCAGCAATAAGGGCTGGATTTACCTAGCGGACTCCCCTAGGCCCGCTGTCTTTTGTCACCCCCCTGTCCCCTCCCTTTTATTTGCTTAAATTTTCATAATCGGGATGGAGAAATAGAAATAGGCACACAGGAAATGTAAATTTCTGAACCAATGTGGGTGTGGTTGGGCAGCAATACCTTATGTCCACCATATTACAGTTAGTGGGCTGGTTATTTCTTCATATAACATATTTGAGGGTATTGAAATGGGACTATAAAAATCTTTTGAAGGCCTCCAATTGGACAGATACGCAAATGTATATGTATGGAAGCGGTCCAAGGCCGAGCTCACCCGACTACTGTGTCTCCTCCGTTGCTGCCAATGCATGATGCTTCACTCCGGTTCAGTATAGCACAACTTGAACTCACGTATCCTCGGCGCTATTTGATTACATAGTAATTATATAGAAACCTATCTCTTAATGATATGAATACGGTGTGTAAGACTTCTTTACAGAAGTGAATTGAAACACGTGTTTTAGAATTTATTAATGAGCACATTGAACACTAAATCTCTCATCACGTGGTGTGTATTGACTCTGAGGAAGTGCCGTGTGGACGGCAAGAAACGCGTCAGTCAGTCATGTAGCTTTACCCAATGTTAACACAATGTGTGTATCTCAATAAAGCCATAGAATTTGTAACGAAGAAAGTGTGACGATTCTCCTTCGAATAGCGCCGAAGATACGTGAGTTCAAGTTGTGCTCCAATTGGACAGCCCTGCCTAAGATAATGAGACTCTGGTCCTCTTAATGTACCCTAATGTAAAATGTAGGCTAGAGCACAGAGAGCTTAGGATAGCACACATCAGATATATAATGATCCTGCATGTCCCTCAGTCAAATTGGGCTGGCAAGAGAGGCAGTACAATTCTGAAAAACTCAGAATAACACATATACACCATACACCAGCCTGTTGATGCATCATATTGGTTACACCAGCCCACGATGGAAAACTGGGTGTTATTAGCTGCTGCGAAGAGACACCCAAGGCATCACACACGAAAAACATGGTTAAGGTGGCCATAGATGCACAGATAATATCATACAAAACAATTTTTCGTATAATATTCGGTGTATAGTGGGAAATAATAGTGTATGGTGGGAAACGAGCAGACCGTTATGGGCAGAAGACTTGGATATCGGTTGGTTTGTCAATCTGGCTGGACGGAAAATTTTGATCGGCTGCCTTTGAAGGCACCTGAACATCGGCCATTGTTAGTGCTGAATCTGAACCTGGACATCTGACGCTTCAGACCCCCCTTGTGTGACCCCCCACCTACCTGCTGTGTTTGCTTACCATGTGTAAGATTTAAATGGTATCACAGAAGAGATTAACTGGGCCCTGTATTGTTTAAACCTTAAATTCAGACTAATCCCCTGAA
>CM044435.1:89940137-89959708 GCA_024363595.1 Xenopus borealis | reverse complement strand
AGTTTTTATTTTTACACTGAACTGTTCCTTTTCTCTGATTTGGGCTTTTTTAATGCAAACGCATGTACTTTTCTCATTGTACCTTAATCTACATTTTTAGTAAATGATCAAGAGCCCAAGCCATAGAATCCACAAATACAAAATTACGCCAAATACAAGCTGTCAAGGTCATGTAGAAGTCAATGGAACCTGTCCTTCTTGCAAATATCTGTCTTTTGTATGTGGTTTTAGTAGATGCATTCAGTTGCTGTTGCATGATTGTTTATTTGTGAAAAATAAGTTTTTCTGATTTTTTTTCGGACCACTCATAGACTGTTTCCATTTTGTGCTTTTTATAATCAGATCTTTTAATAACGTTCATTGCATTCATGGTTTTAAAGAAAATCCCCTATATGTAATAACAAGTTTGCCAAGGGGAAGTGACACATAGCAACCAATAAGATGGTTGCTTTTAAACAGGTGAACGGTAACTTCTACCTGTTTATTGGTTGCTATGGGTTACTGCTCTTGGGCAAACTTAGTGCCTTTTGTTATGTAAACCCCAATGAGTTTAATTGTGGTTTTAAAAAGCCCTAATACCATTAAAATGCAACCTTTAATAAATTAGCCTAACAGTTAAACAGTTCACTAGAAGGACTAAGGACCAGGTGAAGACAAAAAGAAATAGCATAGAAAATATGTAACATTCTAACCAGATGTTCAAGCATTTGAAGCATATACTTCTGCTAATCCATGTTTCCTGGCTGCTAAGCCCACTTCTGTTGGCTTTGTAATTTATGCCCATGTAATCTATCTGCCTATTCTGGCCCATTAAAAGTCACATGTTCTATTCGATTTAAGGAAAAAGCTATATTCTTCTTGATACAAGCAGGCCTGGATTGTGCCCAGGCCACAAAGGCCTGGGCCTAGGCAAGATTTCAGGGGCACAGCCACATACTAAGTAGCACTAGGGACACGCAGCTCCCCAGTGCTCCAGGGGGGTTGGTGGGGTGTCACGTGGGCTCTAGGACCATGCAATTTAGAGGAGCTGCAAAGAGAAATCTGGGCCTGGATACAGGTATTCCTAATGCAAAAAACTCATTATCTTGAAAGCTCAGAATGAAAGGCAGACCATCTCTATTACTGCACATTTTAAGAAAATAATTGTAAATGCTTTAAAAAACAAACCCCTTTTCCTGCAATAATAACACAGTTCCTTGTACTTAAGGGTAATTAAGCTGCATAAATCAGTATGGGTTCTTTTAATGTAAAGCTTGTATATAAAAGATGGACTAATACGTCTCTTACAGCACATGGGTGCTGTAATATATTCATTCTTACTCATATCTTCCACTACTGTAGTACTCAGCATTTTAGTTTTTGACATATTTTACTTATTTATTTCTAATTACTTTTACATACAACTTGTCTTTCCTATGTGTAAGGAAACAGCACATTATTTTCCAAAGTTGCCCAAAGTTTCCTCGTGAGGCAACTTTGTGAAACTTCGGAAAACCAAGTTCTTTGAGTGCCGTCCCACCCTCTATTTAGATTCTAGCCAGCGGGAAGACTTTTTGGGGAGATTAGTCACCCAAAGAAGATGCAATTTGTCTCATGCTGACTAAGGGCCCTTACACACGGGCGTTTTTACCTGCGCTCCCCTGCGTTCCGTTTTGCTGCGTTCAGCCGCAGGGGAGCGCAGGTATAGACTCACTCAATGCTTTTCAATGGGGCTGTACTCACACGAATGCATGTAGGCGCCTACCCTGCGGCTGAACACAGCAAAACGGAACACAGGGGAGCGCAGGTAAAAACGCTCGTGTGTAAGAACCCTAAATCACTCCGAATGCATTTGTCAGCACTTTTAAACAATGTGGCAAATTAGCTGATTAACAGACGTGGAGGAAAATCTAGTCCTGTTACATTGATTTACGAGTCAGAGCCAAAGAACGGGACAGGTAGATGCTGCTTTTAATTTTCTAATTATATTTATATACATGTTGAAAATGTTTACATAATATAAAATTTAAAGTTGTCTAAAATAACCTTCTATTCTCAATATGCAAAATGTTCTTGGTTGAAGTTCCCCTTCGTCTTATAAGTGATGTGCACGTTTAAGTTCATGCAAATTTACATTCAGCTGTATATGTTATATCTCTAACAAGGACAGATTTCACTAAAGCTGCTCAATAATTCAGTACAATGTGGCTTCCTTTGTCACTATTGGATTGAGCTCTTGCATTGGTATAAACTGACCTGTTGAAGAATGCATCTATTATTGTTCTGCTGTCTCCTGCAGTTTATTGCATTATTAATCAGAGGAAATCTTCCATTGCTTTCATTAACTTTAAGTAGTGT
Organism: Xenopus borealis; assembly: GCA_024363595.1. Taxonomy (NCBI): domain Eukaryota; kingdom Metazoa; phylum Chordata; class Amphibia; order Anura; family Pipidae; genus Xenopus; species Xenopus borealis. Next base: position 89,957,371 of record CM044435.1, on the reverse strand, counting down.
CTAGTTCTGATTCCATTAGGCATTATCATGTCAAATAAATCCATGAACTCAGTGATTGTGTGTGGCTCATGACAACATAAGCTGAGAGTTTTATGCGCTGCCCATTGCATAGGAACCCCTTGGTAGGGTGATTTGTTATCTTCATTGGCTCTCATCTACTAGTAGACCTGGGGTATATGCACCTATTAAAATCTTATACAAGTAAGGGATCTGTTATCCAGAAACCCATTATCCAGAAAGTTCCAAATTATGGAAAGGCCGTCTCCCATAGACTCCATTATAATCAGATAATAAAAATTTTAAAAAATGATTTCATTTTTCCCTGTAATAATAAAACAATAGCTTGTACTTGATCCCAACTAAGATATAATTAATCCTTATTGGAAGCAAAACCAGTCTATTGGGTTTATTTAGGGGCACATCTACAAAGGGTCGAAGTGAATTTTCAAATAAAATTTGAATTTTTAAAATTTGAATTTCATAGTAATTCGATTCGATTCGAATTGAAAAAAGTAAAAATTTTAAATTGAAGTACTGTCTCTTTAAAAATTTTTTAATTTGACTACATTCTGTGTTCCTAATATGCACCTAAGTGCTAAAGGTAATGTCCAGCCACTATAATGAAAACAACATTTTTCTGGATAATGGAAAATGTATATTTTCCCGGAAGTTTTTAATAGGCATTAATTAGAAGTAATTAGATGTAAGTTCTTTGCAGATGTCATTGCAATAGGTAGGTAGGTCATTCCAATGTGTCTTTAGCTATTTGGTTCACTCAATGCTAGAATTTTGAAACAATCAGTTCTGCTTCAGACAGGACTCCCATAATTATTCCCACAATGCCTTGCACACCAGTTCTGCTTCTTATTGCCCTTCTTCTGTTAACCACATAACATGCAAGGCATTGTGGGAACTGTAGTCTTGGCTGAGGGAGAGCTGACTCCTTATGCAATATTTCAATGGGAAAGCAGTTCAGGCAATAGTAAGAGATACTGGTTTTCAATAGCAATTACATTTAAAATGAACTTACTTATATAATGTTTATAATGGAAACATTTTTATACTCTGTGTGGAGATCATATTTAAAGTGTTTGCAACCAGCAGATAGACAGACTGTAATGAACAGCAATAGCTGGGTGAGCCTGTGATAAAGATGTGAGAACCTAAGGAAAAACAATTGAGAATCCCTGCTACTAAAATGGCTTTTTATCTGTTCTCTATTTATTATCTATTATATGTTTATCTATTATCTATCTATTCTCTATTGTATCTATTATCTATTCATCTATTCTCCTTAGCTTCTTAGGCTGATGATTTGTTGGCTGCCTGGATTATTGTTACAATGTGAATTTTTGGTTTACTGACTCCATACTAAATTTACCCCTTCTGAAGTTCCTCTACACATTAACATAAGAATTAATGGATTCCCAACAGCTCAATAAAAGTTAATATTTTAGATAATCTTAGCTACCAAAAAAGCAGTAGATGGGATAATAAAACAATGAAAAGAAGTACACCTAGGAGAACCATGGCATTCAAAACACCCTTACCAACCAACAGTGGATATGACTGGGAAATAAAATGTTAATGGGAGACACCAATGCTGTCAGCACAAAACCCTAAAGCAGCCCTAGCGTTGCCACCATCTCACCCCCTATAACCTGAGTGTATTTTATCATGCTAAACCCCAGACCATCTTTTCCACATTTAGCATTTAATTTAGATGCATTCTACATGGCTGCCCTGATGAAGTCTGCAGGGTGAGATGGAAATTATACACATATCCAGCATTTCGCTCCCAACTGCACCCTAATTTCCCAGTTTCCCTAGGCCTCACAACAAACGTCACAATTATACTAACTCTAAGGAGTCATTTACAAACTGGAAATGCTGCTATTTCGGAATGAAGAATATGTCCTTACACTGAGATTTTTGATATTATTTACAGGGTCACTCCGTCATCTGAGAACCCCAATGCTGCTGCATCCAGTACGAGTCAGGGAAAACCATCTCTAAGGAGAATTAAGGGACGGATCCACAGAAGCAAAAGCTTGGATAGCGTTGAGCTCTGCGATTTTAATGTAAGTGTCTAGAACATTCCAGTTTCTTTAAGATTTGTTGAAAATCATCAGTTTTTTTCTTGGTAAATAAGTTCCTCTTGTGAGTGTGATTTCTTTAACTTAGCATTTTGCTCAGTCCCCAGGGTTGGAAGTTCAAACCTTAGCTGAGAACTGTTACTATGACAGTACTGCTCTTTTTCTTTCTGACACACATGGTGTGCCTTTCCATCCTTTCCAGAAATACTGCACAATATATGTTCCTGTTGCTTTCTTGAAGCTTTAAAACTCTTGATTTTTTTTTCTTACATTTTTGGATTTGTTTATATCTCTAAGATTTTTTGGGGAGATCTTGTATTCTGGCAAAGAGAAAGATGCCACTTGCAAGCTTTTTTTTTTTTAAATACCCTTTGTGTCTATTTAGTCTTGTGGTTGATTTGCCTATTATTTTTGTTTCTAGAACAGGGAAATGTAGAAGTAATATTCATTCTCTCTGTACTGTATTGTCAAATTGTTAAACAAAATTATTTATTAAAGGAGATAGCAGCTGCAATATTAGCTTGGTGTGACATCACTTCCTACCTGAGTCTCTCCTCGCTCACTTATAGCTATGGGCTCAGTTTAAAGCAGAGAAGGGAGGAGGGGAAGAGGAGCAAATTAAGCATGCTCATGCCCAGTGCAAGGTAGTTTAAGCCAAATCCCTCTGCTGCCCCCACCTGCTAATGTGGCACCCACGTTGAATCCGGCGCGCATGCGCAGAGCAGCACTGCCCATAAAAGTCGGGGCCCATAAAAGTCGGGGGCCCATAAAAGTCGGGGGCCCATAAAAGTCGGGGCCCACAGGGTTTTTCCTGGTGTCCCCCCAGGGCAGTTCGACACTGGTTTAAGCTGAATAAGGAAGTCTGATACAGAAGCCCACTTGTACACAATAGAAGGAAAGAAATGCACCAGTTTTGACAGAGGACTCAGAGCAGCACTACTTTGAGGGTTTATTAGTATATTTAGGTGGACCTTTCTGATAAGGCTTACTTAGTTTTAAACTTTCCTTCTCCTTTAAGGAGTGATATTGTGCCTGTCCAATGAAATCTTTCATGGCAAATACGAATATTCTTGCATGTGTCCAATAGTGGTCTAATTTACATAATACATTCATATATTTATAAAAATTTAATATTTTAAACTTTCACTTGTGTGATGTGTAAGTAATATATGTGACCATCTGTCTATGTATGTAGTGCAACTGTCAGTCACTCAAAAGGAAAGCTCAGGATGAGTTCATCAGCCAACCTTAGGGCTACATTTTCCCATCTTGATCTGCTATTAAAGTGATACTGGTAAAAAGAGGCAAGTGTCTCTAGGTGAAGAGGTTGAATAAGGCTAAAGTTATGGGGCAGGGAGTTGGGCTTCTACATAGCTTTCCAGTCCAGCCCTCATGTATACAGTGTGCTCATTGTAGGCAGGGCTGTCTGTATTCATGGGGCAAAGACAGTTATCTCTACTTCAGTTTGAATACAGTGTTCCCTAGACAGCCAGGAATGTATTCTGAGGTTTCTGTGGCTCCAAACCTTGAGTGCCATTCCTTGGATACAAGGTTCCAGGAATGGAAATGCTGCATTATTCAGAGACGTGATTTTTTTCATGTCAATATCATTTTAAATTTGTTGTGATTAAATTGACTATGTCTTTGCAAGGCTTAGTGACACTAGACACCAGAGAGAAGTTTAAATGGTGGGTGGGAAGGAAATATGGAAACAATAGAATGATGCTATTTCCCACTTCCAGATTGATTCAAAGATGTGAAGCACTTGGGATGCCCAGAACAGATGTTTAACATGTTTATAGCATGTGCTAATGCATCCACAACTCTACCTATTCAAGTAAATGGGAAGCAATCTGAGGAATAAGTTAGAGTCATTTTGATCACCACGATAAGTACTGCCATTCAAAGCCCAAATTATGCCATAGTTCTCTAGCTCTTTCTAAATCTCAAATATTTCACTTCTCATAAAAGGAACACAATTAGGGGGCAGATGTATATAGGGTCGAATTGAAAATTAGAATTTTGATTTTATTTTAGTGTAATTCGACTAGGCAATAGTCCAAATTTTATTTAAAAAAAAAAGGGAAATTCGAAGTTTGAAATTTATCATGTATTGTCCCTTTAAGAATTCAAATTCGACTATTCGCTATCTAAAACCTGCTGAATTGGTGTGGGGGGACCTCCTACAATCAATTTGGAGTAGTTTAGTGGACTTTTGAAAATATTTTAATCAAATTGATTTGAATTTGATTCGAAATTTGCAGGTCCATCCTCTTTACCCAACTATACAAATCCAATTTTTATAATACATTTCGATTGGTCATTTTTTTCCGCATTTTGCGTTTACGGAAGTATTTAGAAACTCTCATAAACTCGAAATCCAACCCATGATAAATCAGCCCCTTAGTATCAGATTAGTGTCTTTTGAAGGACAGGGAACTTACTGTCACAAAATATTAGTTTACATTTGCAAAGTTTTAAAGAATTTTCTTTATGCAGGAGAATATAGTTTCAAATATTATTTAATGTTATCTCTCTGTACTTGGTAAAAAAATGAATATAGGAATGAGAAATATCTATACATTTACTTATTTTTATTTCCCTCTGATAAATAAAATATGTTGTAAATAAATTAAGGTATAGTGACCCTTTAATTAAAATGTCGATGGGCAATTCACACGTCTGCAGTATTTCTCTAGGAACTTGATTTGCTAAAATTAAATGTACACTTCAGAGCAATAGAATTTGTTGTGGATCAGCGAATCTAGTAAAGTGCAGATGTGCAATACTTTAATTTGCATATGACACAGTATTTAATTAGCTGAATGTAAGCTACTCCATGCATGAGTATTATTGAATGGGTTCTGAAATGCAGTTTCTTAAAATGCATCTTGCCAGGTCTTCTGTTGTAACAAGGCAAGCCAAGAACTTTGGCTTTAGGGGGCACGTTACCCTAGATGCCCCTGGTAAATGTAGTAGTAGACTGTAGAGAGCACAATTGTGCTGCTTGCATTAGTGGTTCAGCCCTTACCCTGTACCATTCCAAAAGCTTAAGGTGTAAGAACTGGGTGGGGGATGAAGGAGGGCTCCTCACTCATTCTGCTGCCTCAGGTGGTGGGAAGGCCAGAAACATCACTGCACCTTGTACATCTGATCTGAAATGTGAATACAATGGACTTTTTAAATGGCCAGAACTGGTTTGTTCTCACCATTAAATTCTATGTTTTATGTCACTGTGATCTGTGCAATTTCTGTGGCGACCATATCAAATTGTGCATTTTTAGCTTGTGCCAGTCCTTGACATTGGCAAGATGTTGTACATTGCAGCAATAGCAAATATACCCTTACCTATACCCTTGACTATACCTATTCCAACATAGTTGGTGGTATGGTATCCCCTATACTTGCTATGAACAAACTTAGCAAGTTTTTACAGTTATGTTATAGCCTTGGAAAGCAGACATGGAATGTTCTAGCCCTAGCCCTCTAAGTGGTGAATTCAAGGACTTCCAAGGCTACATAAGTTTCAAGTGGTAAAACGTCTAAAGCAACTGGGCTTATTGAGTTATCTTGAAAGGTTTTCACTACTTATCTAGGTTTTTTATTTCACCTATTACAAGTCTGTACTGTATAGAAGGACTTAGATGAATAAAATACCGTCATAAGCAAATGAAGAATACTTACCTGGAAACAGTGATGGGATTGAACTGTAAAGTAATGGATTTTGTGGTTGTTGCAGTAATATAACTAAAGTAAAAGCACTGGTGGTAGCAGCCGGATATATAAAAATATTCTGATGATAATGTACTTTGTTATTTACTACAAGGGTGTAGTATCATTGTTTTATGGTTGCTACAGGGGACCTAACCTCTAGCAGTGATTCTTAAGATCCTAAGTGATACTGACACAAAAAAAATTGCTTTTAAAAATATGAATCTACATTTAGGGGCAGAAGTGAAAATTCGAATTAAAAAATTTAGCATTTTGAAGTAATTTTAGGCTACTTCGACTATCGAATAGGCCGACATTCGATTCGAATGGAAAAAAAATTGAATTGCATTTTAAAATTCAACCATTGAAAATCGAAGTACTGTCTCTTTAAAAAATTCGAATTCAACCCTTCGCCACCTTAAATCTGTCGAATTGATGTTTTAACCTATGGGGGACATCCTAGAACCATCAAGGAGTGTTTTTGAAAATCACAATTTTTGGGGGAAAAATCATTCGATTTGAATGATGCAGTCGAACGATTTGAACAATTTGTATTCAATCAAAAACAGACCTATTCGATTGAAAACGGTCCATTTTCGATCGAAAAACCCTTGATGGTCGATTTTCGATTTTTTTTCACTTTGAAATTCGACTCTTAGTAAATCTGCCCCTAGAAGTTACGTATAGCTTGTGTTGATCATTTTTCACTGATAGATCTGCTTTTGTAAGTAATTGTTACTTGAAGTTCCTAAAACCGAATGTCACTTAGAGTTTCTAATGCTAATGGCTTACTGCTGCACAAATATTGCAGCCCCCTCATAGAGGAACATGGAGATAAGAAAAGTACTGTAAAAGCATCAGGCAAATACTTTTATGGCTTAAAATGCATTGGTGTGCAAAATTGGAAATTATTTTCTCCGAAATACCTCAATTACGCAAAAACAAATTGTCAAAGGGGCCTGTCACCCAAAAAAAATTATTCCAAATCTTATATTATCATGTTAGTCAAGCAAAATAAACTTTAATTACACTATATAAATTATCTGAATATTGTTTTCAGTCTAAGAATTCATAATTATAGCAAGCAGTAGGAGCCATTTTGTGGACACCGTTTTTAAGCCAAGCCTTGCATCATATAAAAATCTTGTTTGTGCACCAGAATGGGGGACCTGATGTCCATCCCTGTGCACTGGTTACACAATTAAATAGTAAAGAGAGCGGGGGATGTGGGGACGGCAGTTTCTTCTAGTAAGGGCTGAATGGAAAGTGAAAGTAATTGCCTGCCCCACCTCTATGCCTTAGAGAGGTGGGGAGGCAATATTTGATTGACAGCTGAGATTTTTAAATGAGTTTACAACAGCTATACATGCTTTAATAAAAAAAGAATTTGGATTTCATGTTTAACTTGAAAAGGACTTTTATTATACAGATATTTATGTCTGGGTGACAGGTCCACTTTAAGCAATTTCTGTCCATGAAAGACCTAAATGACTTACATATTCTTTGGAACTTCCTAGTTTCCTAGTATAGCTAAACTAACACTGGGTAATGCAACAAACCATAGCAACTAATTAGAGATTGATGGTTAATGCAGTGATGCAAATATGCACATAAATGAGCTCTATCTTATGCAATGTTAACCAATTTGACGTAATTACTTATATATTGAAAATGGCACATGAAAAGCAAAATTTCACTTAAACATGCAGTTTTAGGATTTTGGGTCCGTCATTGACCCTTAAATGCAATAAAGAATTTGGGGTTTCATGATTTTGGGTCAGTCATTGACCCTTAAATGCATTAAATATGCATTTTGTTTTGTCAAAAATGTATTGACCACAATGTATGTATGTATTGGTAAGTGGCCAGCTGAGGCAGTAGAGACTGGATCTTTAATTGTATCATGAGAAGGGGTGCAATTTCATTCTGTCTGTGCCCTTTTGCTACAATGAAAAACCTTACTTCTTCCCCACACATGAAGCCAGACCAGTCCTATACCTGCTAATGTATTCTGGCACCTGTATGGGAAGTGTTAGCTCTGCTCAGGGAGGAGCAATCTTGTCCAGTAGTAGGTGAAATGACTTGAGTCCAGCACCCACAGTATATATAAACAGGCATAGACCTCACTTGGGAGTTATTAATCTAGTTTTGGCATTTTTAAGAATATATTCCATTTCACACATTAGTGACCAATCCCTGTCTAACCTCCAATCCATAATAAAATAAATGTTTAGGATTGTCAAGCTTATTTAGCTCTGAGCCAAGCTATTACAAACTCATTTTCTGTATCAGTCTAGTGAACAATCTTCAGTTCAAGTCAGTAATATACTGTGTACAAGCAGTGGTTATAATGCTTATCCTTGTCTGAAAAATTGAATCTAAAGAAGGAATACTTAAATAAAATTCAAGGCTAAAGAGTGTTTTCCTCTTTAAAGAGTTTATTTTAATGTACACTTTGTAAAGTAGTTCCACTATACAATTTCATTGTACAGAAGTGTAAATAATCTGGATGAATGAATCATCATATAAAGCTCTTTATGAATTAATCATTGTGCTGTAAATGCCTTATGTTGATGGGGCTGCTATCTGATGCCATTTATTGATTTTACTGGCATTTCCCAGGTTATAACCCTGCGCATTTTAAGGACGTGCCAGCAAGGTTATTGCAGCAGTTATAATGATGTTGTTTTTTTAACTAAGCCATTCTTGCTACCAATTAAAAGTGGCTGCTGATGGGATGTTTTAATTAGGAACAAAGACAAAACAAAACTGGAAGAAATCATCTGGAATACAGCGATACCTTTCGTGGCACTTTATCCTGAAATATTTGTTTCAATACAGTGACAGTTAAGTTACTGTCAACTTAAAAAAAAAATTGGCACTACTGCTTTTGTAAAGGGTATCTAAAGGCATCTAACGAAAGCTTCAGAACAGATAAATGTATTCTTCAGCATCGTTCCATTTCAGTACTTGTTGCACATGCTGGCTTTACAAGAAACTAGGGACTAGAGTTGCCTGTCACTGATCTGGCATCAGATCTTATTTTAATTAGGGCATCTGGCTTAATGGGTGCTTCCTTCTTCACAGTCTAAAAACCATACATTTGTGAGTTCACTAACTCACAAAACTAGCATAAAAAACAATGTTATTAATAGCTGTCAGTCAGTTTTAATAACAGTCGACCTGAATAAAAATATATAAAATAAAATAATGTACAGAACTTAAAATTTAACTTCACTATCAGTCTTCTTTTTGAGCACAGTAGTATCTAGATCCTAGCAACCAAATGACATTGCAATTTTTAGTCTGGAAAGAATGTCTCTAAATTAATGTATTTGGTTTTATTGCAGTCACACTATACTTGGTTGCACTTTCTACTTTCTGTTAAATAAAATTTACATATAGGTAAACTAGAATAAACTAAGTAATGAATTTGCTGTAATAATGTATTGTATTTCCTCAGTAGGATTATTTCCAAAATGTATTTTATCTACAAGAGCCGCAAGAATTCCTGACACGCATTAAAGGGTTGGTTCACCTTTGATCGGTCAAGTCTAAGCAGTGTTGCAATTGGTCTTTATTATTTTTTATTAAATAAATAATTTTTTTTTTTATTATTTGCCTTTTTCTTCTGACTCTTTCCAGCTATCAAATGGCGGTTACTGACCCCATATAAAACCAAATGTTCTGTAAAGCTACAAATTTATTATTAGTGCTACTTTTTAATACTCATCTTTCTATTCAGGTCCTCTCCTATTCCTATTACAGTCTGAATAAAAAGCTAAATAGATTTAAAACCACAAATTATAAAAAATTAAAACCAATCGCAAATTGTCTCAGAATATCACTCTCTACATTTTACTAAAAGTTAAATCAAAAGTGAATAACCCATTTAAAGTCAATGGGGGCTTCTATCCTGCAATATTTTCTGCACAAAACACATTGGGGCAAATCCACTAAACTACGCAGCGTCTAACACTATAGCTAATTCGCCAGCGTGACGTAACTTCGCAAATTCACTAACACCGATGAATTTTCGCTAGCGAAGTAGATAGACTAGCGCAACTTCACACCCTAACGCCAGGCGAAGTTGCGCACTGACGAAGGATCGTAATTACGCTAATTCACTAAGATGTCCATTTTACTGAACGTTACCACTTACGCTAGACGTTCAATACAATAGATAGGAGTTTCTAAGTCCCAAAAAAAACGCTGGCGTCTTTTACCTTTTGTAGGGTGATAGTCTGAAAAAGAGCTAAATTTTTTTGGGGGGTTACCCTCTTTCCCCCCCTACATTTCCTAACATATGGCAACTCAACTATACAGGGGACAAATGTTTAGGGCAATAGGACAACTTTATTTTATTTATTAAATGTTTCCTGGGCTTGTGTAGTGTAATGTAGTGGCTGTAACATATACTTCTATTATACTTTGAAATTCGTGCCATATGTAAATTAGGCATCGCTAGTGTAAATGTGTTTTGCCTGGCGAAGTAACACTAGCGCAACTACGCTACCGTTCGCCAACCTGAGCATAACTTCGCACTTTAGTGAACTAGCATAGCGCTGGCGAAAATTCGCCTGGCGAAGTGTGGCAAACTTTAGCGAAAGGCAACGCTAGAGCTTTTTCGCCGCTTAGTGAATTCACCCCATTGGATTCCATGTGTGCTTTTTCACTTTTTTTTACACAAAATACATTTGGGTCTAAAAAGTTTTCAGTGGTTTAGTGAAAATATTCGCAGATGAAATGTGGAATTTTACCGCAAATGTGGAAAAAAACAACATTTGGGTCTGTGACCAAATGTATTTGTTGGTTTTGTTAAGATATTTGCCTGCTATTATTATTATTAATTATATTTATTACATATTTATAAATGGTAAGCACAACTATCACTAAAACAACAGATAATATCAACTAAAAGAGCACAGTTAAATTGTACAGCAGCATGATTCCACAGTCCACTTGATAATTGTGGGTTTTGCATGACCCGTGCAGTGTCCAGCTTGTCAATCAGCCATTATGTGGTAACAAAGTCAGTTTTTCTGAGGTGTGGGGCATCATTGTCTGATTTGCAGTATCATACAAACATAGGGGTATATTTATCAAAGAGTGAAGTAAAGAGTGAAGTTCCGCCACTAGAGGGAAATTCCGCAACTCTCTATTCATTTCTATGGGATTTTTAAAGGCATATTTATCAAAGGGTGAAATTTCACTTCACCCATTGATAAATACACCTTTCAAAATCCCATAGAAATTAATTGAGAGCTGCGGAATTTCACTCTAGTGGCGGAACTTCACTCTTTGATAAATTTACCCCAAAGTGTTTTAAGAACCATGACATTGTCCCCAATAAGTGGACATAACCATTCAATTATAAATAGGGTATATCTTTCCTTTAAACCTCTGTTTAAATTGCTTTTTATTTAGCACTCAGAATAAAATATCCATCATTTCTGTATTTATACTACTTGGCAATAAAAGAAGTTAGATTGATTGCTGTAGAGTCTACGCTACATGCTCAAAAAAGTCTTGCTTCATCATGGTTGTCAGTAGTTATTCCTTAAAGGAAAACTATACCCCCAAAATTAATACTTGAGCAACAGGAAGAAGTGTTGAAGCAAAAGACACAACTCTGTCTGTTAATTGGCTCATGTGACCTAACTTTATAGTTTGTTTGGTATGTTTGTGTGCACCGTTGAATTATGCGATCCCAGGAGGCTGTCCTTATTTTTTAAAAAGGCTATTTTCTATTTAGGATGACCTGGCACATGCTACTAAAAAAGTATATTAATATGAAAATGGTTTATTTACATGAAGCAGGGTTTCACATATGAGTTGTTTTATGCAATATCTTTTTATAGAGACCTACATTGTTCGGGGGTTATAGTTTTCCTTTAACTGACAAATATCACAGCAAATTCAAACAAGTGAGCCAGTGCTGTCATAGTGTATTTTTATAACCACCTGTGGCCCTTCTTTTGACATGTAACAGTAGCTAAAATTTACAAGGGGTTTTAAAATATTAGTCAACGTTATTAAAATAAATCTCTTGTGTTGTGTTAGCTTATACCAGGGGTGTACAAACTGCGGCCCGAGGGCCAAATGCGGCCCAGGTTGAATATGAATGTGGCCCAATTTGAAATACTCAGTTCTCGAGAAAATGTCATATTGCAAAGGATATAGAAGGAGGGGGCCCATTGCCAAGCTAGTAGTAATAATATAATAAAAAGTCTATTTAATATCCAGGTGTCCCTTATTCCAGTGTATAGCTCCATCTGTTTATCCAACTGTTAGTGTAGTTCTTTATTTTGTGTATTTTCTTTACTTTTACATATCTAAAGTTTTTGTGTATTTCATGTGTGGCCCTCGAAGCCAAAAGTTTGGACACCCCTGGCTTATACCCATTACAAAGTATGTGGAATAGAAAATACACCTGTGTGTTCTCAACAGGGTTAAATGGTATCTACAAATAGTATTATACAAATACAAGATATGCTGTGCCTTGTTTGTTCTGTCTTATAATTTCCCTGCTCACCTACTTGCTATGTTATCAGCTGTAACTGCTAAAAAAAAAAAGATCCATGTATAATAACAAGCATGAATATGATCCGCCTATCACTGCACACAAGAAGCAGATTTTGTCCTGAAAATGCAAACTGCAGTGTTTATACAAATGGCCTGCGGGTGTCACTGTGCACATTACTTGTACTATGCATATACACAGTACTTTCTGTACAGCTTGAGAGTGATAGAGTCAGAAGTTACTGTTGTGTAATTGCTGCATGAACCTGCTAATAAAGTCCTGTTATACTCTGCTCATCCTCGCTATCAAAACACAACAGATTGGCGACAGGATGTCTCTTCTACCTTTGCAGCAGCCTGCAGATTTTCTTCCAAACCCTGGTGAGCCTGCCATACCTTTTACTGCTTGGATCCGTATGTTTGATAATTACATTATTGCTGCTGACCAAGGGGAGATTTGCCCTGCTAGAAAGTGTGCTTTACTTATTCACTGCCAGGGAACAGAGGAACAGCGTATATTCTATACATCACCCGATAAGACTTATGAAACTGCTCTTACTGCTATAAAGAGTAAATGTGGTTGCTGAAAGGTATAAATTCCGCCAACGTGGAAAGCGTAATGGCATATCCACAGAGCATTTTTTAGCAGTTTTGAGATAGCTGGTTGTTACCTATGAATTTGGGACTCTAACAAATGAAATGCTAAGAGACCAAATAGTGGAAACAACAAACTCACATTGAATTAGAGAGAGATTACTCCTAGAGCAGGATTTAACCCTTGCAAAGGCTATTACTGTTGCCAGCCAAATTGAAACAGCAGTGGCAGAGGCTAAAACTCTCAGTCAAGGAACTGCTGGGAATGTACAGACTATGAATCCAGCACTGTGGCCTAATAATGCTCAGTTACAGGCATAATACAGTGTTAAGGAAAGGGACTGCAAAACAGTGCAACAAATACAAATAAAAAATAATGCTTTGGCTTTGGTTCAGCACAACACATTGCAAATTATGCTACATGTCTTGCAAAAGCTGTACAGTGCTGCAGATGCTCAAAGGTCGGTCACTTTGCTGGGGTCTGCAGTAGTTCTGCTAAAGATGTTCATGAAGTCAGTACTACAAATGTTACAGTATTAAGTGTGAATAAAGCTGGTACATTTATTCCAGACAAGTTTATATGCACTGTCAATGTCTATACTGCTTCTGATGACAAGGGACACTCCATTAACCTGATGCTTGATACAGATTCAGCTGTTCCTATACTACCAAAGGATATTTTCTTGAAATACTTTGCAAAAGATACGCTTGTTGCACCTGCCCTGAGACTGGTTAGTTACTTAAAGGATCCAATCCCTGTGCTTGGTTGCTTGCCAGTGACTGTACAATCTTAATCAAATAAAACAAAATGTTTTATATTGTGAATAAGGGTACTGCTGTACTTGGAAGGGGTCGCTTTGCTGCATTAAACCTACAATTAGTTGATGGTCTCATTACTACAGCACCAGTGCCTGCAAGATAGCCTGTGTCTAAAATTTGCTGTGTAAAGAACTTTGTGCACAAAGTTAAGTTGAGACCATTACGCCAGAAATTGAGGCGATTGCCCTACTTTATAATCGATGCTGTCTCACACGAACTACATAACCACAGAGCAACGTGCCATGCAACAACCCAAGCATCTCCAGCTGAATTATTACATGGCAGACAGATGCGCACTAAGTTACTGAAACTTCCACTAAATACTGTTCCTACAAAACCATCTACTGCGGACATTGTCAAACGACAACAAGCAAAATGCAAGGCTTATACTGACAGAAAATGTGGTGCAAGAGAAGTAAAATTTCAGCCTGGATCTTTAGTCAGAATTAAGAAACCAGGAATACTGAAACAAGGACAATATAAATTTACTACACCACTTGAAGTGAGACGCCAGCAAGGACCATACACATTTGAACTGTTAGATGGACGCATATGGAATGCAAGTCATCTGGCTTCTGCTAGATATGACTTTGGAGAAGCTCCATTTGATGAAGGACATTTTCCTACTCATGATGTCAGCTGCAATAGGCCTGAAGAAATTGAACCTATAAGGCGTACTGAGAGAATCAGAAAACTACCTACATGGACCAAGGACTTTGTGATGTGAGGACTGTATAATGTTGCTTTAAGATAGATACTGTTTAATTGTTACTGTTTATTATTATGTTTGTACAAATGGCCTGCGGGTGTCCCTGTGCACATTACTTGTACTATGCATATCCACAGTACTTTCTGTACAGCTTGAGAGTGAAAGTTACTGTTATTTAATGGCTGCATGAACCTGCTAATAAAGTCCTGTTATACGCTGCTCATCCTCGGCTATCAAAGGTTAAGCTGGCCATAGACATGCAGATATACCTGCAGTATCCGAACATTCGGACATCCCAATATCCCAACCTGCCACTAACCATTCAGATCAAATAAAGTAGTAAAAGAACAGATCAGCTGATGTTCTGCCCCCACTGCAATCATTTGAAAGTTTATGTCCAACAAAGCTGGTGACAGTCTCCCACTGAGAATCGTCAGATCAGCAATATATGCAGAGATATGATCGTCAGCCGACACACACGATCCGAAAATTGTACGGATCAAGGATTCTTTACTTCTATGGCCAGCTTTAGTGGTCAAAATCTAACATTTCTGAAGTGGCAGGCAGATAGTATTCATTAAACACACAGGACAGATGTGGATTGGATGGGCCTTTTCACTTAACCTTGCAAGATCAAGATGATCAATGCAGAATCAGTATTTGAGGATCTGTGGCTTCACTTTATTTGGTTCAGACGAGTAATAACATGTCTTAAGCTGGCCATACACGGGCAGATAAAGCTGCCGATATCGGTCGTTTAGACCAATGTGACAGCTTATCTCCCTGTGCATGGGGACTTCCGATCGGGAAGGCTAGATTTTCTTCCGACCGACCCGTTGGAAGTCCATTGCGCTAGTAGTAATTCGATCGTTCAGCCATAGGGCCAAACGTTCGGATTACCCCAATATAGCCCTACCAGATAGTGGCATTTCAGGGAAAGATCTGCTCGTTTTGCGATGTCGCCAAACAAGCATCTATGGCCAGCTTTAAAGAAAAGCTCAAGGAACTTTCAGAATAAAGCTTTGTGTTTTCTGATTTAAGTAAGAAAATTAGGATATTGAGCTATAGGATTGAAACTGACATTCAGTTTGGCCATAAACTAGTATAATATTACCAACAGGAATGGTTTCAGCACATTAATACATCTGATCATTAGAACACTTTTGATTCTGGGTTCAGTCACAGCTGCAGCAAAGGTCCATTTGCATGTAAGAGAGACGGCCTTATCTAGCACAACAGCTTTTGACATAACAGTGTCTGTGACATGTGCATTGCGTATTCTTCCTATTATTTATTAATATGACTTTAATCTTTAGCTAAAGTGCTAGTCTGTTGCAGGACCTGTGCTAGACAGGGGAACTGCATAAAATATCAAAGCAATCAAAAAGAGGAAAAAGAAAATGTCTCTCGTTTTTATTCCATGCAACAGAAAATATCAGTGAATGCATTAACCTCTGGTATTAAGATAGTGTTCTATTCTTGGCTCAAGGGTGGGTCAGAATAATAACTGATTTTTCTAGGAAAACAGATTGGCTGCACTATATATATTTATCCTGTGTACAGGGTTCTGTACAGGGAACAAATAACATTAACACTACACAGGGGTGGGGGGTTGGGTATATATTTCTGCTTGACTTTTAACGACAATAACAGAAATGACTGTCTAATATATTTTATTAGGTGATTATTGTATATATGTGTAAAACATAGACCATGTTATTTTTAGTTCTAAATGTAGTATTTGTAAAGATGGAATAACATCCTGGCATTGTAACACTGGCATTTTTATTATGGCAATTTTTATTTTAATTATGGCAATACAGCTTTTCCATCTGAGGAAGCTTTGCCTTTATACTTATTACAATGCAAAGGGCCATCCTGTCGTGTTGGGAGTAGTAGTGTACAAAAGGCGCATATTGACATATCACTAAGCATGTGTGAGAGGATTGCTACCTTGTTTTTAGCAGTTTGGGGTGGAGTGTAAGGATTTTACTTACATGCGTTTTCATCTTTCTGCTCTGTTGGAAGATGCTGCTCATTGCAGTGTAAATGTTCCGACATGTTCTTTCAAATAGGACCTTGCTGTCCCTTGAGTCTTGTGAACAAGAACAAGTGTGTTTTTAGCCCCAAATGAGCTCCTTTGTCTTGAATACATTAGACCCATGGATTTTTGTTTGAAATGTATGTACCTGTAGTATTTATATTCTAAATCAAAATGTCATTGCTAAATGGTTTATAAAGTTACATGTTCTGCAGGATAAGCCCCAGATTTTAAGTTACTTTTATATCACTTATATATAGTCATATATAAGGTCTTGCAAGGCATGACAAAATTGAATGAAATTATGTGGAAGCAAAATTCTAAAATACACTTTTTACAATGTTACTTGAAATTTGAAGTAGATGGATAAATATTATATTTGCATGTTCAATGTGTGAAAAAGGCTTCTAGTACATGCAAAGTAAATCTTCTATAATATGCCTGTAAATACAATTGCAAGTAAAGCCAGCAATGGATTTACAGAAGTCCTTGCTTTTATTACATTAATAACTATGTGCTTCTGTTCCTATGTATCTTTATACAGCATTCTGACACCATGTGATAATACCTGGCCAATCAAAATGTACCATTTATGATTAGGACCATAAGCTAAACATAGGCTTAACATCTAAGGGGCAAATTCACTAAGATTCGCTAGTGTCCGCCGCACATCGCCAGGTGAATTTTCGCCAGCGCTACGCAAATTCAAGTAAGAATTTACACTCAGGTCGGTGAACGGTAG
>CM044435.1:89902525-89936699 GCA_024363595.1 Xenopus borealis | reverse complement strand
TCATGTTGGAATGTTCAAGGGTGTCCTATGCACAGCTTCTGGACTGATGAGTGCAAAATTTTTTTGTATTTCACCGAAAGTTATTTGTGGGTTTTTCCTTGCATCCCGAACATTTTGATTGGCATTCTCAATTTCTTTGATATTTTCTTATATATCTTTCCTATTTTATAGAGTTCAACTACCTTTTCCTGCAGATCCTTTGACAATTCCATTGCATTATTGCAGCACTGGATGAGAGATGCAAGTGTCTGTCAGGAGTCCAGAAAGTCATTGACCTTTTATAAACACCCACTAATTACAAGCAAACAGATCACAGGTGAAGATGGTTACCTTTAATAGCCATTCTAACCCTTTTGTGTCAATTTGTGTGTATGTTATCAGGCCAAATCACATGGGTATGTAAACTTTTCATCAGGGTCATTTGGGTAGTTTGTGTAGTGATTATGATTTAAAAAGAGTAAACACAGTTGTTTGACAATAAATGGCTTCAGCCAACCACTAACCATGAGTGACAGAAAAGTTTTTGTGTTATCATTCATATGTTCTGACAAATGGTTAAAAAATCATAAATTCTACTAGGGTATGTAAACTTATGAGCACAATTGTATTGTAATGAACACAGAAATGACAGTGTGTAGTTTAATGGTCAGTCCTTGTATCTCCAGCTGTTGGCTAGATCTGTACAAGGTATGCTGCTAGTTGTAATTTACTAGCAAATGCCAACCAATTTAAAAATCACTGCATTTGGATTGCTTCTGGCATTTGTGGCTAGGGCATTCTGGAAAACAAGACAGGATAAATATATTCTTACTTGTTAGAAACAAATGATTATTGGGTAACCTGGAATAACAGCATGGGGGCACAGGAAATAGACAACCAGCAGTTGGAACCCTGAGGTCTGAATGTTATTGGGGACTACATCAGGCAGATATCATATAAGTACTCTGTATTCTAGATGGGAGGAAACAGCTGTAGTGGCAGGTGAGGTGCACAGGGATTGCTAAAAAACATGGGAACAAAGGAATACAAATACACCCTGCTGGCTAGTGCCAGTCCCCTCAATAGTTATATTTCATAGCTCTCTGTGTTAAAAGGTGAATGTCGTCAGTTATTCCAAAGAAGTGTAATTAGTGTTGGGCCAAAAGTAATTGCCTGGTTGCGGCAGAATCACCCAGAATATAATTGAGTTTTCCGTAGGTGAGTAAGAGATACAGCATTATAAATTAAATCAACGAAGTCAATGAAAGGCAGATGCATCAGCTGAACAGTGCACTTTCCTACCAGGGAACTCATCTCTATAAATTGCTTGTAACTTAGCATATCATTTGGTTTGAAAGCAATCCATGTGATGGTCAAAGCTTTGCTGAAGGGCAAGAGATATACCTAGGTATTTAAAACAATCCACATAAGCTGGATAAGTCGTGGATTTGGTTTCATACACAATATTCAGAAGCTTTTGATGGGTTGCTTGTGTTGTACACAGATGTGTCATTGTTTTGTGTAAGCATTAAAATAGACTTTTGTCCCAGGACAAACTGCAACACAATGCAGTGCAATTTCAGCATTTGAAAGGTTCAATGCTGTCTTACTAAGGATGTTGAGTTAAAGGAGAACTAAATCATAGCTAAAGAAGTAGGCTAGAAATGTTGCACATTATGTTTTGGGCATGAATACCAGCCCAATGCAACCACAGCCCTGTAGAAAGGAAGATCTGTGTCTCTGAAGATGCCCCAGTAGCTCCCCATCTTCGTTCCTGCTGATATCAGTTATTGAGTTGTGAATTGACTTGTTGTAAAGTGTACAGGCCACACGAGAGACCCTTTTTTCATGGCTACCAGTAGCATCCCAAGGTGCATTGACCATACACAAAGATGCAAAAAATAAAACAAGCTATGGCCAAGGCTGTCCAGTGTTTCCTAAAAATGAAGTCCATTGCACCAGGGACTGGCTGGTCACAAGTTTCTTTTAAGCTTCCATAGCCATGGCCTACTAGCACAAATAATTTACATCACATGGGGTAGTGAGCAATGGAATGGGGCATTAGAGGGAATTCGGCACTATATGTATCTGGATTATCTCAAAGTCTGTAATCAAAGAGATGCCATAAAAATAAGCTGCACAGTTATCCCCTGTGCAATTCCGCAGGGTACAGCGGCCCTTTATAGCTGGTTAACTCATACTTTATAGAAGGTGTCATTTAAGGAATGCAGTGATAAGGACACACCTCCAGTTGTACCCCAGAAGTTACAGAAAAAATCAGATTGGTCTTAAGCTGATACTCGTTCAAGTGTTCTGGAGGTTCTTTATAATATATATATATATATATATATATATATGCTAACAGTGCTTGAACAAAGAAGCCAAAGCACCCTGAAGAACATGGCCTATTTTATTAGGCTGCATCTGGCAATAGTGGCCATTGACCAAACACTTGTTTTATTTAGAGTTATCATCTCTGGTGTGAATATTTAACACTGTCATTTGGGTTTCTGATGGTCACCAGCAAGTGGTTAAAATTCTGTGCTAGAGTCCTACATTGGAACAAGCACTGGTGGAATGCCTGCAGAGTGGACCATTTTTGGGCAGAAGAGCCCTGATTTCCCAACTGTGTAGGTGCTCTCTGGGCATCTTCCATGGGTTAATCAGGGTTTGTTTTGGGTCTGCCCAAGTAGAGCCACGCAGATCTCTACTCTATGGTCATACTAGTCACTGTTTAGTATTTTTAATTCTCTTATATATTTGGTTTCTAAATTTCTCTCTGTAGGCACATATATAAGGTAACAGTCAAAGCAAATTACAGTTTCTTTTGTGTTCAACAATAATCCTATTTACAGACCTCTGAGGATGTGACCTCTTTTATATGCAATGAGATATTTAACAACTTTTGCTCAAAATAGTGGTCCAAACTATATAACGGTGGGGCAGGCGGCACTCTACATAAAAACTAACCAGTATTAAAAGCTGCACATATATCTTTTCGAAAGGACTGTGGGTAGTAGCTGTATTTAGCATCTTTTATGCCAGTCATGTTTTTTCTTGGTAGCTTTGTTTTGGCTGTTTCAAAATGAAGACAGACTAAATAAAATATGTTATAATTATGAAGAAAGTTTAATTTACATATTTTAGCCCTGGAATGTGGCTAAAAAAAATATTATGGGCATCATTAATGGTCGCAGATCCCACCAAAGAGCTTAGCTGTAAGGAGGGTTATGGGAGCTGTAAGAAGAGCTGTAATGTCACAATGCAGTGCCTGTGCCTTTGCTGATTGGTCATTTCTCTGTTTCATTGCATTCAACAGCATTTTGTGTGTCTCAGAAGCACGGCATCAGTTAGAATGACTACACTGGAGCTTCTTGTTATTTGGTACATGGGATCTGGGGATGGGAGGGTGAAACTACACCTTTAATCTCTTTCCAGAAGAACTCTTTCACACAGGTAGCACGCTGTTCTGATCCTCTAAACTCTGCTAAAAATCCCAAGTGGGTAATACTTTGCCTCGAGTATTAAGATGTTCCCTCACGTCTTCCACATTTACCACATACAAGTGAGAAGATTTCTGAAACCTTGAATTTCTCACTTTTCACTTTTATTTTTAAAGTGAAGCCGTTTCTTTTAGTACTTCTCAAAACAAATTTGCAACTGCTAGAGGCTTTCATTTTGTTCCGGTGACTTCCTTGGCTGTGCGGAGACACACTGCCATTTGTTTATTTATAGAGCAGAAACAACAGTATAATAAACCCCCCACCACCACCAAGCAGGTGGGGGGGGGGAAGCATGACTATTTAATGGCAGAACAGGGTGATTAAAACAACCCCAAGGAAAAGTAATGTCTCACAAATTAGATTGGTGTGTATAAACATGGAATGGAATATATGAATATAAGGACATGTTCCAAAATGATAGGGGTAGAACACAGATTTAGAAGGTATCTATTCCCAGTCTTGGGCATTGTACTGAACCCATCTGATTCATGGCTGGGTACTGTCTTACTTTATGTCTTTACTTTGTGTACAACATACAATCAATGTTGTTGTTGTTCTGGTATATATTTCTCTGGGATGTCCAATCTGTGTCCCTGTGACACTGTAAATGGTAAATCTGTAATATACATTATTTATTTGGGTTTCCCTTAGACTGGCCCCACCCAGACTTCCTGCAAATTAGGGGCCCTACATTTTTATCTTTTGCATTGGCTGCTGTTATAGTTTTTATTTTATTTTTTTATCTTCTTCTGTATTTCGCTTTAGATGCTTGCACTCTTCATAATTGTTTTGGCATACCTTAGGATAGTGATGTGTTCCAAGCTGGAAAGCAAAACCAATTACTTTTTAAAAGTAGGATGCTGTTCCAAGAGCTAACGCAAGAGGTAATTTATTGCTGACTGGCGGCAGCCCTTTTGAGAGTCTGAACAACATCTCTTGGCCCCATGGGAGCAATCCATCCTGCATCCACACTAAAATCAGCAATCCATCATTTTTGGTGGGCATATTTGTTGCTGAAACCCAGCAGATTCTCTCCACTTGATTAGTTATGCCCTAGTGATTACATTTCATTAAACGCAGAATGACTTAAGATGCATATATATGTGTATATCTATATATATATATATTGTATATATTTGGTCTGTCTTTTTTTATTTAATTCCATTAATGGCACAAACAATGTCAGCTTGGCAGCATGGGCAAGGTGTCATTTCAAAAGTGTACCATCCAAATCTGATAATGAACAGTTTTTTAAGAAGGCACGGGATAGTGTAAACTCTAAAGATGGCACTACTTTGTATTAAAAAGCATTGGCTCCTGCATTCCTGCTTGGAAAATATCCCAGTTTTATCTGTCTATTTGGCATTCACAGTAATTTTTATGCATTAATACTTAACAATTCTATAGCGGGAGCTATGTTAAAACTGTGCACCAATATGTGAGCTCTGGTTCCTGGTAAAAAATATATTAAACCGAAGAACCCTTTACTACGTTATTCTATCAATGTGTACTGGTGTCATTTTCATGGGGGGGCAGGGAATGTAACTGCAACAGGCCTGGCCACAAGTTAAACCGCAAACAGCACTCTGTCCTAAGGAGATAGTTCCTGCATGTTATATAGAAGATGTTAAGACAGTTTCTTTTATATAAGATCATATGATACTAACCTGAGGGACATGGAGAAAATCTATCAATGCTGGTACATGTGATTTTGTGTTTTGGTGCTTTGTGGCAAATAAATCACAGAGAACAACATTTCTGTGTAGGATTTGTTATTTAGGGGAATGGAAGAATTGGTTAAGGGTCTGAATACTATTACATGGCTCTCTGTTAAACTGGCTGTTATAGAACATACCAAATCAGGAGCTTGCCCTGTAGGGGAAGTTGCTGCCTCCAAGGAGTTTTTATGGCCTCAAGTTTATGAGCTCCACTCGTTGAATATCACCTTTATTTTATTATTTAAGCATTTAGTATAATCAGGGGCGATCCCAGGCACTTCACCGCCTGAGGTGGCCTTGAATTTGCCGCCCCCCTTCCCCATGGTGCTCACTTTTCCAGTGTCGGACAGGGGTAATCCAGGGGGGATCCACGGCGCTAGTCCAGAAATTCAGCTCTTAGTTACCTGTCCCTGTTAACCAGGGGGGTGCTGCCGCCTGAGGCGAGTGCCTCAACTCGCCTCATTGGCGGAGTGCTCCTGATTATAATGAGTTATTGGCCTAATGCGTGGAACACTAGTATTCTAGATGTCTAGTAGCATAACAGTGGTACCTGCTTTAGCCAGTCATCAGAAAAGCCAAGATTTAAGACTTTGCCCCTTTCTTTGCATTTGGCAGGTTTAAGGTGGGCTGCTAATTTACTCATCTGGCATTATAGACGCTTATATAAACAACTTACACTGCTTTTTACACTGCATTCATAAGAAGGTATGCCTTGTCCCCATTTATACTCATGCACTTCTGTCTGGGGAATGGGTAAATGACCCCTATAGTACAAAAGTGTGAGCCAATAAAATGGTATTGTTATCTTATGGTATTGATACAAAGGCATATTTGTCCGTTCAATATTCCTCTCTAACATGTTTGTGGGCAGCCACTTGTACCCTTATGTACTTATGTAAGAGTGGGGGCAAGACATGTCAAACAACAAAGCATGAAACAGTTAGAACCAGACGACTTTCAGTTATCAGATCTACTTGATAAATATAGAAGTATTATGAACAGAATTATAGTATATATGAGGTGCTTTTAAGCCATTTTCTCTCTTTTTTTTGCTGTTAGCACACGCGAGAGCAAATATAATTCAAATAATAAATAAAGCATAAAAGCCTATAGATTGTACTGTACAAAGTGCTCATACTTGTCAGCATCATTGGCTAGAAAGGCTCATATCTCCCCATCACCTGCCAAAGAGATCAGTCACGATCAGTAGTCCCAGCGACTGTACCTGCACTCATCATTAGCAGCCAAGGAGAAAGGGAAAACTCTGTCATCTGCCAGTGAGTGGGCGATTCCACATGTACTTTAACTGACAGAGAGCGCTCCTACTTGTACTTCATCAGCTCAGCTATCAAAACGACATGATTTTATTGACGTTAACAATATATTAGCTAATCTGGTCTGCCCACGGAATGCTGGAAGACAAAATTACTTTCAGGCCCAAACCCAAGAGAGTGAACCAAGGTAGTGGCTGTTATTGTCAATGTCAAGTGCCTTCCCCATCTTTACTTTCCTACATTTATAGGTTTTATTCCCCCCTCCCCACACACTTAAAGGTTTGGCAGTGCCAGACCTATAAGTGAGAAGGTTATCAGTAATAGTTCATTAAGCATTCATCACAAGCCTGTATTAAGCTACATAAAGGCTTAGGAGCTGGGCAGCCATTAGGTTGTACCTCTTCTTGCAAATTATACATTCTACTTACCGTTTCCTTTCCCCTTGTGAATATTGGCAACAGCATAGTGACTTGGGGATAGAATATAAGAAGGTATGTCCCCTCCTTCAAGGCATGCCATATGATGTGGAGATGATTAGGGAAAGTGCTCATTCCATGGTCACAGCTCAGTAATACGAATAAGCTGGAGAGCTTTGAGCAGAGATGTTTTTGCACAGAATTCCATTTTGTTTACTGCATGTATAAAACAGTTGTATTTTCATGACAGTATCCCTTTAAACATCAATATATCAGACAGCTAGCACACGCTTAATGCCAAGGTTACAGTGTTGAGGGCTGTACACAAAGCTGATGAAAATGGTTACAAAAGCTGTTTATTGATTGTACCTGAGCCTAGGTTTTAAGTTTCAATATTTAAATATTGTTTGCTTTTTATCTTCATGCTCTCTGTACATTCCATCAGTAATCACTAGTACTTCATTAGAGTAAGTACTGTTTAGAGAGCAAAAGGTTAAGGGGGAATTAACAGACTTAAACATTTGGTGCTACATGTGAGGCTGTTAATTCCCTCTTATCCTTAAACTAGAAGTGTCAACAGTACATGTGTATGGTTGGAGCTTGGTTGCAAAAGTCATACACCCATTGTCTTGGGGATCATGAGTATCCCATGTGTATGAATGAACATTTTATTGCTCCAAAAGGTAGCTTTGAACACTCCAGTAGTAACATATAGTGGGTTGGTTCACAGAGTAATGGCTGTCTGTCTTTCATTGTATTGGATAATTGCAGGTATTGGAGATGGCGTTTTTTTTCCAGAAAAGTTGCAGTTGTTATTAAATGTAGTTGTCCTTTTTAAGCTCTATTTACTAACAATGGGAGTTTTTTCCAGTGCAAAAAAACAAAACCCACAATTACATTCTAGCACAGATTCAATGCTGGTGAAATTGTGAATTTGCCATGAATCTGTACACGGCTTTGTTCACTTGCATCCAAACATTTTCATGCACAAGTGTACATATTGATGCTGGGTAACCCTAGAGCTACCGCCTCCCTGGGCTTGGTGGTAATTCTTGGATGCTCACAGCATGTTGTGTCAATAGGCGTTAAAGACCCAGTGAATCAGATGCTAATTGCCCAAGAGTCACAGAAAACACACACACTGTAGCCTGTGTATAAGCACAATAGTGGTGTCTGCACCTTTGTGCTCAGCCACAGTGGGAAATTATTGTGGGAAAAAACATGGGGATTCGTTTCTGAAAAATTGCACTTTGCACACTGTACCTGGTAAGTAAATGTACCATGTTATATCTAATAATATTAAGAAAAACATTTCAATTATTTTTATATTACGGCTGCTTGAAGTTAAATTTCACTGAAGAAATAACATGAAACTAATAATTATATTTAAAAAAATGCAGACTGTGCCTGCACACAGGACTGGATTTGTGGAGAGGTCTAGGGCGGGCAGGATTTTAGGGGGCGGCATGCTGCCCAATCGCACCCACATTGGTTCAGTAATTTAAATTTCCTGTGTGCCAATTCCCATTGCTCTGTCCCAATGAAGAAAATTTGAGCAAATAAAAGGGAGGGGACAGGGGAGACAAACGACAGCGGGCCTAGGGGGCGCCCACTATGTAAAATATAGTATAAACATAGTACCTACTGTAACCATAATATTTAGTGTTTCCTGTATAGATGGCATAGGTCATATTGTAGATATGATACATAACTGATGTGAAGTAAATGATATGTAGGTGATGCACGGATGATTGTGGAAATAATTATATGTTGTGTGTGTGTGTATGTGTGTGTTTATATACACAGTATATATATATTTATACAGATATGTATAAATAATTATGTGCATTTGTATGTGATATATATGTGCATAAATAAAGTACGTTTTACAATGGTGTGTTTATTTATTGTTAATTAATTGTCCTCCAGAGGGCAGCATGACAGTATGAAACCAGCAACATTTACTGCAAGTAAAGGGACGGCATTCCTTTTCATTACGGGACTGGGAATGGATTGGTTTGCCAAGTAAATATTACTTGGGGGGATAGTAGCCTGCTTCAGGTGCCCTAGATAAGCAGAGTCATGCTGTAGGTTTATATAATAAAAAGACAAATTCATTTGTCTTTGCACAGCTATTCTGAGTGTGCAGAAGATCAGCATTGTGGCATAACTAGTTTTCACAGACAATTAAATATCATATAAGTATTGACCTGTGGTTCATTTGTGAGACTTCTTAACAATTGCTTTGTCTCTGTATGGAATCACTTAGTCACTTTTGCAAAATCTAAGGTTGTCGCCTCTTGGCATTACCAAAAAGTGCTTTATTTATAGGTAGGGTTTATTTTTCCTTTTTTTTTTCAAAAACATTCAGTTCCCTGTGTTATTTTTCTGAAGTGAGAAAAGTAAAATTTTGCATTCATATGTCAGTGAGACACATTCGTTCATGAGAGCTCACATTCAGAGTATAGCATATATTATGTTGCATACAGATTTGGGATCCATTTTCCAGAAACCATTTATCCCGAAAGGGAATCTCCCATAGACTCCATTTTATCCAAATAATTCAAATTTGTAAAAAATTCCTTTTTCTAGGTAATAATGAAATAGTACCTCGTATTTGATCCAAAGTAATCCTTACTGGAAGCAAAA
This sequence comes from Xenopus borealis, assembly GCA_024363595.1. Classification (NCBI taxonomy): domain Eukaryota; kingdom Metazoa; phylum Chordata; class Amphibia; order Anura; family Pipidae; genus Xenopus; species Xenopus borealis. The sequence goes on along the minus strand of CM044435.1, from coordinate 89,927,160 downwards.
CAAGCCACCTGGGTTTATTTAATGTTTACAAGATTTTCTGGTAGACTTAAGGTATGGAGATCTAAATTAAGGAAAGATCCGTTATCCAGAAAAACCCAGGTCCCAAGCATGCTGGTCCCATACCTGTATATTCTGGTCTTTTTGGTCAAGTTGCCCTTCAAAGAGCAATATTTTCTCAGACCCCCGGAGTCAGTACTATCCAGGGTCTGGAGGTCTGTATAATAGTGTGTATTGAAAATTGTCAGTGCTAGCTCTGTGGGAGGGCCATTACAAGATCAGCACTAATGGAACCATGTCCGCTGGCATAACTCAGTATCCACAGAAGGATTGGCCATGTCTATCCAAACCCTTGGAATTGCTGTTTTCATTGAGATGTTTTACTGTAATTATAGGGGCGTTCACTGTGGAGAAACCATGTCTTCTTTCACATGCATCACCACTGCCGGTAGAGGACTATGTACAGATACAAAGTGCTAGTGATTGATTTAGTGATTATTGCGAAACAGAAGGAATGTTTGCACTTTGCCCCTTTATAAAACAGTTGACTTGTGGATGACTCAAGTCAGTCACATCCCCATTCCCCAATAAATTATTACACAACACAACATATTGAGTGAAAAGGCTGCAGCTTAATTTATTATACAACATTACCTTAACTTAGTATGACTTTATTCATCATGACATACCAACATTATTATGATAAACACATATTTGTAAGAAACACTAGTCGCTTAAAGGGCACCAATCACAGCCAAAATTAAACACATATTAACAACCTGACCAGTACACCCTAAACATGTTTAATCAGACTACATATACAGGTTTTTGGGGGAAAAAAACAGTTTTTAAAAAATCCCATACTTTGTCACATGGGTTCGCTCACTGAGGGAGTCCATACTGTGACTACAACATGCAAATGAGTTCACGAGCATGCTCAGATTGTAGCACTGCCCTGAGTATTCTACCCAGGATACCTAGCTTTAGTAAACTCTAGAAGTATCACGAGAAGAGCACACACCAACTTCCAGAAGGTGGCAGCACTAACACAGAAGTTTGGCAGATTTCAAAATAGCTTAGATGGTTTATTAGGCAACCAAGAAATTTCAATTGAGCATGTGCGAGATTTGAGAGCTGCAGTTGGCTGTGAAGGTATAGGTAGGAGGAGCCAGTGAAATACAAGATGCCTGCCTCAGCTACAATTGCAGTGGAGATAGGGGAGATTTTGCAGAAGTTATAGTGAGTTGATGATTTACAGTACACAAACAATTCTAACTGTTTTAAAAATCGGATTTCTTGAACTTTCACATAGTGTATTTACTTAGTAAATTATTTTAGTTATGATTGGTGCCCTTTTTTGTGCCTGCATTTAACAATGAACCATAGTTTAACAGCACTTCTCCTGACCACTAACCCAAATCTCCAACCTAAGGCTAGGCCTCCGCCACTTACTTCCTCATCTACTGTGCCTCCTTTTCCCAAGCCTAGCCCCAGGCCTATCCAACTAGAACGTCACCTAGACAGAACCTCCCCCCTTTTTGGCTACCCAGTAAAGCAGCCCCACTATGCCTAAGGCTTTGAAAACTTGTAGCCCCATCTCTTCAGGATGGGAGGAAGCAAACGCTCACATCTCCTCCCCAAAGTAAGGATGTCTTTGAGCGCTTTTCCCTGCTATTTAAAGACAAAGCCCTTCCCCCTTTTCCTACCCCATTTCTTTGTACTACAACTCCCACAATGCCAAAAAAATCCTTACCTCTGGGAGTCAAAATAGGCCCTGGCATTTCAAATTCAAAGAGGCCCAAACAGCCCCTGATCAGCCCACTACACAGACTGTCTATGGCAACTTACAGCAGCCCCTCTGGCATTTGCCAGAACCCATATATTGCCAGTCTGGGCCTGACTTAGGGGTTCTATCACTTTGTGCATGTTCCACTATATCATTTTTTGTCTGGTTTGGTTGCTTGTCATTGTGGTTCAAAAAGAGATTCTAGGAAATAGTGAGTACTGCCGAGTCAGTGGTGTGATAGCAAAATATCATTCTGTCTGGGAGGCTTTTAAACCCATTTGCTTCCGTGGCGAGATCAAAGCTTAAAGATTAACATTATTTATAAAATTCCTCAACATAACCTGCTGCTCTGCACAATAAGAGCAATAAAAAAGTTAAATGCCTTCATTGCAGGAAACCTCCCTCTACAGCTTATGGGAAAAAGACAAGTTACTCATAATGCCACGATCTGACTCAGCTCTGTCTGTTTGTGCAGTGGAAAGTGATTACAGGATTCATCTGAAACTGGGTGGATGATATTTGTTGCAATATGGGTGGTAACAGGAAATTTTCAAATATCACTGTAGCACAAAAGAAGAAGAATAGTAGGGGAAGGGATGCAAGTAAAGGCCTATGCATGATAAATATGATACATATGATTATGTTTAATGCCTCCGTAACCAGGGGGACTGCAATATGTCACATATTTGGTTGGCTGCGGATAGGAATTTGCCACCATCCCCCACATTCAGATGCTGTCACTTCCAGGTTTATGATATTATCACTTCTGATCTATGACCTCTCTTTAGGTTTTATGGCGCCAATTAGTAGCGGGTTGGGTTATGAACAAAGCATTTACAGGTTGAATTTAGGGACAGGTTCAAGCGTTTAAAAATGTGTGTTGCTTGTCAGATGCAGGGCTACCCAAGCAAGTCTCTAGTTTAAATAATGGAACTGTTTCTTTTACTGAACACCACAGCTTCTAAGAGTAAGTTCATACAGACAGATTCAGGGAGATTTAGTCGCATGTCGACTAGTCGTCTCTTCTTCTGAGCGACAATCTCCCTGAACTGCCTTCCCTTTGCCTTCTGCCTGCTATAATGAGAAAACACCAGCACAATTGCACTTGCGGCGCTTCGCTTTTCGAAGTCGCCATAAGTTTCCTTGTGAGGCAACTTCGGAGATTGAAGTGCTGCAAGTGCATTGACACAGGCGATTTTTAATCTTAGCAGGCGGAATTCTGGGGGAAGGCAGTTCGGGGAGATTGTCGCCCCGAAGAAGAGGCGATTAGTCTCCCCAAATCTGCCCATGTGCCCCTGACCTAAGATTCTGTTAATTGTCTGGGACAACATACTCTGCAGCAATTTAGATGTACTGAAATGAAAGGGCTTTTTGCTCATTAGATGCTGCAATAACAAAGAATGTTTATCTCTAATTTATAGTCCTATAATGTCCTGCCATTTAAAACCTGATAAATGACTACTTCTGATGTTTGTACCTTTTTAATGTTTTTTTTAATGATATCATCAGTTATAAATGGTGCTTAGTGTCACTAAAAGCTCCCGAGGCTGTCAACAGCTTCAGGTCTCATATGTCCCTAGTAAGATCTGAACTCTCTGTGTCTCTTGTCAGCCTATGGCAAAAATTGAATATTCACTGAGGGAAAATGGTTCAGCCCATTGCTGTGAACCTGCTTAGACATTCAGAGTCATAGTGCAGTGTAATGTCACACTAACCTGCCAGGCAATAGCTTAAAATCCCTGAAAATCCAGTTTGATCATGACTTTTGCTTGCTCACATGAGTTGCCAACATTTTGTAGGAACCTTCCCTATTAACAATACTGGAATCACATACCATATTTAGCATTACATGATAGTTTGCAACATTAGTGGTTATGGACAACTCAGGAATAACTCCCATTAGTGATGGGCGAATCTGTGGCGTTTCGCTTCGCAGAAAAATTCGCGAATTCTCAGCGAAATTTGCGAAACTGCGAAAAGATTTGCGAAACGAGTCACGCTGCTGTTTTGTCGCGCACCCAAGTTGACGCGCGCTTATATTGACGCGCGTCAGAATAGTTTTGACGCACAGTGCAATGTGATATGCATACCCCCAACGGTCCCTTTTTTTGGTGGGACATTCCCTCTTTTGACAGCGCAACCTGCAGTCCCTCATTTCATTTGTATTGGAAAGTCCCTCTTTTCTCTGCACGGAATAGCCAGAAAAAGAGAAGCAGCGAACTTGACGCGCAAGCGGAGAACTCGATGCGCGGCAAACTCGACACGCGACGAAGCGAGAAGCGCGGTGGAATGAAACACGCGCCAAATTTTTGTGAGCGTTTCTCCGAAACTTTTGCCGTGAATTCGCCTTGGGGCGAATTTATTCGCCCATCACTAACTCCCATCTATATGTTTGGGAAGGGTGCTGGGCCCATGGACTAACCTTTCATGTCTCATGGTAATCAGCCCTGTGTGTGGCCTTTAGTCTTTTAGGAGGGAATGTAATTAAGGTTGCAAAGAGAAAAACATTGCACACCAATAAGAGTTAAAATCCGCATCTCGCAGTGTAATATTGTTCCTTAAACGGTTATTGCATTGTGAATCGTTATTGCGCATTGCGGATTATAATTGCACACTCTTAAGAAGTGCTTGAAGGCGTCGTAATCTTTTGGAGCAAACATTGCAACTTTTTCAGTAAGAAGTTTTATTACATTGACAGTGCATTAGCGCAAAGTATAAAATTAGCAAACGGCCTTCCGCTGGCGGAAGTGCTCGCTAAACGGTTTCCAGTTTTGCAAATGGTATATTGCATTAGCGCAAAACAAAACTTGTTCACGCAAAGGCTTTTAACTTTTTGCATTACAAATAGTTTTTGCCTTACATTCCCCTATAAGTCTTCTGTGAATCCCTGAAATAAGCAAATGCTCTGTCAACACTCATACCCCAAATGCACATAATTGTAAATATTTTATTTCCAAGCCTTTGACAGAGTAGAGATCAATAGTTACTTTGTGTGTGTGCGGTACACACAGCTGATCCCCTTCTAGTTATGTGGAGGTCATTTTTTGGTAGTATACTACACTTTACTTGTTTTGAGAACAAAATGTAATAGGAGTCATCTGATATCACATAAAGAACTGGCCTTGGACACCTCCGACTCCAGCAGAATCTTGTTATCTAGTTATGAACTGAAAATAGCATTCCAGACTGCAGCACAGTGACTTGCAGGCTTGATTTGTTTCCTCATTGTGGGAAATGACTAGTTACAAAGCAATGCCTAATGCTATGAAATTCAATCTGCGCTTCCACACACTCCTTTGCACACTAGAACTGCCCAATAGCTGTGCAAGTCTCCAGTCTAAATGCATTGCTTTATACCCGCTGACAGTCAATCATTTGGCTGTGTTATTGCTAGGGCTCTGCATTTATTTCCTCAAAAACATTGCATTTATTTCTCCTACAGTATTTATATAACTCCAAGGATTTTATATTTTCCACCTTCTCCTACTTCATTGGATTCCTGTAGGTTTGGGTATATAGGGAAGGTTGTACCCTTAGTATTTCTTTACTTCAAACACACAGGGTAAAACAAGCTTATCAGATATTACATATGCATAAGTGAAGCAGATTTTTTTAGTTTATGAACTAAATGTTGTGTAAGAAACATTTGGAAAACCTCTTATCAAAAACATATTGGTTATCAAATAAGGATATTAAGCTGCCAGTCCTTGACTGGCAATCTGCTGATTCTGACAAATGCTGGGGGGGCTGCTCTAAGATGTCATAGACGGTCTCTAGTGATACTTGGTGGTGGCAGAGACTCGCGGGAGGAGCTTGAGTTCTTTCAATTTAATTGAGTGAGCATTTTGTCGCGTGCATCCTTTTATTAGGAGCGACGAGTCTGCTGTCATCACACTTGGTGCGAAAATATTTAAAGGCTCCTTGACCATTTTTTCATTGCCCAACATAGGTCTATGGTTAGCTAGTTCCAGGGTGTACTTATTGTTCTTGACGCCCTGACCTCTGCTGATTTACTGCCTGTACCGATCTTTGTCAGTTTAGGTGGCCATACACAGGCCGATAAAAGCTGCTGACTGACTGAGTCTGCCCGTGAGTGGGGCCCTCCGACGGGCTTCCTTGATCAATATCTGGCGGAAAGTCAGCCAGATGTTGATCGGGCAGGATTAAAAATCCCGTCGGATCACTGCCGCATCTGTTCGTTCAGTGTCAGACTGGCCCACCAGAATACCAGGAAAACTCCCGGTGGGCCAAGGTGTCAGTGGGCCCTCATGCTGCTAAAATGTTGGCCTATTTCATGGCTATTCCCTATTTCTATAAGAACAAAGAGGCTAAATAGATGGAATAAAGTAAAGTAAACAAACTAGGAGAATAGAGGTTGATTGAGGAGATGAAGAATATTAGTACTGAGAGTGGGACCATGGTCTAAGTTTTTGTGATGGGCCCCTGGTCTAAGGTTTTTGGGTGGACCCCTGGTGTCCCAGTCCGACACTGTGTTCGTTGATGCGGTCCAGCAATCCGACCGCCCCCGTATCCTCTGCATTGTGATCCGATCGTTGGGTACCTAGGGCCCACGATCGGATCAGCCCAATATCGTCCACCTCAAGGTTGCCAAATGAGTGGATCTCTCCGTGTATGGCCACCTTTACTGACTATTTTTCTGGATCCTGACTCTGTAACGCACTGACTGATTGGTTTTGACCCTGGCCTTTGCTACAACTATGATTAGCTCTTTCCCTGTTACACCAGTCACACGTTCTTGTTCCCTCGACTGCCCAGAACTCTTTAATTCACTTTAAGTCCTGGCAGCATCCAAGTAGCGAAGGCTCCTCTTGCGTGAAAGACAGCTGTTACAGGCAGAAATGTGAACAGTAACCAGAACCATGGCATTTGTTCTGGGTTTATGATACTGAACGTGACACATTCCCTATTTATTGGACTGGTAGGGGGCTGTTTGGGCCTCTGTGTACTTGCCTGTCTTGAATCCCAGACTGGACCTGTAGGCTACCCACAAATGCTCAGATTTGCTTTGGACAATTTGGCTGATTTTGACGGTACCACCCTACTGTCTAGGCAGGTCAAGGGGTTGGCTTAGACCATCACTGCAGGATGGGCCCAGACCTCCCCCCAATCCAATTCCATGGGACCCAGCACCAATCACAATCGACTGAACAGATTAATGTGTCTGTGAATAATTAGCCTCATATAGCATTTAAAAAATTGCCTGTGTGTTGGGATATTGTGCTAAAGGTGGGATTTTAATAACGCAATGAGCTCTATAGAATAACATACCGTAAATTTATCTCTTTTGCGAGAAATAAGTACCTTCTAATCATTCGGGCCTAATGTAATTCATTGCTCAGTTTTATTACTTAATTGAGATAATTGAATTATCCCAACATCTCTTTCTTGCATCTGCGATATGCTTTGGAGAATTAAATGTTTGTCTCTGGTAGATTATTTAATCAATACATTGATGCTTCTTGCACCAAGCATAAAACCAATGTAGTTTATTACTTGAACTTAATAAAGATTACTTTTTGTCTGTTGTTGTAATGCTGTAAGTAAAGAGCAGTCACTCTTACCCTCCGTAAGAGGAAAGTCCCTTCATATCAGGGGCCTGAAGACCAATTATAATGTATTTTGGAGTGAATGTGTTCTTTAAATCTCTCGATGCCCAATCTAAAGTTCAATTAATATGAGGCTTGGAGTGATTTGCTTTCCTAAGTGTTGTTAAAACAAGAAAATGGCACAGGTATGATGGGTATGCAGTTCTTTTATAGGAATATTCCTGGGATGGTGTATTTTTTCCTGCAGAGGAGAACTTACCTGGGGAAAGAAATCAACCATTTACTGGTGGTAGCTAACATATTTTCACTCTCCAGTCATTTAGCCTTTCCTTGTCCTTTATGGACTTATAATGTACTATGCATAGAACTGATTACAGGTATGGGATCCAGTATACAGCATTCTCCAGAAAGCTCCAAATTATGGGAAGGCCATCTCCCATAGATTCTATTTTAAACAAATAATTAAAAAATTTTTTTAATTATTTCCTTTTTCTCTGTAATAATAAAACTGTACCTTGTACTTGATCCCAACTAAGATATAATTAATCCTTATTGGAGCCAAAACTATCTTATTGAGTTTAATTAATGTTTAATGAATTTTAGTTTGTTTAAAGGATAGTGATCCAGATTACAGAAAGACCCTTTATACAAAAAACCTGAGCATTCTGGATAACAGGTCCTATAACATACTTGCATTTAGACGCATGTAACAAGCTCCATGCTCTCAAATTCTCACCCTATTTTATTTACAACCTCAAGATTATCTTATAACATGATGACATTTAAGGGGTTGCAAACCCAAAAATTAAGTTTTTGAAAGAAAATGAAACATTTGCAAATGTAATTGTTCTTGAAAGAAGTGGATTTCCCTTTCTGGCAAGTGCACCTGAAACTCCACCTATTTTCTGGTTATCCTGCCACCCTTTGAGGCCCATGACATGTGACCATAAGGACCGAATATTTTCTATTTCCACTAGCATTTTTATAAGCTAGCCATCATGAACTGGATTTCCATTAAAAAATCAGTTTCCCCACATGCTTTTCTATAAATATAAAAAAAATAAACAAAGGTAAATGGTCAAGTCTGAGACAATGTGCAGTTGCCATGCACTGATTTTAATAAGATAATGGAATATGAATAGGGGAGGGCCTAAATTGGAATATGAGTGATAAAATAACAATATAGCAATAACAATGCATTTTTAGACTTACCGAGCATTTATTTTTAAATGGGGTCAGTGACCCCCATTTCAAACCTGGAAAGGGTCAGAAAAAAAGGCAAATAAAAAAACTGTACAAAATAAGGATGACTAACTTGAAAATGTGAGAATTAGCCATTCTATAACAAACTAAAAGTTAACATAACAGTGGAAAACCCCTATAAGAGGAACAAATAAATAAAATAATAGTTCTTGTTTTTCTCATTCAGAGGCAATGGCTGTCAGGTTGCCGTGTTTCATTCTATCCTTAGCATTGTGTGAGAGAGGAATGATTCTTCTGATGCCTGTCATAAATAGCAACTCTGCACTGCTGAATAAAATATGACAAGATCTTGAAAATAAAACAGATGTCCACAATGTTTGAGACAGGAAAGCAAATCCAGATGTACAGCAATGTCATTGCCGAGCTGACAGGGACAGCTGGAAGTTCCGAGCTCAGCATAAGCCAGACACTTTCCCTGCTGATACGGTACTAACACTGCAGTTCCCAGGTGAGCTTTGCACTGACTGAAGCACTAGCAATCAGCATAACAGCTGCACCAAATAAGCCTTCTGGATTTTCACTCGTGCATGCACACACACACTTGCACACCTAATTCCAGCCTGGCACTAGCAGTCTGTTTTCCATAGACTCATTCTCTGTTTCAGCTCTGTAGATTTTACTATATATATGGCAAGTAAAGGGTCAAAGAGAGATATAAACTCTATAAATCAGCTCAGTGGTCTTTTTGTCTGGCCTTACAGAGGCTTAATATAAGTTATTATAATATTCTTTATGCTTAATATAGGATATTATAATAAGCATGTTGATAATATTCGTCCAAAAAAAAAAAGATATTAAACTTTGAGTGTGTTCCTTATAGACATGAGGGTTCATTTATGAAAAAAGCACACCCCTTAGTGCTCATTCTATAACAATTGTGCACATGGAGGGGAGAATCCCAGTGTTGGACTGGGCTTCCTAGGGCCCTCTGGGTACCAAAGTCAAGGGAGCAGACAGAGGTGTGCAGTGTAACAGTCTACATTACACACCTTTTTCTTCTCCCTTCGGCCCCATCCCTTGGCTTGCTTGTGGACAGACAGGATTAGGGGCCTCCCTAGATTTTTCCCAGTATCCCAATATGCCAGTCCAACCCTGTGGACATCAAAGTGCCTCCCCAGCTGTCATTCACTAATGCAGAGGCCTGGAACTACTTGCACACAATAAAATGTGTGTTTCACTCTGGTTTGCAAATGAGCCCTGTGATCTTTTCTGCTTTGGACTTGCTGTAATGTTTCCATTGTTTTTACTGGTTAAAGCACCAGTAACATCAAAAAATGAAATTGTTTTAAAGTATTAAAAATATAATGCAGTGTTGCCCTGCACTGGTAAGACTGCAGTGTTTGCTTCAGAAGCACTACTATTGTTTATATAAATAAGCTGTTGTGTAGCCATGAGGGCAGCCATTTAAAGGACAAAGGCTCAAGTTACATAGCAGATAGCAGATAAGCACTGTAGAACATCCGTTGCTTATCCTGTGCCATGTAGCCATTTTTCAATTTCCGTCATTGTTACTTAGGAGCTTGTTTATATGAACTATAGTAGTGTTTCTGAAGCAAACAGATCAGTTTTAACAGTGCAATACAACACTAGATGATATTTTCTTTACTTTAAAACACTTTAATTTTTTGGTGTTACTGTTCCTTTAACTTTATGATTTTAGATAATCTGTATCATCACATTAAAGGACAAGGAAAGTCTAAAATAGAATAAGGCTAGAAATGCTGTATTTTGCATAGTAAACATAAACATGAACTTACTGCATCACAAAGCCTGATCAAACAAATGAGTTATGCTTTCAAAGTTGGGCACAGGGGGCTGTTGTTTGTTAAACATCTTTACAAGACCAAGACTGTGCACATGCTCAGTGTGATCTGGGCTGCTTAGGGATCGTCATAAATTATCAAAACAGCACAAGTCAAATAATATGTGTCAGAAGCCGATACAGCAAGACTATACAGACTGCACTGGGTCCTGTGTTGTCATGTAATCTAATGAGAATTTTATAGTTGTTGTATTGTTTAATACACACTTTCTCCAACTCTGCAGCAAAATAATCCTCCAAATAGAATCCCAGTTTATCTGTTTAAATCTGGCTCCATGATCTTTGTCCCTGCAGCTGGAGTTGGAAACATTAAAGGTGATGTAAAATAAAATCCAATACAAATCTTTACACAGTCGCCGATTGCCAACTGCTCCCCCCCTGCTGTTCATAAGTATGATTGTTTCCCTGCCCAGCAGTTAGGAGCCATTTGACAATTCTTATCCACAGCAGTAAATGAAGGGAGAATTTCACTGAATACAGTCAGGTTCCTTATAAAAACGGTACACATTTTTAAATTAAATTATATGGGAGATAGATTTCTTTTTCATTAGAAAGTAAAAATGGGATTTTATTTTTTTACCTTTCCTTGTCCTTTAAAAAAAGAGAATGGTTCATGTGATCATTTAAGGGGTTTACAAATAGTGGGTTTGTTGAACCCTAGTATATGAGCTCAATTTCTTCCATATTGAGATGCTTCACCCCTTAAAAAGCTGTCATTGGCTGTACTTATGGCAAATGCAGCACTGTGAGTCAAAAATAACTGCACTACTGTTGGTATTGTAGAGACTGGACCTTTGTGGATGCAGTTGTGGGTAGAGAGAGAGAGAGATGCAGAGGCTGATAAGACTTGCCACTAGATAAATATTGTTTGATTGTATAATTGCCTGGAAAACAAATGCACAAGGATTTGGACTGTGCATGAGAGGGGCAAAGGCTGATATAAATGTGGTCAGAAGAAAAGGCTGCACAGTTTTATGTGTTTGGATCTTAGAGAGATGAAGAGGCTGATGAATTACAACAGGGGATGCTGGGTATAATGTATTTAGATGGCAGAAATACATAGAGGTTGAAGATTTCAGGTGATCAATGGGGAGACTGATGTGATTGTCAGAGATATGCAGAGATTGATGTATTTAGTATGGAGAGAAATGCAGAGGCATGTATTTGGTACTGAATGAATAAAATCCAAAGGTTGCTAAATTCGCTTGGGAGGGAGCCATGGAATCTTCTGTAGTTGTATGTTAGGAAACTGCAGCTGTCTGTTACAGTCATTGGCTACATACATTGTCAGAGCAGAGTGGTTATTAACTCTGTTACAAAAAAGCTTTGTCGTCACCATGCTCAAGCATGAACTGTAATCGCTTGATGTTCAAGAAGCATGCAGTAAGAGGAATGCACATATATCACAGACAAATATTAATAATACATACTTTTCAACGCCTACTCACCGTCAAGATCTTGTTGAAATCATCGGCAATGGAGTCTTTGGAGCAGTATATAAATAACCATGTCAAAAGGGTGCCCGGGCTAAATTATTCATCTGATTTCTCTTCATATAACATATGTCTGTAGTGCGTGTAAATTCCCCTTTCACACATTCTTATCATTTTAACATCAGTAGGGTGATTTTTCCAATTAAGAATGCTGGTTGGCTCATGTAAATGGATATGTAGTTAGCAATGTCAGATCCCAAAGAAAGGTCTTACGGCACAATGTTATTATCCAAAAGTAGCATCTACGTAAGAAGTCGATACAGGGAATAATTTGAGAAGGGGGAGAATGTAGAAGGGGATCCACTTATACAGCCACTACATATTATATATGCATAATAATTTCCTCTTGTTTTCACTTGCTCCTATAGGGGTTATTTAATTCAGATTTCAGTTTTAGGTTTATGGCACACAATGTCATCACTAAAGAAATCCCATAATCAAAGTAAAATAAAATAAAATAATGTCAGCTGCTTGACTGTCTATGGCAGAGGGGCATCATTCCTTATGATACCTACCCACACACAGAATTGTCAGTGGTAGCTTATCCCTGTGATAAGAGATGCCTATAATGGGTTTCAAATATAGGGATACTTATTTATGTATATCAAGGGTATATTGGTCCCTTGAAACCCTGGGGCTGAACTATTAAAAACCCTTGCCTGCTATGCCTGCCTATAGGCTGAACCAACATGTGGATCATGTATGATAATAATAAGCAGGTAATATTTAACAGTGATAATTAGAATTGTATAGATTTTTCACACACTGAATATATTCACTGGAACACACAATTTGACCAGTAGTACTTTTCTTTTGCACACATAGCTTTCACTAATGAGGGGCTCCTAATACTAGGTTTCACTAAACCTAGGTCTAAACCGGGATTCAAAATAGGGTTTGGCATTTGAAGCAAACAAAAATCCAAATCCACTTACCCAATGAATTGTTACTGTCTATGGAATCCTACAGCAGCCCCTTTGGCTTTTACCAGAACCCACAGATTAACAATCTGGGCCTGCTTAAACCTCTGTTCTCTGAATGGGGAATAGTTCAATAAGGCACAATAGGTGGTGCTTCTAGATGTTCTTAATCAAATTGAAACAATGTATTGACGTAGATCGCTGAACATACGTCAGTGAAACTATAATAGCAATAGAATTGATATACAGCACTCAAATCAGTAAATGGAGTGTCTGCCTGGTACAGCTGGGCTTTTGCTATGGGTATACAAATGGGATCATGTTTTGCCCACTACACAGATGTATTTCCATGTTTGTATAACCAGGTTTCATCAATGTCATCTCTAAGCGAAGAAGTTTATAGAAAATAAAAAAAGAATTGTGAGTTCTATTGAGAAGAGGCAATTTTATCTTTTGCATTGGTTGTGTGATGTTTGTAATCTATATGTTTGATGAATACATGTTATTATTATTAGTATTAATAATAATAATAATAATAATAGTAATAACATGAGTATTACAAATCAATATAACAGAAATAACTATGGGGTAATATAAGGTCACAGAGTTTGCATGATGTTATTAATAGAGAAGTAAGGTAAATATACTGTATACCAGGGGTGTCCAAACTGCGGCCCATGATGGATAGGAATGTGGCCCAGCTTGAGACACTCGTTTCCTGAGGAAATGTCATAATAGTATAATAATAAGTCTATTAACTGTAATGTCCAGGTGTCCCATATTCCAGTGTATAGCTCCATCTGGTTATAACTAGTATCGTAGTTCTTTTATGTGTATTTTCTTTACTTTTACAAATCAAAAGGGGCTGTGTATCTAATGTGTGGCCCCAGACCATTTTTCTTTTTCCAATGTGGCCCAGGGAAGCCAAAGGTTTGGCCACCCCTGCTGTATACAAAGATCAGTATTTCAGAAATGGCTGCAACTCACAAGTTTTTTTTTAGTTAAAGGAACAGTAACACCAAAAAATTAAAGTTTTTTAAAGTAAAGAAAATATCATGTAGTATTGCCCTGCGTTTTTGAAACTGATCTGTTTGCTTCAGAAACACTACTATATTTCATATAAACAAGCTGCTAAGCAGCAATGGTGGAAATTGAAAAACGGCTATATGGCACATAAAACATATATATCCATATAAATAATGGATAACAGATAACATTATGTTCTACACAGCTTATCTGCTATCTGCTGTGTAACCTGAGCTTTTTTTCCTTTGAATGGCTGCCCCCATGGCTACACAGCAGCTTATTTATATAAATAATAGTAGTGCTTCTGAAGCAGGGCAACACTGCATAATATTTATATTACTTTAAAACAATTTCATTTTTTTATGTTACTGGTCCTTTAATTTATGAGCTCTTGTGAATGTATACACAGTAACATAGTAAGTTAGGCTGAAAAAAGACACACATCTATCAAGTTCAACCTTTAAACTTTTTTTTAATCTGCCTAACTGCTAGTTGATCCAAAGAAATGCAAAAAAAAAACCCATCTGAAGCCTCTCCAATTTGCCTCAGAGAGGGAAAAAAATGCCTTCCTGACTCCAAAATGGCAATCGGACTAGTCCCTGGATCAACTTGTACTATTAGCTATCTTCCATAACTCTGTATTTCCTCACTTGCTAAAAAGCCATCCAACCCCTTCATAAAGCTATTGTAACAACTTGCACCCTACCGGTGCGGCGGGGACGCCCGCCGCGCCATCCTCCCATTGTCTCGTCAGCTTCCTAGTGCGTGCCTAATCCTATTGTACCGTGACCTTCGGCCTAACTGACTTTAACAACAGTCGTGCCCCTTTGCTTGCCAGAACTCCTCGCCTTGTTCCTCTCGTTAAGTCCAGGTGGCATCTGAGTAGCTGAGGGCTCCTCCCGAAGCCAAAGACTGTCACACTACTGGTGAAGCCGAGCCGAGACCAGGGAACTTGGCATCTGTTCTGGTTTAGGGTGCCGACCGTGACAGCTATCTAATGTATCAGCCTGTATGAAGGATTCAGGGAGAGAATTCCCTGCTCTGACTGTAAAAAACCCCTTCCGAATATTTAGGCGGAACCTCTTTTCTTCTAATCGGAATGGGTGACCTTGTGTCAGCTGGAAAGACCAGCGTGAACATCCCCAAATTGGCCAGTCTTTCTTCATAGTTAAGATATTCCATACCTTTTACCAGCTTAGCTGCCCTTCTCTGTACCCTATCTAATATATATATATATATATATATATATATATATATACAAATTCCATACTCACTAACTCTCATTTTATACGTTTGTAACCACTATATAACAAATTATGTATCAATTGAGTAGTAAGTTCTAAGTGATAGGTTGATTGCCTAATTCTGGTTATTGCAACATGTTTTGCCTAAGATCTAAGTACTTTACATACACATTAACCCGTAATTGGGCCAGAACAAGTTACAACGTTTATGTTTTTAAATGGTTTTAATCGCTTTTTAACAGAGGTTTTGATTTGTTAGATAATGTGCTATGGTGCGTTATACACCTTGGTACTAGGTGTAAATGAACTATAGCGGATTATTATGGTGTAATGGTAATGGTTTGTCTATGATGTCAGCATTTGTCATTGTATGTTCCCGCCAAAACTTGTACTTAAGACAGTCTTTTCTTACCAGTAGTTACTTTGAGAAAAGCCTTGGAGGAGGCTGAAACGTCAGTCACATTTGCAATAAAATATTTATTATTTTTTCTATAAGACATTTTTTTTTGTATAAACAGCAGAATATAATGTAAATTGTAATAGAATTAGCTGATGTGTTTAGGTGTGTGTTTGCATCTTAAACACATTAAATGCACAAAAAGAATCAAGAGGTCTTAAAAAGCTTGGTGCATACTTTGTGAGTTTTACTGCCTTTCACCTGTAAGCCCATATACAATTTCTTACATTACACTGTACACTATATCCTTCTATGGTGTATATACTAAGGTGAATAATAAACAGGTGTATGTAAAAATATTTGAAATCTCTAATTACATTTTTTTAATAGTCAAATGAGAGGAAACCAATGTGGTAAATAAGTACAATGGTAGAAAATAGAGCAAAAATTGTACAATTTTATTTTGTTGTCTAAATACTGTGAGTTCCAAAGGAGCAAGATATGTCTTGTAACTTTCACCATTTTTGTTTGAATACCGTTTTAGTCTGAATGTATCTGATGCACTAAATATAATTTTTTTTCAGGAATAATATATAATATAGGGTTATATATGGTTATAATATATAATGTAGGGTTAACATGTCTATAGTGCAGCTGCAGAATTAAATCTGTAGAGAAGTTACCAGAGCTCTTGTCAACTGTCTCTTTGTAGACTGGTATTTCTGGGTGATTTGATTTTGCAGAAATCTTACATTATTCCTGTGGGATTATATTATGACACGTCAGATTGTTTTTTTCATCTTTCTTGCTGAGTAGGTGAGACTTCTTTAACACGTCGCTAACACAGGTCTTCAGAGCCTGATACTCATCAAGTTTCCCAAATGTAGATCCCTGAAAGTGCAGCGCTTGACCCGATAACATTTCAAGGTTGTGTTCCCTTCAATGTCATTGCATGTCTGGGACATTCTGCAACCTGTCTGGTTCTGTTACCCTGAGAAAAAGGCAAATAGTTCTGCATTGAGAACTGGCTGTGTTTGAATTGTGATGCCAGCTATGTAAAGCAATGTTCTTTTTACAAGAGCTGGCAGTGGTCGTGTTATGGGATTTTTTTTATTTTTAAAAAGGGCTCAGTTACAAATGCTAGTTGCCAATACGAGCACAGAATTTCATCTTTTAAAACACCATACACCAAGCACATGTATAAACTTGCATTGTTTTTGCATATTTACATTTATGTTAAGTGTAATCGATTGAATTAAAGTAATGGGTAACGTTCTCCAGTTTTGCCCCAGTCAGTGCCTTCTCAAGTCCCTAAATTTGCTCAGGAGCCCTCTCAAGCCCACTACATTTGCTCAGATGAGGTGAAAGATGCCCTCGGGTTTTCTCCAGAACTCCCTCTTCAATAAGACACAAAACCTAGAGTATACCTTACCTCACAGTGATTGGCCTGGATTTACCCCGGAGTTTCAGACCAGTGTCTCAATTGTGTGAGTACATTTGTTCATGTCTTGCGAATGCCCAATAACCCTTGGATTTTGGCAAGAGGTTTTTACATATGCTGAAACTGCCTTAGTGCTCCCCACGATACTGTTACCCAGCCTCTGTCTAATGGGTATTACCGAAGCATTACCACTGAGACCCCCAGTTAAACTATGTTACTTATTAATTTAACTTACTAATTGTTTTATTATGCAAAATAAGTAATACTGCTACATTGGAAGTTCACAGGGCCACCTGCGTTGAACTTATCAATGACTCCTTACCCAAGCACAAATTGGTATACCAGGCACGTGGATGCCCAGCTAAATTCAAAGCATTGCAATGCCTCAAAAAACTCAGTAAGAAAAGCATGATGGATGCAGTAGGAATATATGTGTAATATTCTCAGCTGGTTAACCTCCCCCCAGCTCACTTCTTTCCTTCTCTTTTTTTCTTATCTCTATCCTTTCCCTTCATTTACGTCCCTCCTTTAACCAAGAGGGATTCCCCCCTTGTATTGTTGTTAAAAATGAAAATGCTAAATAAAAACAAAAGCTATATAAGGCATAAAATCAACGCCAGCTTCCTAAATCACCCTACACAGTAAAAAGGGACATACCTTACTGTGTTCATAGGGTATTACTTATTAGATCGTTTTCAGGTGTCCTTATAACTGCACTTTTGGTGCTTATATATACTGTAGATACAGAGGGAGATATTGAGATCAAAGGAGTAAGGAACGTTTAAGGTTTTATATCAATTTAATGCTGAGTAGTTTTATTGTTGCAAAGGGAATATGTACACTAGGCAAGGGAATTGGTGTGGGTCTTTCAGCAGCAGCTAGTTCTTTTTCACGCTCGCCTAGATCTGCCTTGATTAGGCTCTTAATGAACAAATCTCTCTGTAGACTCATAACAATGAGACAGGTCATGTGCAAATATTTGTCAAGAAACGCAGTTCCAGGGAGTGGTTAAGCAGTGTGAGTGCAGCAATCCGAGTACACATGCCAGCACGCTGGCCTATTTTCAGCTGGCACACAAGCCATGTTTTAAAGCTTCAGTGAAAAACACAACTCTTAGAAATGGCACAAAATCTCTCATCCACCTGAGCACTATGAATAGACACTGTCCAGTGGATTGAGGCATGTGTTTTATGTCCGTTTGATCTCTTTTTGTTTTAATTTTTATTGTGGTTGGGTGTTAAACCTTCAAAATATTTATGCAAGGGTGGTAAATATTATAAGGGAATGTGAATGCATGCTGAATAACTTCTTACAGCTTGTGTGATTCAGAGGGAGCTCTTCAACTTAGCTTTCTGTTTAATACCGTTTAAAACTGTCGGGGGGGGGGTTATTAGAGGGATTATGGGGACAGCCAAACAATTATGTCTGTAATGAAACTAGACAGTGTATTTGTTCATAAATGTATGGTTCTCTAGATAGGTGACTTCTTAAATCTTCTCTTCAGCCGGATACAATTCTTAAGATCCTTCTTCAGCACTAGTAACCTTATAAAAGTGCTGGTATGGTATCTACACTATCACCTGGATTGCAAGGGATATGAATGTGCATTTTTTAATAATTAGAGTACAGTCTACTAAAGAATCAAAATATGGATGCATTCTGGATTAGTTGCATCAGTTAAGTCATTTAGGCTCATTTATAAACAAGTGTAAAATGTGGAAACAAAGCACCATGTGTTTTTATTTTCCTCAAAATTCCAATAGTGTGTCAGAATCATGGACAGTAAACACTGTAGTTGCGGTCATCGAAATGAAGATAGTTGTGATAATGTGCGGTTTTATTGCAGCAACTGCATACAGTGAAACCTCAGTTTTAAAGGAGTTGTTCAACTTCCACCTCCCAGCAACACTTTTTCCAGTTCAGTTGCTTTCAGATAGTTCACGAAAAATAAAGACTTTTTTCAATGACTTTCTATTTTCTGTTTGTGACTCTTTTTCTAATATTGAAGTTTAAGGTTTATCTTTCTGGGAGGGGGGCACCAACACTGTAACTGTTTTAAATTGATATATTAGTTGATACATTTATTATATTTGTCCCTGCTGAACAGAATCCTTGAGTTTCATTGAATACAACTGTTATACTTGATAGAATAATTGCTAATATGCCACAGATGCTGCCGAGAAACATATTATTTAATGTAGCACATTTTTAGGCACAAAGCAGTAATGGGATGGGGGCAGGTAACCAAATTACTTTAGGTACTCCACTGCAGTTAGACTCATGAAAGCAACAATAGGTGAGTAGTTTAAGTACACTGCAATATAAACTAGGCCCTTGCTATTGTAGTACTTTATAATGATCAAAAAGACACTATTCCACAGCTTGGGCCATTGAGCAGAACTGTGTGTGTGTGTGCTTTAGAATCCTTTAGACTGCTGAGCTCACTATCTGCTTTAGATCCATATCCAAAGAGCCTGTGTAGGAATAGGTATTAGCTACCCAGAATCAAAACCACACTGCAAAATTAGAAAATAACATTTGTGACATGTATTTGCTTTAGAATTTCATTCATTGTGGAAGTAAAACGCCAAACGTTTCTAGACCAAATCCAAAATTACTTTTCCGCTTTGCTTTTTTTTTTTTCCACCGGAAAACATTAAATTCAATGATTTAATCTGAATGTACCTGAAGTCAACAGTCAGGCGAAGACCTAGCAACAAACACGCCAGCAGAGAATATGCCATTAATTATAGCACGGAAGAGCAGTTCGCATTCTTAAGGTAATTAGAAAGTGTGATTACCATTGAGACCTGGAAACTTGTAGTTAGTGTGCAAGGAATTTGAAAAAGGCAGCATTGGAGAATTGGTTGAGAATATTGTTCCTGCAGCAGAAGATCCAAATTAGAATTCCCTGTCTGTAGCAATATGCACTGAATAGCCTGCCGGTACTGAAACAAAACAATAGAGGCCTACAGGCATACAGTATGTACATAAGGGTTCAGATGTTCTTTCAGATTGCTCCTGGATATTTTCCAGATGGGTGGGAATTCTCGCTTACTCATACTACAGAAAGCAAATACATGTTTGTGTGCTTCTGTATGAGATGGATCATATCTAATGGGCTATTTACAAAAGCAATGCTGAGCTGGAACTGGTGCAAATATGTGATATGGAGCTGGCTGGAGCCGTGTATCTGCTCTGTTGTTGGTAGAGCAGTGTCATCAATGTGACAGGTCTGCTGTGGAATTAGGTGCAAGGCCTCTGTCAAATCTCTCAGACAATGAAAGTGTCATGCAACTGCTGTTCCCATGGAGCTGTAGCACCACCACTATCAACGGGCCATGCAATGTGTCACAGTCAGGATCTGCAAGTTGCTTTCACATAGCCCATTACATGACAAGTACACAAATGCATAAATGGCCAAGGTATTCATTATATGTAGTTTGAGAAATATCTCTAGGGAATATTGTGGCATATGAAATTACTTTGTCATTACATCACAGCCTTCTGTCAAGTCAGTCCCCTCGTGACATACACACAGGCATTTGCCTCTTAGCTGCCAGAAAAGTTACTGTATAATGCACATGAAATCCACAAGGTAATTTGAGGAAAACCAGTTTTGAGTAGATAAATAGATTAATAGATTAAAGGAAGATCTGGTTTACCCTCAAAACTCTGGCCAGACTGAACAAAAAAAGGTATACTGTATTGCCAGGGTTAGCTAATCTTTTATTAAAGGGATGGGAAAACATGTTTTTTTCAAAACGCATCAGTTAATAATGCTGCTCCAGTAGACTTCTGCACTGAAATCCATTTTTCAAAAGAGCAAACAGATTTTTTATATTCAGTTTTGAAATCTGACATGGGGCTAGACATTTTGTCAATTTCCCAGCTGCCCCTGGTCATGTGACTTGCGCCAGCACTTTAGGAGGGAACTGCTTTCTGGCAGGCTGTTATTTTTCCTTCTCAATGTAACTGAATAGTACGCTGTGGGACATGGGTTTTTACTACTGAGTGCTGTTCTTATATCTACCAGGCAGCTGTTATCTTGTGTTAGGGAGCTGTTATCTGGTTACCTGGGGAAAAGGGGAGGGGGTGATATCACTCCAACTTGCAGTACAGCAGTAAAGAGTGATTGAAGTTTATCAGAGCAGAAGTCATATGACTTGGGGCAGCAATGAAATCGACAATATGTCTACCCCCATGTCAGATTTCAAAATGAAATATGAAAAAAACTGTTTGCTCTTGAGAAATGGATTTCAGTGCAGAATTCTTCTGGAGCAGCACTATTAACTGATGCATTTTGAAAAAAAAATGTTTTCCCATGACAGGATCCCTTTAATGAAATATGAGGGTAAAATAAAGTAGAGACAGTTTGTTAATATGCAGGCAAAAGCAGCCAATTGGATGTTTGCATTCCTTTTTCTAATTGCAGTAGACTTGAGTAATCACAAAAAAATATGATAAATAGAATAGTTGTGAGTTGTTATGGTATAGTTTTTCTTTGATTTTTATATCTTGATTGTCTTAATTTTGATTAGGCTGATGTAAATTAGAGGGCTTGATTAATGGGTACAAGTCAAGGCAACTGTAATCTGGGTGCATATAACCATGAAAGAATTCTGGGAAATATTGCTGCATTACGGGGATAATGAAACAATGGTGCTTTTGCTCACTGATCCCATTACCCCAATATTCACATTACCCCACAATAATTTGCAGGTACTTTTGTGCGCAAGACTAATGTCATGTAATCTTGCCAGTGCCACTGGTATAATGTGTATAATGAACCATGTATCACTGACACCCATTTAGTTCCTACCCCCTGAGCATACAGTGTAATTTGTACTGTACGGATGACAGATGACACAAGAGTGCAGTGATTGATAACTAATGGCAGCTGCTTTAATTTTACACAGAGAAGATCGTGATTATAAAAGTCACATCAATCCTGTGTCCTAAGGACAGCACCGAGGACACTAGGAAATAACACCATTCCTTAGGATTACACTAGAGCCCAAGCAGCTTAGCAGCATTTCCTCTATACTAAATCTGTGTGCCCAATTGCCATTCAAGCAGTGCACAAGCTTCTTAAAGGGATACCGTCCTGCACTGAAATCCATTTTTCAAAAGAGCAAAAATTTTTGTTATTTTCATTTTTTAAATCTGACACGGGGCTAGACAGGGTTTCTCAGTTTCCCAGCTGCCCCCAGTCATGTGACTTGTGCTCGGATAAACTTCAGTCATTCTTTACTGCAAGTTGGAGTGATATCACCCCCCTCCCTTCCCCCCCGCCCAGCAGCCTAAGGGCTCTTACACACGGGCGTTTTTAACTGCTCCTACATGCGTTTGTGTGAGAACAGCCCCATTGAAAATAATTGAGTGCGTCTATACCTGCGCTACCCTGCGGCTGAACGCAGAAAAACGGAACGCAGGTAAAAACGCTTGTGTGTAAGAGCCCTAAGAACAGATAATGGGAAGGTAACCAGAAACTGTAGTCAATTTAGTTCAGTGCTTCCTCCTGTGTCAAGTGCTCACTTTCCATATAGGCCACACCAGTAGAACTTCGTGTATATATTCGAATTGCAGTTGGATGGAGCACATGATAAGCAGACTCGAAACATGTTGTGAACACAATAAAGCTTTTATCGTGTGCTCCATCCAACTGCAATTCGAAGGTAACCAGAAAGCAGCTCCCTAACACAAGATAACAGCTGACTGGTAGATCTAAGAACAGCACTCAATAGTAAAAGCCAAATCTCACTGAGATTGATTCAGTTACATTTAGGGCTCAGCCACACCTGGGGATTCTGGGAGATTAGTCTTCTTTGGGGCGACTTATCTCCTTAGCTTCCCCCGTCTTGTGCCGGCTATAATGAAAAGTTGATACTTTAATGGATTTTATCCTATTTTTAAAAAATCACTACAGTACACCTAACAATGAATACAGTAGCAAAAAATAGTTGTACAATTTTAAAACGTCTTATTAAAATTTCAATTTTGGGAAATACTTGGACTGAGGTATATGAAGTGAGATTGCACATTATTTTATTCTGCTATTTTGTATTCATATGTATTTCTAAGAGCAGATATACATGCAAATTATGTTTGTTAAGTATCTTCAACCTTAGAACAGGATTCTAGTATGTTTAATTCAATCTAAGGAAGCTAACATAATTTCCCAGATCTGTGTTTGATGTATGGTCTGCACAGGCAGCCACTGGACTACAGTTCTGATTGGTTGGTAGCTGCTAGTATTTTTGAAAGTCTATATCAATATAAATGATAATACTTTAAAGGCAGAGCTGCAATTAGGCCCATGAAGTGTTGTCGTTGTTCCCCATAACTACACTGTTCAGGTACTTGTTGTATTTAAAAACATATGTATTGCTCAGCTCACCATATTCTATTGTTTATTTTTCATTTGGGATTAATTTCTTAGACACAGATCCTGTGCCAAGCAATTGAATTAAAATTCGATTAATGGTTACACAATGGGCTGGACTGAGATAGAGAAGAAAAACTGGTTTATCTCAGGACAACTCCATTAGTACATTCAGGCTATGGCACATATTGTGCTTTGATCAGTGCTCTGTGTGCCAGCGATTGAGGTGGTGCCTGCTGGTGCAGAAGGCTTATTATTCACATCAATCTCTTGCCATGTACTTATGATTACTAACTGAAATGGGAAGTGATCTGACCCAGGTAGTGGACTTATTTATTCTGGGAGCAGAGGCAATAAAATTGCAGCATGTCCCATATTCCATAAAATATATTTGGAAATAGATTACCAAAGGCAGCAGCATTCCATGATATTTTGCAGTTAGTCTTTGCAATTGTAATAGTTTTTATAAAGTGTTTTTTTTGTTCAGTGACTCTTGTAAGGGTTGTTTACCATTTTTTCTGAGTTCAAAAAGTACACCAGAAATAAAGACGTTGCTTTCTATTCGTCCCCTTGGGAATGCTCTGGGAATGGGTGGAAGTCACTGAAAACGTTCTAATTCGCTACATTAGATGATACATTTCTTATCATTGTCCCTGCTGAGCAAAAACCCTGAATTTCATTAAAGGAAGCTGTTATAATAGCTGATACAATAGTTGCTAATGTTTCACAGATTCTGTGGAGACATTTGTCAACTAATGCAGCAAAATATGAAGTTTAAAGGCTGATTCTTTTATCTATGCTATTTTTTGTGTAGGTAAATAATTCAGTTTAAGGCAATTTGGTCTATTCTGTCTTATACTCTGTTTTACCTGAAAGCAGGGAAGCATGCATGTCTTTATGTTCAAAGAAGAAAAGTTCTAGATGTTTCACTTCTAAACACTGCAGCATAAAGTAGAGCAGGTGAAAGGCACCCCACCCATCATTCCCTTCCAACCAAAGCAGGTTGCTCTGCTCAGTTCTCTTCTTCAAACCACAGTGTGCCATTGTCTGGCTGGCAGGTCACAGTCTGAAGCCAGTTTCAGTTTAACCTTACATTCATTAACACATTCCAATGTCTGTATAAATCATTTGAAAGTAATAATGAATCCACTACCAGATAAAAGAAGGAATAGGCATATTGGGGTATTCACACAACTAAAAATCTTCTTCTGTCCCATAACTTGCTAATAACACAGCATCAACACAGCAGCTGTGATCAGTTGTAGCTTTGCAAACCGTAAAAGATGTACTAGGG
>CM044435.1:89875322-89888170 GCA_024363595.1 Xenopus borealis | reverse complement strand
CAGTGATCTGATTACTCCTGGATCACATCTGTGGCCTAATAGAATCCAATCCATATCTGAAGGAATTCATATTTGGTAGGACATTGTTTTGGTCCTATAAGATCTCTGAGCAGTTATAGCCAATCGGCTTTAAGTAATACAGAGCTAGTGACTATCATATACAGCACATTTCTTATTTTATGTTAAGTGAACATAGATAAAATCCTGGATTTTTAGCACTCTAGATTGGTGCATAGTAATGGGTTATGACTCACACAGAAATTCCTGATTTGTTGTGTACAAATACATTTTTAGAATGTTGACAGTTGACGAAATGCAGTACACGTTTTGGTTTGTTTGTTCTATAAGCACGCTTACTATATGTAAGTATGTTATCATAGCTTCGGGAATATTAAATCATCTGGGTTGCATCTCTGAGGCTATAAATACATTCTTGTTAATGGGGCCTTCCCACTTATTTACACACAGGGGCATTTATTATGTTGTGTAAAACAAAATTTGTCGGAAAAACAGTGTAAAAAGCTTTGTAAAATAAATGGTAAATTTATGAAGCTGTGTGTACTTTTATGCCATGTGAATGCCAGATTTGCTGCCATTTTATATTGCTTCTGGTGCAAGTTACTCTAAGAAAAAAAATGTAAGAAAAAATGTTTGCTTTTTGGTGGTGAAGTCTGGCGATTTGTGGTGTATTATGCTCCTTTTTTTACACAACATAATAAATATGGTCCACAGTACCTTCATGAATGATTTGATAGGCTAAAATGACACTTATTTTATCTCCGAAAACCCAAATTATTCTATTTTTCTGACTTTTTTTCAGAATCGCTATTTTTTGGGTTTTTTGACGAACCCAGTTCAAACCACTATAACTTCAGATTGGGATAGGTGCCTCTCCCATTAACTTATACAGGAACAGGTCTGAGTTCAGCATCAGGGTATTAGAAATCTCAAAAAATTCTAGTTTTATTTTTCCATGAAAAATTCACGTTTTTGCCCCAAAATGCCTGACCAGATAAAGCTGAGGTTTAGTAAATAACCCCTTTAAACATTAACTACCAGGCAAATCCCTGTTCATACAGAAATACACATTAGATAGATGAGCAACTTGCCAACTTCATTCTAATTATGCCACAGAAGCAAAATGTAATCAGCTGGCATTAGTCTTTTTGTACAAAAGATTATCAAAAAGAATGAGAACTGGGGCATGTAGAGAGGAGGCAAACTCAGCATCTATTGTGCAGCTTAACAATTGAGGCTTTCCTGTGGCGACACAGAACGTTGTCTTTTACACAAAGACCAAATTGAGACTTTAGTAAATGTATTTACATGTGTTTTTTTAGAGGTTAATTTAGGGTAGGGGGTCAGGGAATCCTGGGGGGGGGGTGCAGAGATATGATCGCTACTCTTGCACAAGCACTTATTCACAATCAATTACTCCCACATTTCCAGCAGCCATATAGCTTATGATTTAGTATTTAGCATGTACCTGTGGCAGGACAACTTAATTCTCTCCCACGGAAGTGATTGGCAAATATAAGTTTTGCTTTTAGTGGGATTACCAAAGAACATACCCACACTGCATAAAGCCTCCAGAGAAAGTGTCAGAAGGGGATTGGCTGGCTTTCATTGGAAAATCCTTTATCCAAATATGAATGATAAATATTTCCAACACCACTGGTAACCATTAATATAATATATCAACATACATATACTAGGGCAAGGGGGCAACAATAGAGGTAGCAGAAGCAAATGCTGCTTTTACTTTTATTTTGCATGGAATTTACTTTTGTTTTGCATGGAATTTCAAGCCATATTTTAGGCCAAGTTCTTTCAAAGGTTTTTTCATATATCATCTAGGGAACCCTGGGGACATACTATAGTGTGCGAGCCATCAGGGAATCTTAGCCCAGACTCCGATTTCCTTTCATACCCTTGTAGCATCTCCTTAAACTAAACTGAAACAGACTAATAAGCATAAACAAATAATCCATGCATTCCACACAATGCTGCCATTATTGAAAACTACTATCTAATGATATACGATGGATTAAATAGGAGCAACATCTAGCATTCAAGCAAAATTACAGAAAAATAAACAAATATGGTGACAATAAAAACACAATACATTTCCAGTCTGTAGTCTTTACCACTAATTGGGTTTAATTCTTGCTTTTTCTCATTACAGTTGACATTATACTGGCCACAGATGGTAGACACTGTGGGCAATGGAAATCCATTAAAACCTCATAAGAAAGAAAGAGTGGGATGTTCCAGAAATCCTGATGAATATTAAATGAACAAATTAATTTGTCAAATAATTGCTTTTCTACTAAAAAGAAGGTATCTGTGTTAAGAAAAAACTTGGCACAAGTTAAATGGTGAACAAATTCTCCAACTCCAGCTATTTAGTAAGCTATCCGAAGCAGTGAATTGAACAAGCATTGAACCATTGAAAGCTTTCTATTGGCAAACTCTAAAGCTGTGAGCTCTGTCCATTGGCTTCAGTCTGTCCTCAGACTCCAGAGTCAGCATAATGATGTAATCTCTTCTGCTGCCTCTGCAGATTTTGCCTTCCTTATGATCTCAAATTTGCAGTTCCAGCAGAGTACAATCGATCCTTCATCGCCTGCCGCAGGCCTCCATTGTACACTTCATGGGAGATTTATGAACAAGAGCCAGTTCTATAGATGACATGTACATATATAGCTCAAAATCATATATATATTAAACCCTGGATAACCACATGCACACTACCTACTTAGCTCAGATCATCTGTCATAGATTGAGAGCTTTTTTACATATTTTATATGCAGGGAAAAATATTTATTCCTAAAATTCTACTAATTACATGATGTGGTTATCCGATTTTAAAATATTGATTCTCAGTACAAATAAACAGAAATGCTAATGTAATTTGTTATTCAGCTATGAGGGGACTACCTTAGCTTTCTGAGGTTAGGGTTACTGGCTGCCTTGGGACATTTATTGTCAATACAATGAGAAATAAAAATGACAGAACAGGTCACCACCTTGCCAAAAACCAGAGGTAGCAGACCAATCCACTTGCTCTTTAAAACAGCCCTGCTCCTCCTATCCTTCTACCTCTGTAATGTAGCCACAAACAGATCTCCCTTGTGATTGGTGGACTGGAAGATACTTTCTCCAATTAGCAAAAGCATATGTTGAAACACTTGCATTGCATTATCCATTATTATGTTCAAAGTAAAGAACATAATAGATAGCAAGGTGATTGAACCCAAAACTGTTTGCAATTTTGTAATACTGTATTAATGAGCATGGAACAAATCTTGGATAGCAGGTTTCTTGAACCTAAAAAATGTTTGTAATTTGGTATTAATGGGCCTGTAACAAATCTTGGATAGCAGGGTACTTGAACCCAAAAACTGTTTGTAAGTCTGTAATAATGGGGCCTGGAACTAATTTTGATGGCAGGTTACTTGAACCTAAAAACTGTTTGTAATTCTGTACTAATGGGGCCTGGAACTAATTTTGATAGCAGGCTACTTGAACCTAAAAACCTTTTGTAATTCTGTACTAATGGGGCCTGGAACTAATTTTGATAGCAGGCTACTTGAACCTAAAAACAGTTTGTAATTCTGTACTAATTGGGCCTGGAACTAATTTTGATAGCAGGTTACTTGGACCTAAAAACTGCTTGTAATTCTGTACTAATGGAACCTAGAACTAATTTTGGATAGCAGGGTATTTGAACCCAAAAACTGTTTGTAATTCTGTAATTATGAGTCTGGAACAAATATTGTATAGCAGGTTACATGAACCCAAAAAGTATTTGTGATTTTCTAATTCTGTATTAATGGGCATAGAGCAAATCTTGGATAGCAGCGTACTTGAACCCAAAAACTATTTGTAATTCTGTATTAATGGACCTGGAACAAATCTTGGATAGCAGGGTACTTGAACCCAAAAACTATTTGTAATTCTGTATTAATGGACCTGGAACAAATCTTGGATAGCAGGGTACTTGAACCCAAAAACTGTTTGTAATTCTGTATTAATGGACCTGGAACAAATCTTGGATATCAGGGTACTTGAACCCAAAATACATTTGTAATTCTGAACTAATGGGGCCTGGAACTAATTTGGATAGCAGGTTACTTGAACCCAAAAACTGTTTGTAATTCTGCACTAAAGAAGCCTGGAACTAATTTTGATAGTAGGGTGCTTGAAGCCAAAAACTGTTTGAAAAGGTTCTGCTATAGAATAACTGAAATTTTAATTCCTTTTTCCTAGCACGCAGACAGTGTTTAAACTTCTCTCTTTATGAAGGGTTTTTTTCTGATGTTATGTTCTCAAAGCTGGCAGTTTCATATGGTCAAGGGTCTGATATGAAAAGATTCTAGTAAACACAGTATATGCAGTCATTATGCAGAGGGAAACCCTAGAAAAATCATGTAGGATGAGAAAGGTTACTCATAGCTCTCAGCTGCCAAAAGTGCTAATTTGTTTCTGTGTTGGAGAGTGAATTGGAAGGACAGCTCTTGCTAGCTCAGTAAATACATTCCCACACGCATTCCTTTCATTGGGATGTGTGGGGCCTTTTCATAACAAAAAAAAGAATGCTATCACATTTTTATTGTTGCTCCAAAACATTTTATTTTTGGTTCTTACTTGCTTTGCATTCCTGTCATAAATAATCTACTCACACTCTAAGGATGTGATTGCAAAGCAAATTTGATTTAGTGCATGGTATTAAATATTCTAAGGCTTCTCAATATATTCAGATTCTTGTTTAGAAACAGTTGAGTTATAAGAAAAGGAAGTCTAAAAAAAAATAGACAAAAACGTAAAAAAAATAGGCTTGTTTTCTTAGAGGGGCAATATAACAATACAGGCACAACATGCTTATCCTGTTGTACATTGTGTGCAGTATGTAGAGTTGTTACTGTGGAGACATTCCATACTATTACTCAAATACTATATGTTCATCTGTACACTTTATGCAGCTGGAGAAACAGCTGTGTTTGCCATTAACCCAAGCGGGGCCGGATTTACATAGCGGGTGCCCCTAGGCCCACTGCCGTTCGTCACGCCCATACTCTGCCCTTTATTCACAAATTTTCATCATCAGGACTGGAGCAATGGGGATTGGTGCATTGGAAATTTAATAAATGATCGTATTTTATGCATATCCCTAGTGTTTCTGAACCAATGTGGGTGTGGCTGGGCAGCATGCCGCCCCCTAAAATCCTGCCGCCCTAGGTGTGGGCCTAGGTGGCCTTTCCACAAATCCGGGCCTGAACCCAAGGCTTCTTTGTTTATTTAATGTTGTATTTTCCTCCTAATCCACAGTGGTGTTTGTGTATCATTTCTAGAATTGCACCTGTTTTGTTCTTTGCAAATAAAGGCCCCAAGAATATCTCATTTCCAATGTTTGGGCATCTTAAAATGATTTTGCCATGTGGCCCAGTAACTTCTTATGCCACTTGTGCTCCAGAATGGAGTGCAAGGCCATGTGCCTCCCTATTGAATTCAAGTAGAGATGTGTGTGCTTCAACCACCTAAACCCCTTTCGGGTGAAGTGCACAGCAGTCAAAAGACACTTGCCCGGGACCAAACATACAGTAGAAACAGGGAAATAACTGCAGCACTTCTTGGTTGCAAAATGTGAAAATTTGTATTTATTGGTCAGAAACCAATAAATACAAATTTTCACATTTTGCAACCAAGAAGTGCTGCAGTTATTTCACTGTTTCTCTATTAAATTCAGCACTGTCCTCTAACTTATAATTCAGGGCACAGCTGGGCAGTGGTATTAAAGGAACAGTAACAACAACAAAACTAAAATAAACAACAATATAATATACTGTTGTCTGCTCTGGCAAAACTGATGTGTTTTCTACAGAAACACAACTATAGTTCATATAAACAAGCTGTTGTGTAGCCATGAGGGCAGCCATTTAAGCACAGGATACAAAGTAGAATGCAAATAATTTCTGAAGAATCCCATTGTATACTTCAGAACTTATCTGTTATCTGCTGTGTGTCCTGTGCCTTTTCTCCTTTTTCAGCTTTGAATGGCTGCCCCCATGGCTACCCTGTAACATGTTTAAATAAACAATAGTGGAGTTCCTGAAACAAACACACCAGTTGTATCAGAGCAGCGCAACAGTACATTACAGTATATTTACATTATTTTAAACCACTTTCATTTTTTGGTGTTACTGTTTCTTTAAGTGCATGACTGCTTTATTGCTACAGTGATGTGCCTTGGCTCTTGTACTGGATTCAGTGCAAGGTGCTAGGCATCGCCTAGGTATGGCCATCACTGCTCCAGGCCGCATAGCCTCTCCCGTCCACGTAAATGCTATTATTAGTAACTTAATTCATCATAAAATTATGGTTACGCAACTGATTAATAATATTCATTGCCCACAATTACATTTAAAAACACATAAATGGCTAATAATGACTATTTTAAACAAGCAATTCATTAATGTGGTCTGGTATCGCAGACAAAAGATGAAGCAGATTTTGGGTGCCCAAAAACTTGCACTCATAACACCAACAACTGCAAGATGAATTCAGTGCATTACACTTTCATGACAGCTGACTTTAATATGTGTTATTATATGTGTGTTAATCTATTTACATTTACCCACATTTCAAAACTTCAGTAAACAGATGTCCAAGTGTCCATTGGAGTCCTTGTATTTCCCTTTGTCCGGTATGATTTCAGGCTTTAATGCACGAAACAATGACATACATGTTATATAGACTGAATGTATTTCTCTAGATGTTTTCTACCCAGCAAAATGAAACGTGCACTCTTCCTCCAAGGCTGTTACGTCACCCGATAGCCGATGACAAATCGCAAGTGTTGGACGTGAATGTGGTCAGTGGGGTCTAACGTTACACACAGACAAGGGCCTTTTATTTCAGTGGCAAGGCACATGCTTAACTAACAAATGCAGTGCCGTTGTCAGTGACAGGTTAGGTCTAAAAATAGTTCTCTTATGCATAATGATCTCTCACACAGACTTCATATCATGCTGGCTGGTATGAGGGGAAAAAAATGTGCAAGGGAAGGAAAAGCTGTATAGCTGCAGGGTGACTACGCTGCTGAAAGAAGATTAGCTGCTACAAAAGAATTGTGTCAATGCAATAAGCTTTAATGGACAGGACTTGTAATAGGCAACATTTTTATATCTTGCTGCTGTAGAGGACGGCCGTCTATGATACTCAGCTGCTGCAGAACTACAGCTTCTCCAAACCTAGGCGGGGCTGATAGGTGTGGGGAGATTGTTGTGGGGCATTAATTGTAAACATTATTATAAGCCTTGTTTTAATCCTGCCTCCTATCTTGGCAGTGATACAGGCCATGGCTGTACCATTGGAAATCTAATTGACTGATCTGTGTGTTTGCACGTGTGTGTTTGTGTAAATTTCTTAATGTGAACCTTATTTTCATATTGCTTCTTGTGCCTTAGCAGAATGCTGGTATAATCCTGCCTCCAGAGAGGTTTTTCACGAGGTCGCAAGGCTTCCTGCCAGCTACTAGCTATTAAAGGACTCACAAGCACGTGGTTTGTAAGCTGCAAAGCAGTTCTTAGAAGTGGCCTGCTATATACTTAACCCCTTTGCTTCTCATAGAGGTACAAACCTGCAGCCAGTCGGCCTCCAAGTTATACAAATGGCACAGTGCGGGTTAACTGAATGCAGTGGAAGGAATATTAATCAAAATTGGATTTGCTTAAGGTGAATTAAGCCTGGAATGTGCTTACCCTTTAATGGACGTTAGGCTAGTCTGTCTGATCTTGCATCCATTATTATTTAAATGTGATTGATCTTCTTGACATGGCCAATGGACACAGGGCTTTCTTTCTTCAAAGGCTACATAAACTTAAAAAAAAACAACATTTTTCAGACAATGTTTTTTTCATGCATGAAATCATCGAGAAATTTGCATCTTGGAAGATGTGAAATTGTTGGAGCCATCAGAGACAACTGATCTTAAAAGCTGCATTAGCTTATGTTCACTAGGTGGCATATTTATTATATGCTGAACAGAAATGGAACAAAAGAGACATCTACAGCTTCACTCACTTATATATGTGGGATACTCTTTTGGTGAATTATGTTTACACTAGAAATATTGTATATATAAGTGTATACATAATGCTGATGGTAGAGGCACCTACTTCCTATGTACAGTAGGAAGGCAAAATGCAGAGAAGTGCCCCAAGCACACCAGCTTTGCCTTATATAAACATATGTAATTAAGGGAAACTACCTGGAGATAAAAATCTTCTTTTTTTGTTAACTGTAATGCCAAATGCCACTTTTTAAATCTTTAATTTTTCTGCAGCTTTTACTATCGATGGGCTGTCCAGTTTTCATACAGTGATATAAAGAGTACTGTGGTGTTGTTTGTCTCTTTAAGCAGGCTTATCCCAGACACTTCACTGATTAATCCCACTAAGTACGTTCCATGTACAAAGGCTGTGCAGGCGAAAAGTATACAGCGCATAGATCCAAGGAAACACTGCAATTAACAACTGCATTGATGGGAAGTTACTTTCTGGATTCCCTTGGGTTGTTCCAAAGTGACACCATTCCCAGGGGTTCGACTGGGCCGGCCCAGATCCCGAACCTGGATTGCCTCAAGGCCCCCTTCCGGACCTTGAGGGCTACTGCCTCAGGGCCTCCCGTCCAGCAACTGTGCCACAGCGTGTGTGTGTGCATGGGCTTCAGTGCATGCAGATTCTTGTCAAGACAAAACAGTGCGTGCGCTGATGCGCGAGTGGGCACATGCGTCGGGGGGAGGTGGGTTGCTGGATGGGAGGTCCTCAGACAGCAGCCCTCAAGGTCCGGTGGGGGGCTCTGAGACAGAAGCCAAGGTGGGCCCTGGGCCCCCCAGTCTGACCCTGCCATTCCCCATATTTAACAAGTGCCACAACTTGTGTCAAGGACTTCCTTTACCAGTCAGTTGAACTGAAGAAGCTGCTCAGATGAGTAGTAAAACATCTTCAATGATTACTCAGCAAGTCCAGTTGTTTTAGAATTACTTATATTATATATACCAATGACCTGGATGAATGACAAATCTTGATAGTTGCACCCCTTTAATGTTCTGTTATAATGATAACTAGATGCTCAGCCCAAAAGCATGACACTGCTGCTTTTTCAGAGAATATAGAAACCATAACACTTAAAGGGGACCCATAACCCAAAATAAATATTCAAAATCCTATTTTATCACATTAGTCAAGCAAAATGAACTTTATCTACACTATATAAATTATTTGATTCTTGTTTCCTTCAGTCTGGGAATTCATAATTATAGCAAGTAGGCAGGAACCATTTTGTGGATACTGTTATTAAGGCAAGCCTTGTATCATCTTAGAATCTTGTTTGTGCACCAGAATGGGGGACCTAATGTCCATCCCCATGCCCTGGCTACACAATTAAACAGTGAAGAGAATGGGGGAATGTGTGGAGAGCAGTGACATCTAGGAAGTGCTGAATGGAAAGTGAAAGTAATTGTCTGCCCCGCCTCTATGCTACGGGCATAGAGGAGGGGCAGACAATATTTGATTGACAGCTGAGATTTTTAAATGAGCTTACAGCAGCTATGAATGCTTTAATAAAAAATACAAATTGGATTTCATGTTTAATTTGAAAAGGACTTTTATGATACAGATTTTTGTGTGACAGGTCCACTTTAACTATCCATTATATTCAAACTTAACATAAAAGGACCAAGCATGGACCTTTCCATAGACTTCTGCCACCTATGTTTAACCTTTCATGGTTAGCAAACAGCAAATAGACATCTGAATGTTTCTGTTGGTCATAATTTGTATCATGATTCAAAACCATCAACAAAATGTATAGTTTCACAGATGAATGTAATTATCTTCTAAGTTCTCCTTCTGAGTGATACTTTGTCTACTTTGTGACTTTGAGAGCTTTCCAACCATATAATTCAACTGAGCCATCAACAAAGACACTGATCTAGATGCTGGTCCCCTGAGACAGCTGGAGAGCTATAGGAAGCTGAGTGGCTGTACAGTAGAAGTTCACCCAGAACATACTTGTAAATGATTCAAATTTCTATTTGCTACTAAACTACACCGATATTTTTAAAACTATTTACATTATTAATATTGATTTGAATGGGTGATGGCTATATTGACAATCTCTTGGCGTCACCTGAAGGGACAATATATATGTATAAGGTCAACTAGAGCACTGATTTAACATGTCCTATTTTTCTAAATCTTATAGCATACAAAAACCCCTTCCCACAGCCACTGGCCTATGCTTACTAAAGGAGAAGTAACCCATTTTAAAAACATTATACTTCCCAACCACACTCACAAACTCTTTTGTTGAAGCTCAGGGCCCAGTATTTATCTGTGTAGTGGGGTGGACAGCTTCCATGTTTGGCTCCCATCACATCCTTTTAAAGCCTCCATTGTTGTCATTGTTGAGCTGGAGCATACATACTGAAGGCCAGGACCCAGGTTGGTCAGGAATGGAAGCTCTGACAGAAGGAATGTTACCAAAAAATGATAACTACCTACTCTGTTGTGCAGCTCTACGCTGGTCACTGGGATAAGAGAGAATTTGGGCATCTTGGTTAATGTGGTTAGAGAGAAAGACTGTGTCTCTGTGTGTTTAAATTGATTTACTTAACATTTAATATTTTAATCATAATTTCTATGGCTTGTTTTATGTTTAGAGGGGATCAGAGCATGACTGCCCTGTTTTTCAGGGGAAGGTGTGTGTAACGATTGGTATCCCAAAACCCAGAACAAACCCCAAGGTCCCGGTCATGGCTCACTGTTCAGCCTTTAACAGCCGCCTTTCACTTCGGGAGGAGCCCTCAGCTAATTGGATGCCGCCAGGTCTTAATGTGAGAGGACCAGGGGGAGAGTTCTGGGTGAGCAAGGGAACCGCACGTGGTACAAGAACGGAGGACAAGAAGCGTCGTCAAGAAACAGGCCGGGTCAATAACAAGGATATGACAGAAGCGTGGTCAAGGTCACAGGCAAGGAGGTCTGGATAGGCAGCAAGAATCAAAGTCAGGAACAGGCAAGAAGGCCAAACACAAGAATCACAGTAGAAACACACCCAGGAACTCACAATAGCAGAACCTATATTGGGCAATGATTCAGTGCAGGGCAGGGGTCTTTATAGGCAGTCTAATGGCTTACAATGGGAGTGAATCAGGGCAAAACCTGACTGCTCACATAGAGCACTGGTAAGTCAAACAGCCCAGAAACATTAGGTTCCTGTTTCAACTCCAGGCAGGCCATTACAGTGCGTCAGATATGAGATGTTCATTTCAGTACTTCTTGATTTCCACAGACAATTAACTGGCTTGAAGACATGAAACAAATATTTTATGTTGGCCTGTCCATGTTTTTTTTAGCTGTAAGTGCCTACACACACACATACACACTGCCTGATATATGAATGTACATTTACCACTGTTTGGGTGGATATGAGTACAGTTCAGGTCTGGACTGGGATTTAAAATAGGCCTGGTATCAAATCATCTGTTTTGCATTTTGGGGGAGATCACACCAAAAGCTCAGTGTCAATATTAGCCAGGGGCAGCATTCTGTCAAATCATTATACAGTTCAGTAAGAAATCAAATGAAACTTCTGAATGAAAAATCTTTGCATGTGATCTGTGTATTTGAATGAAACATATATGGCTGCTATGGTACACAGAGACCTGTAAAACCTATCCAGCTAATGTTAAATAAAACATGTCTTGTCTTGATGATTATGTTGACTGATTTTGACTGTACATGCCTCACATTTGTGACTTATGTTACTCTCTTTATATAACTGCAGAACATCTTTGCTTTATTGGGATCATCTATAAAGCCCATTCAATAAGTCTGGGGGAAAAGCTTGTGTTCCAAAATTGTTATGTGGATGCCTATGTGGTCAGGCATAAAAGTACATTGCAAAGTTATTCTCTTTATTTAAGTGTGGATGAGAAGAGCAATGGAAAATGCAATGACTCTTGGCCTATAAAACAGTGGTTCTGGATGCATAGTTGGCCAAAGGGACATAAAGGAGTGATTTGCATGTCGCCTTATGGGAGAATTAAAACTTTCATTTTGGTATCTAGGCAGTGCTATGTGTATGGTATGAGACAAGTAAATACTTTGCATGTTATTGTTTCTGTATGTAACCCCCCCAGCACAATCGGTTGACTGCACTTGCTTATTCCATGAGTGATGCAGAAAGCATGTAAAGTCTAGCACACCATGATCTGCCAGACATACAATTTGAGAGTACACATACATACAAAGCATTCACATACATAAAGCATCATCGTCATCATCATCACTTATTTAAACAGTGCTTTACAATACATCACCATCATTTATTTATGTAGCACCAACAAGGAATGCAGCATGACTCAGGAAAGACACAGTTTATAACCTCAATTCATCTTTAATCACAACATATCTTAGCTTTTATTGCATGTACCTACAGTGAACTATTAACCTGGACACACATGAACTACATTAAACTAGCACTGCATGAGAAATCTATTTTGTCAACACTCAAGGTCTTTTTTTTTTTTGTCAACTTTCTTTTTATTTCAAATGTTTTCAATTTTTCCCATATTTTCTTTTGTACGTATCACATAATATACATTTTATGGATGCATGTTACATTATTTTGTTGAGTAGGGAAAAAGGTTACAAAAATATTACATTTAACATATAACATATAACATGGTTCCACTGTGTGTACAGGATGCGCTGCCTATCTTTTTTTTGCTTAAATCGGCTTTATATTCGGGCAAGAGACTCTTTATTAAGGATCCAGGTGTC
>CM044435.1:89857460-89873413 GCA_024363595.1 Xenopus borealis | reverse complement strand
CTTTCTCACATTATCTCCTGCTTGTCTAAGAGGAATGAATCCTACCTGATCTTTATGTATTATTTTTGGTAGAAGTGCTGATAACCTTCGTGCTAAAATGCTGGTTAATATTTTTAAAGAGGTCTTTTTTTTACAACTGCCAGCACTCCCATCTTTCTGATGATTAGGTTTGGATTTACTCTAAAATTACATTTGGATTTGTTAGGTTCATACAGTTTCTATTACAGTATTGGCAAGCAATGGGTTGGAATTTGAAGAGAAACATTTCTCTGGGAAAAAGATCTAGAAAGCTGTGATTAATTTTATTTTAGATATTTCTGGGAATCTTTATCCAGAAACTCTTAATACAGAAAACTCAGAATTATGGAAGGCCATGTCTCAAACTCAATTTTAATCAAATAAGTCATGTTCTATAAAATGATTTCCTTGTGATAATAAAACAGTACATTTTACCTGATCACAATAAAATACAATTATTGTAGGTAAAAAAATACTGCTTATTGGAGGTAAAACAATCCTGTTGGGTGTATTCAATACTTCAATTTTAAAGGGGTGGTTCACCTTCAAGTTAACTTTTAGTATATTGTAGAAGGGACAATTCTAAGAAACTTTTCAATTGGTCTTCATTGTTTATTTTTCATAGTTTATAAATGATTTGCAATTTTCTTCTATTTCTTTGCAGCTTTCAAATGGGGGTCGCTGACACCATCTAAAAACAAATGCTCTGTAAGGCTACAAATGTATTGATATTGCCACTTTTTATTATTTATCATTCTATTCAGTCCATCTCCTATTCATATTCCAGTCTCTTATTCAAATCAGTGCAGTGTTGCTAGGGTCATTTGTACCTTAGAAACCAAATTGCCGACACTGCAAACTAGAGAGCTGCTGAATAAAAAGCTAAATAACTATAAAACCACAAACAATAAAAAATGAAAACCAATTGCAAATTGTCTCAGAATATCACTCTCTACATTATACTAAAAGTCAACTCAAAGGTGAACAACCCCTTTAAGTAGACTTAAAGGAAAAGTTCAGTATAAAAACTGAGTAAATAGATAGACTGCGCAAAATATAAAAATTCAGTATAGTTAGAAAAAAAAGTAATCTATAATGACTGGAGTGACTGGATATCTAATATAATAGCCAGAACTCCAAATACAAATAGGTTTTTATTGTAGCTCACCGATTAGGAACTGTGGCTCATCCCACTGGGTTTCCTGTGCTGATATCCCAAATGGATCTTCCAAAGATTAAATATAATATGTAGGCAGTATTTCCAGCTGCAAATACTTTGATTGAGGAAGTCGGTCACACACTCCTCTATTTTTCTTGGCCTGCCAGACCTAGGTTTTACAGCAACTGTGCCTGTGGCCGTTCATTCTCTGATTTTGTGCAAACTGCGCTGAATTGTAGAATGATGTACAGACACACCATCTGTAACAACAATCTTGACCTGCCAGACCTGGGTTTTACAGCAACTGTGCCTGTGGCCTTTCATTTCCATATTACATTCCTTACAGTTGAAACTGACAGTTTAAACCTCTGACATAGCTTTTTGTAGCCTTCCCCTAAACCATGATTCTGAACAATATTTGTTTTCAGATCAAACGGAAGCACAACTTGCAATTTTCTCGAGTGGATACACCTGCCTATGAAGTTCAAGGCTTAACGAGCTGATATAACCAATTTGGTGTTGCCAGTAATCAGTATTGAGCAGTTATATATGCATTCAAATTAGCAAAATTACGAGGGTACCCACATTTGTGCAAATCCAGTTTTTCACATTTAATTTCATACAGAATACTGCTTCACTAACAATCTTTGTTCAGATGTTCCTGGGAAATGAAAGACATGCCATTATGCAGGCTGAGAGGGGTTCCCAAACTTTTTCATATGACTATATATATATATATATATATATATATATATATATATATATATATTTATACTCTTTATCCTGCATTCAAAGAGCCAGATTTGTGCATGTTAGAATGTTTTTTGCCAGTGGTGGAAGCATGTCTCTAGGGTAGGGCCCGGATCCACATACACACAGATATCGCCACACTTATATGAACAGGCATACAATGCACCCAAATATACACAGAAACATAGAGTCAGTAAGCTTCTGCTACATTCCTTGCCCTAAGGCACACAGCATCACATAGACTTGTTCCAGCAGAGACCTAGTTGTGCTAATAAGAATTTGAGTGATATGAGCATTGATGCCTTGTATATCATGCTATGGGTACAGTGCGTCTTTGGAACATGAACAGCTCTTTAATGCTGAGGGGAGGTATCATTAAAACTTTCTGCCTCACGGCCACAGACGACCTTCACTAGCACAAAGTACCAAAATGTGCTTTAACCCTGAAGTTAACTCTATTCATTAATTGAACTTCTGGTAACAGAAGAAGATTCTGCAACGAAATGCAATTTTGCTTGGAGGTTTGCAATGAAATATTTATTTAGATCCTCTTCTGAAATGGAAAACAAAATTAACTAATATGTATCTGAAGCTTGTTAGTGCTTTATATATATATATAGTACAAAAAGAACAAGGATTTGTGAACTCTCTGCTCTTCACATACAACCAATTTTGTAT
The DNA here is from genome assembly GCA_024363595.1 of Xenopus borealis. Taxonomy (NCBI): domain Eukaryota; kingdom Metazoa; phylum Chordata; class Amphibia; order Anura; family Pipidae; genus Xenopus; species Xenopus borealis. The sequence goes on along the minus strand of CM044435.1, from coordinate 89,870,808 downwards.
TGACTTTTTAATCTACAATCTACAAAATTTCCCTTTCATTTATTTAAATTGTTGTAATAAAATGGAGGAACCCCCACTTCTGCAAATGTTTGAATACGTTTTAAGGAAGCTGATTTTTTTGCAATATGGTTTCAACAGAATAGCTAGAAGTCAATAAAAATATTAATGTTTCAAGTGAAATAATTCGAAAAATAAAGTCATTCCATTTGAAACATCAATATTGTGTCTGCAGTGCCATTCATCTCCTGACTATACTATGATAACTATAGGGCTAATAATTGGAATCCTAATTATTTAAATACTCTGAAAAGCAAAAGCCTTCTTGAATCCCAGAAAAACAGCCCACCTAGCTCAAAGCCATGCAGAACATGGACACTGGTGAAAGAACTACAGCATAACTATAGCATAACCAATAAAATTATTGGTTTGCACAGACATGTTGATGAAAAATAGACAGACAGACAGACAGACAGATGGATAGATAGATAGATGCCAGAGACACCGGATAATCTATTATATTTTGTTAAACTCCTACTCGGCTACATTTTACCATTCAATATCTTCAGTTATTGACATAAATACACATATATTCAGCATAATTGGTGGCCTGTGAACTACATGCAGTCTCTTAGGGGAATATATCACAGCCAATTAGTCTAACCAAGATGAAGAGGAAATCAATAAGTGTTAAACAAGCACAAAAGGGGGATTAAAACAAGTTTAGGGCAGTTTTATATTCATGATAACTTGTTTTGTTATTAGCGAATCTTGTTTCCAGTGTGAGCACTACATCATAATGCATAGAAATAAAGAGTGGTAAGGGTGTTAACAGCAACAGTGTAACATTCTAAAATATGCACCTTTTATGAGATAAATGGGATAAAGGTAGCAGGCTGTCTAATAAATGGCTGAAATGAGTCCCCACAGCATTCTTAGGCACAGATCAGCTCATCACTAGAATGGGAAAAGTGTTTTAATTGAGGCCTCCCAAGATGTCCCAGGGGACAAGTTAGTCTGAACGCTGAAATTAGAAGGCCTAAATGTGCTTAAGTAGTGATACTGTCTAATACTTGATGCATTTATCCATAGTACCACAATCATATATTACATTCTTTGTATTAGAATCAATATCTCTAAATTGTTCATTAGTAGCAGCTACTGATCATTTTCCCGCATCACTATGCAAATAGGTAAGTGTACATGCCGTACATTATGAAGTTAAGAAGCTTTTGGCTGCTGTGTGCTGGAATCTGATATTATATGACTGAATAGGAAATATAAATTCCCAAAACATCTCTATTCTAAAGACTTGGCACAGACTTTGCCATGCTGGTGATTGCTATTGGACATTGTTGCCAATTTCTATTCAGGAACTATCTATAACTGATAACGGGTAACGTCTTTTTTAATAGCATGCTGTAGGCTAAGCACAACTGGTTCCCTTTCCCAACTTTGCAGAAAAGCAAAACACATTTGGTTCTTTTTGCTTGTCCTACAGACACCACAGACACATTCTGTATAAGTAGTACAGTACATTTTCTCATCTGAACTCTAATGAGTCTAGATCAGATATAGCCAAATGGTAGCTCTTGCTGAACTGCAATCAACTTATCCTTAGCATTTTCTATTGGATAATGGACCATACAAGCTAAGGGAAAGGGAGAAGTACACAACCCATGTTCCTTAGTCTTTGAATGAAGAAAGATTTTTGGAATGTCTTAAAGTTAGTACAAGTATAGGACCTGTTATTAAGAAAGCTAAGAATTATGGAAAGGCCATCTCCCATAGACTCCATTTTTATTACATAATTCAGATGTTTAAAAATATTTTTTTCTCAGTAATAATAAAATAGCACCTTGTACTGGATTCAAACTAAGATTTAATTACTCCTTACTAGAGGTATAACAATCCTATTGGGTTTACTTAATATTTAATTGATTTTTTTAGTAGATATAAAGTATGGTGATCCAAATTATAAAGAGATCCTTATCTGGAAACCCCCAGGTCCTGAGTACTGTGGATAACAGTTCCTACACCTGTATATAATATTTTAAGATAAAGGTGTGTTTAAGGGGTAAATAAAACAACAATGAGTGCCCTCTCTTGGCTCAAACTTAAATATATCAAAGAATGGAAGAGTGTATGAACAGTGTTAATGTTAACTATCTGTTGATGAATATGACCTTGCATGTGTATATTTTTGACGGCTTATAGTAAGCATTTTCAAAGCCGCATCAACATGCATTTCTGGTCTAGTGGCTCTTTAATCAGCTTTCCTATGCCCAAATGAATATTTTGCTGATGCAACCAACTAATTTAAAAGAGGGTACACTTTACTGCTACTTATGTACACCCCTTATTCTTTGCCTGCAGCCAATAAATGCTTGGTCCTATCAGGTACATTTTAGTTCATCCTCTGTTCAACACTGTGCTCCGCAGGGAGGCACATAAAAGCCACGTGCCATAGAGTCATCTGTGATTACACAGTTTCCTATGCTTCCTGCAGCCTAGCCTTACTCTCTTGCTTTCTCAAAATATCTATGTATGGTAAAGGGTAGAGGAAGAGGTCTGGCCTTGGAGCCTTGTTTCAGTTTCCTATTTGTTGTTTTTAATCAGTTTAAGTTGTTTTTTATTTTGTTAAAGGCTATGGACAGGCCTGGGTTTCTGATCTGAGCACTGCTAGGCCTGAGGGCCCCATGACTGCACTTTGCCCCCTACCCCCATTATTGTATCTATGTGTCATGGGAGCACTGGCGATTCTGTACTATGGGCTTTGTTCCATCACCTTTCTAGGTGGGTTTCAATTGACATAAACTTTTTAGTTAGACTTGACTAGTTGACTTGCAATTTTAAGCAACATTTTAAGGCAAAAGATTCAATATTGTAAATATATTTTGACATCATATCTATATAATACAGAATTTATGCATTCTACTTGCGTTTTTCACACGGCTCCTGTATATGTGTTAGAAGCTTTTCACTGCCAGCCACTAATATTCAAGCCTGCTTTGTTTAATAATTTAAACAACAAATCAAGTCTGCCTTTGGGTTATAACTGGAAAATACTAGCCACCACAGCAAAAAGTGAAAGAGGTGCCTCTGGCACAAGCCTCAAGGAAAATAATCAGATTATAATTGGAAGTTGAATATACTGTATGTTTGTGTGAGACCCCTGTCTGGTCATGTAGTCTTGGGGCCAGTGGTGTCTATTTTGCCTTTGGCCTAGCTTGGGATTTGAGTTGCAATGAAAGCAATTATATACAGACCTGGGCAGATACACAGTGACTGTCTCTCCCTGTAGTATACTGAGTGGAGGACATGTTATATAAACAGCTGTTCTCTGTTAATAAGGTATGTGTATATATAGACATAACTATACACATTTTTACACATTCTGGCATTTTATTAAACACTCAACAGGTTTGCCGTGACTGTCTAACACTTAGTGCTGCCATCATGCTTGTTATCTGCTGTTAATCCTCTGGCTTTGTCTCATGGCCATATGGCTGGGGACCAGTTTTCTTCCCTGATTCATGAAAGATACTAACTGATCCACTTGATACCATGTCATAATAATATAGAGGGTTTTAAGACTAGATTGCCACCAATCTAAAGTTGCCTCTGTTATCAGCAGTAATTCTGCCACCTCGCAGTATAATTGTGGATAAAATAAAAATGCCAGTAATGGATTTGATAAGTTGCCAGCACTCATCCAAAAAATAACTCCTGATTGTTCCTTAGAATTAATGAGACTAGTACATATGGATGTGTAATCAAATGATTACCTCTTTTATTTTTCTCATGTAGAAGCATTTGTCATGCAAAAAAACTCTTGCACACTGCAGGCAAAATTAAGAATTAATTTCAAAAAAAGAAATTTGGGATGTTAGTAGCACTTTAACCACTAATATAATCGTAAACATTTGGAAACATAAGGAGCAAGATCACTATGAAGATAAGGAGCAATATCTTTATAACCAACACATTTATAATATAAGGGCTTTTTTCTATAGCTGGCAAATGCATTATGTGTAGTAGAATGATGTGAAACAAGACAACAAATAAGCTTACATTCAAAGCATAACTAATATCTAAAATGAATGTTGGCAATTTATGAGAAAACACCTTCAGATAAACATTATGTGCCTATATACATGTCTGTGTGGCTGGGAGTAGGCAGAAGAGGTAGTTACCTAAGGCACAATGATAGCAGGTAGTTGTTAAAAAGTCTTCTGCCTACCCCTAGTTTGTCAATAAAATAAAATAACAGAAAAAGAAAGTTAGTTAGTAGGCTTAATTCCTCTTGCGAATGCTTCTACAGTCTCCCAGCTGTACATGGAATATCACAAATAAAAACAGATCAGTGTCTATGCCAGTGGAGAAACCAGAAACACAATATAGTGCTATAGGTTCCAATTAATTCAAGTAACACCCTGTGTTCAAAAAAACTCTATTGTGCGTATTTCCTCGAATGAACCTTCCTTTCCCCTGGATGGTGCACCAATGTTTATTCTGACAGCCTTCACCAATTTGGCCAAAGTGCCTACTTACAAGACCGTAATTAGAAATATTGCATGTAGTATTCACAGGTGGAGGAATTTCGCTAGGACCTCTGAGGAAGCTGAAAAACATGTCAGGCGGAGGTGACGTCACTATAAGCATGATTAGAAGATGTAAGGACATTTTCCCTGCAGTTCTGTATAGAACTTGGCACCACTCAGTCCTTCTTGCCTTCAGGTTCGAATTGGACCTTTTTGGAAGTGGATGTTCTTTAGATGGCCATTATATAATATGTATGACCAAAGATCCTTTATTTCAATGTAACGATCTACAACTAACCATTCAGATTAAATAAAGTAGTAAAAAGATGTTCTGGCCATTAATTGACAGACAGCAATCGTTAGAAAGTTATGTCTGACAAACACTAGGGACAGTCACCCATTGATATTGTCAGATGGGCAATACATGCATAAATCTTCTAACCTTCTAACTAAATCTTCTAAATCTTCTAACTAAATGACCGTTCACCATGGTACGAAAAATCTCAGGACGATTCTAGTCCAAAAATATCTTTGCGTCTATGGCCAGCTTTTATTTTGGGATTTGGATAATCAATTTTTCTCTTTGAAAATGTAAATCAAATCAAGATGCCTCTTGACTTCTCAAATGGCGTGAGAATGCTGTGGTCTCAGTAGACCTTGCTATTGTCTTATTTAGGATAAGAATAGGTGTCATTGTCAAAATGATTTCCTGGTTCACTTACTGTTGATCCAAAATCATACTGTATCATATAGGGGAAAATGATAGAACACACCCCTAGATCATGTGGCTGACTCATGGAAGACAGAGGAAAAATTTTAAGGTCAGAAGGTAGATGACTCAGAAGGGTGGTCTGCAAACATTCTGACTCTGATAGTGTCAAGATACCTGAATACACTTAGATGCTAAAATCATGTCCTGACTCCTGAAGCATTTTCAAACTGGTTAAATGAACCCATTGCTAATTTGGTGGAATTAATCCTGCTTTCCCATTATAATTAAGGCATTGCCTAAATGCTCTAACCAGTCTAGGCAAACAAGGGCTGAAGCATTACGTGCCTAGGTTATACATATATGGTCAGATTTGGTGGATCTGTCTAACTCTTCTCGTCAGTGTCTGGGAAACTCCATTATAACTGCAAATTTGTAATGTCTAAAAACTTTTTACTTTGTTTTCTTCAAATGACTAGAATGTGTTTGTTAACACATTGTTATGGGACATAGGTCTATTTGGCCAGACTTTACAAATGCAGAATGGTGAGATAAACTGCTGTGTGTTAATGGTTTTGCATAATTGTTCTCCATTAATAGCAACTAAAGTGTAAGATTATTTTTAACATGCCATTCTATCATTTCTTTATGTAGCATGATGAAAAGTGTTACAATTCCATTAAAGATTGCTAAGGTTATATGTTGGGGAGCATGCTTGTGTAATTAGGCAGAGTAATATAATTGCGTACATTTCTTTGGCTTTAATCCTGCTGTAGTTTGTAAAGGGGTATAAAACATTGCAGCTGCAAAATTGTCACTTCCCTTGCTTTGTTTTATGGTCAGGAAATTAAGCGCAGTTAAAACAATCCTTTATCCTGCTACTCTGTAATTTCAATACTCAGGCTGCCCAATGAAGAACGCCCTTTGGGACACAAGAAACAAAAATGTTTATAGAACAGGAAAAGATACATTCAAACATTGAATAGTAAAAAGCTTCTGTTAACTCCTTTTGTGCTAAAGAGAATTTTTTTATATTACAGTTACCCCGAAAAAAATTATTGCAAATACTATTTTGTCATGTTAGTCAAGCAAAATAAACTTTAATTACACTATATACATTATTTGAATATTGTTTCCTTTGGTCTGGGAATTCATAATTATAGCAAGCAGCAGGAGCCATTTTGTGGACTGTGGACTGTTATTAAGGCAAGCCTTGAATCATCTCAGAATCTTGTTTGTGCACCAGAATAGGGGACCTGATGTCCATCCCTGTGCACTGGTTACACAATTAAATCTCACAATTAAATAGAGAGGGGGAATGTAGGGAGGGCAGTGACATCTAGTAAGTGCTGAATGGAAAGTGAAAGTAATTGCCTGCCCCGGCTCTATAGGCATAGAGGAGGGCAGGCAATATTTGATTGACAGCTGAGATTTTTAAATGTGTTTACAACAGCTATAAATGCTTTAGGAAAAAAAAGAATTTGGAATTGATGTTTAATTTGAAAAGGACTTTTATTATACAGATTTTATGTCTGAGTGACAGGTCCACTTTAATCAGCATTAACATACAAGGCTGGATATTCACCCAAAGTCACATTCATCTGCTGTATTAATTCATTTATGAAGCCTTGGGAAATGTACAACATTTCAAAAACTCTTACAGAGAGCTAAGATTTTGGCTACATGCACCCCCATCCTTCTTGTACTTTGTATGATCAAGTTTAACTCTTTGTGGCCTAAATACAAAAAATGTGTGTGCTCCTGTGAATGTTGCACTGGCGGGTTCAAAGTTTTGCCATCATGGAAGGGGTGGCATGTGGATGGGACATAAGCTGTATTCATTCATCACAACATGCTATCAATCCATTACACCATCAACATATATCACAGGTTATTAGGTCATCATTGTGGTTTTTCCATTCCATCTGATTTTCATGGCACACCCAGGGGAAAGGTTTGAGAGAGGCTGCTGGATAATTTAAGTGGACTTTTTAAATATCTCTAAGTTTAGTTGTACCACAGAATTGTGTGCGGTGGTAGTGTTCTTTCTACACTGTATCTTTTTAAGAAATTGTCAGTTTCCTTGATCACTATAATTTAAACTCCAGCTCCAGTAACAAAGGAAAGCACTGTGTAGTTAGTATAATATATATTTATACAAACACTAGGCAAGAATTCAAGGGCTCTTTCTATGTATAGACAACATTTCCTGCATAGTTCATTCTTCATTACTGCAGAACCCTAATTATGTCATCACCGGCAGTTTTTAGAATGTGCTGGTGGTCTGAAATGTTTGTCTGGCCACTTGGTGAACTTTATGTACAAGAGGTTAAGACTCCTTACTAGCACAGCAGGTATATCTATAGGTATATTTCTGTTTAACACTGCACTTCTGCCTGCAGACAGATCTGTAGAGTGCTGGACCTTCTTTGGTGCACTGTCTGGGCCAGACAAGAGCATCCTTTTCCATCGTTGTGTTCTATGCCACTGCATTTATCTTGCCGTCTGTTATGAATTTTGCATAGGTGTGTCTATTGACATAGGGAAAGGGCCACCTTTCGAGACGCATGGGCCATAATTATATTACACGCATCGAGCCTCACAGATGCAATTATGCTGGAACTATGGGGAAAACACTGCATCGTGGGTAAAAAGTAAGTATATAAGGGTTGTTCTCCTTTTAAAATAACTTTTTTATCATGTAGAGTGATGTTCTAAGACCATTTGCAATTGGTTTCCCTTTTTTATTATTTGTGTTTTTTTTAGTTAGGTTTTTATTCAGCGGCTCTCCCATTTGCAATTTCAGCAATCTGATTGCTAGGGTCCAAATTACCCTAGTGACCAAGCAATGATTTGAATAAGAGACTGGAATAGGAATAGGAGAGGCCTGAATAAAAAGATGAGTAACACAAAGTAGTAATAACAATACATTTGTAGCCTTACAGAACATTTGTTTTTTAGTTGGGGTCAGTGACCTCCATTTGGAAGAAGGAGGCAAATAATTAAAAAACTGTAAAAATAAAAATGAAGGTCAACTGATAATATGATTAGGTAACTTAAAGGGGAACCCCCCCCCCCTTAAGTATAGATAATGATCACAGGGAAATGTTTACCTCCTCTAGTACCTTTATAACTCTAATAATAAGAGTGATTATTATTTCAAAATTGCCAGTTGTACACTGTACAAACCGGAGGAATGTGTGACGAAATACAGGTGAATGTACTGAAGCTTACAATCAGAGGACGCTGTTTTTTTTGCTGTCAGATGATTAGAACATGTCCTTGGCTTTGTATACACACACACTTTATTCTTCACACATGCGTAGTGAAATACATTTTTCTTTTTTTTCACAGAAAGGAAGATGTTCTCCATTGAGTAAGAGTCCACACAGAGACATTCCCATGCTCACTTACTCCCACTTTGTTCATTGGAACACTACAGCCCCTGTGTGGCCCTTTACTCCTATTATGTTTTGTTTTTCTTGGACATGGCAAATTATAACAAAGAATAACACAAATCAGCATTATTCTTAAGCAGATCAGAGAATATAGAAAAAACCTGTAGCAGGTGATGAAAATGCTATTTAAAACTTGAAAAATGAGGTTGCACAGTTTGGGCAGTGGTAGTTAAGGATGGCAATGATGAAACTTTGAATGATGAATACAGTAGCGCTAATACAGGGGATTAGAATGGGTCAACAGTTCTATTGGTGGATGAAAGAACATAGTCAGCAAGGAGGGGGAGGGAGGGGAATGTAGAAAAACAGCCGACAGGGCAAAATAGTGAGGAATGTCAGGCAGTGAAATGAAAAATCACTAAAATGCCTTTCTGTTGTGTAAAATGGCAACGCAAAGATACATATGGCTGGGCACTGTACCTAACAATATTATCTGGATAACTGTAGTGCAAAAAAAGCCAGTTGGATGCCATACTTTTTTTTTTTTACTGTGATGTCCAGGAAACAGCTGTGGAAAGGCTCTATAAATGCTTATCCCTAATGAGGCTGTTTATGCATTATTTGCTGTGCAGAGGCTGTTGTTATCATTAAGGGTTTGTTTTTACCCCTGATCTGCTCAATGAGGTCACTCACTATTCCAAGATATTAAATGTAATAACAGCTCATTGATGTTTTTGTTAGAATAATAAATCATGCATTGTGATAGATGCTATATTTAAAAGACTGGTCCATTTGAATCTGGAAAACATAAATACGCTTTTACAGAGACTTCAGTGAATCCTTTTATCAGTTCTTGGAACTGCTATATTACCACGGCCCATCTGTTAGCTGTGGATCCCTTCCTTTACTATGCTATGACATCCATATTTCCTTGGGGCATTACCGTAAGGGAAGCAGACTGCTTGTGCCTGGGATGCTAGAAGTTTATGGGAACCCAACAGAACCCTGATAGTTTTGAGGAATCAGAAAATATTTCTAAAGTGGCTGTTCTTCAAAAAATATCAGGGGTCGCTAAAAACATTTGCCATGGCTCGTGGTAATCTTCAGTTACACAATTGTAATAGTGCAACAGTTCTTTATTAACTATGGAGTTGTGGAGATAACTATGTTGGACTTGAAATTATCCTGTGTAATCACACAAAGGACCAGCTCTATATAAAACGATTTTTCCTGATAATTCTAGGGTGATGTGCCTCCACTATAGGATGTTTCCATATAGGCTGCCATATGTGTTGGAGTATTGCCTCCCACAATTCAGCAAAAGCACATTTAAAAAAATCATGAGTAAGCTGATGTTTTTAGTGTCCTGAACAGAGATGAGTGGTTTGACCTGAAACAAGCAGGACCCTCAGGTTGGGCAGGTTCAGCCCAAGAATTGAGCCCCAGTTGCAGATTTGAGTAAACAAACTGCAGAAACACTCCCCTTTGGTTCATGGATCACATCAAGCCCCTGCCATTTTGGTGAGTGGTCCAGTCCATCTATGATGATTTCAGAGTGGGTTAGGCCAGGTGCACTACTACCCAAAACCATATATTTCTCCGTGCATCTCTGCCTTTTTTAACTACATATAAAATATATTATTTCCTAGAGAGGACATTTATTGCATATTGAAGCAATTCATTATGTTTCTTGTGTCATACTCCTGCACTTGCACATGGCTGCCAATGCCTTTGTCCTTCATCTTCTGATTAATGGTGCAACTCAGAGTGTGACTGCAGTTACACTGGGATTAGGTGAAAACACTGCACTATGGGTAAAAGAACTTTCTGCACTTGCACTTATAAATGACCCCTATGATCTTTGTTCTTGCCTTCTGCTTATCTGTTTTTATATTTGCCTAACCCTTTTCAAACACCAAAGATGTGGCTTTGTAATATACAACAGAAAACTTTAAAAGTCATTGAAAAATACGCCGTAATGCTGTAAATTTGACTTTATTATAATTCCAGCATTCATGCTTTACTGCTCTGTAGCCATACTTCAGCCGTAAATATTTGCTTGTTTTACAGAGAAAAATCATTCAGCTTAACAAGGTACATATCTGGGGCTTCAAAGAGTGAACACATACTTTAAAGCAAGCTGAATGGAGCTGCAAATGTGAAGTTTAGTATGGAAAATAGTTCTTGAGTAGATAAATATTTGATCTCTTTTATCTGTTTCCAACTGTGCATTTCTAAACCAAATACATTCCACATCTGCGCTAAAAACTGTTTTTTTAGGGAAAAAAGAAAAAAATTGATAACTGATTTTGAAATGTAAGACAGTATAAATATGGAGGCTGGGGCTGATAATCCTGATTTACATTTACTGAGTTGTTACGTGCGTCTGCTGTGGTGAAACAACATAACTCTGCAGGATTCCGGCTCTCTATTCAAATGGTTTGCTCATTGTACACCCCACCCTTTCCTGAGCATTCTGTGGAAAAGGAGTTCATCTATGGGAAATGGCTTTTGTGGATATAATCTTCTCTGGAATCATTGCACCTCCTGCAGAATCTCATACCACATTCAGTTGGGAGCATAACATGTGCTCTAGAAACAACATATAGAAAAGGTTCTGTTTCAAACTTGCAGCCCAATGTACTGCCATTATGACTGTTGCAATAAGATCTTTAAAGGACCAAAGACACCAATAATTCAAATTTAAGATCAGTTATTTCTGTCCATTACATGTTTTATTGGAAGTGGAAGTTGCATATTTATTTGTATTATTCTATGGCAGTTGTTGACCTACTCCATTATGGAAGGAATTAGAGGCTGCAGAAAGAAACACCCATAGTACGGTATTGTTGTGTATATGTATTTTTATTCATCTAGCACTACTTGTGTATTGGTTTAAAAAAAAATATATATATATATATATTCTTTTAAAGTACACATTTGGGGGCAGATTTATTAAATTCGTGTGAAGGATTCGAAATTTGATTGAATTGCAAAGTTACAATTTTTTGGAATTTTAAAATTTTAAATTTGGCCACTTCGATCATCGAATTTACAAAATTCGATCGTATCGAATCATTCGATGATCAAAGTACTTGCCCTTTAAATTTTTATTCGATGGTCCAAGTCAGATTAAACCTACCGAATTGCAATATATGCCTATGGGAAACTCCCATAGGCTTTTGTTTAAAAAGATTTCTTATCGAATAAAAATTGTACGATCGAACACTTCGTTCGTTCGAGTCGTATGATTTTTGCATGAAACCTAACAAATGTTACAATTTTTTCATAAATCATTCGATGTTTGATTTTGTTAGATTTTACTTAGAAAATCGTACTAGGGTCGAATTCGAGGGCTAAAAGCCCTCGAAATTCAACCCTTAGTAAATCTTCCCCATATTGTACATTATGGGGCATATATAAAATTCTTCTAAAATAATCTCTCATCCCATTATATATACAGTGTTGGACTGGGGAAGTCTGGGCCCACTGGGGCTGCCACACCAGGGGCACACATACAACTGCCCCAGGACCCAGCCCCTACCCTCCTTTAACAATTCAGGGCCTCCTTCTTGTGGTGTTTATACAAATGACCTGCAGGTGACACTGTGCACAGGACATGTACTGTGAATACACAGAACTTCCTGGACAGCTTGAAAGTGAAAGTAAGAAGTTACTGTTGTTGTGTAAGGCCTGTATGAGCCTGTTAATAAAGCACTATTATACTCTCCTCATCCTCGGCTACCCAACATAACACTTCTCCTGCCACAACCCTCCTCCATCCTCTTCCCTGTCTAGAGTGCACCAGGTTTTTTCCCAGTGTACTGCCAGCGTAGTCCAACCCTGCTTGTATAGGCTTTTGGAGTATGAGAATTTTGTGGAAAGTTCTGTTTTTACTCTTTGACAAATATCCCACTACAATATCTATACTGTAAGTGCACATATTGCTCATATTGATCATGAGTCCCATCTTTTTAACTTTTATTTGTATCATATTTATATGATATATTTATTTTATGGTTACAGAAATAGTTTGAGTAAGCAGATTACACATGCACATCTACAGACAAATGTTCAGTATTACAATTGCCTAAATACCACCAAACGTCTTTTTAAACTATTTCTAACCATGCCTGATAGGAACATATTTTTGTTACGTTACCTGCATTTTCTTACTCCATTTGCCAATTTTTCTCTGAAAATGTCATTTTCCAGATTGCATTTAATAAGATTGGCATATTGCAGGAATAAAGTACAATATATATCTTATTTGTATATATTTTTATACTGCCAGCCAATCAGTTATGCAGCACTGATGAATTGTTCCTGGGACCAAACGTTAGATGAAAATTTGCTGACTCAAAAAATAACTGCACTGACTCTGTCTCACTTTTTATTCCTGTGCAACTGTCCCAGTTTTCTTGGCATTTCATTTTTATGCATTCTAGTCTTGCCCCCAGCAAGTTCTGTTCATATTTCACTCACCTTTTACTCTTTTTTTTTTTCAAATTTACTGTATTTTTTGCTAATTAAGATCCCCAAACACCTCATTATGGATTCTATTTTCCCTGGTTCCTAATGGAGAATCATAGATGTACTGAGTATCTTTCTGTTCAACTATTTTTACTAATCCAGTTAATTAATACATGCCCAATCCCTAAGGCTGGGGACAGACAGGGAGATTCGGGGAGATTCTGTCG
>CM044435.1:89811895-89824420 GCA_024363595.1 Xenopus borealis | reverse complement strand
ATATATATATATATATATATTTATATATATATATATATATCCTAAGAAGACACAGTTGGCCTCCCTATAACCTCATAAAACAGAGTTTGTACATTGGACTTCCACAGTGCAAGTGGTGCTATATCAAGAGTAATAATCAAGATCAGGTTTTAGAGTTCTAAAGCTTTCTTTTAAAGTGCATAGGAAATTATGGTGTATTATTTTCATTAATTTGTCACACTAGACATTCATTCATTCAGATTTCATGTATTTAAGTGTTGTAAAAGTTCAGCAGCTCTGATTTTCCTTGGCCAAAGCTCTTATATTCCACATTCCAGTGGCTAACAGAGACCTGTCCAGGCAGCAGTGCTCTCTGTCTTATGAGACAAAGTTCATGTAGAGTGTACATCCAGAATCCTAGGAGTTATTTATACGTTTCTGACATACATCGATATGTTTGATTCGACTGCTATGTTTCTGTCGTACAAGGTTTAGTGGCATAGCTAAATGAAACCACATGGTGACTTTTCATGTTCTTACTACTATCATATCGCAATGATGCACTCATCATGTCTGACGTTTAGCATTATTTATTTTACATATTACATCTGTCTTGTCCTGTGCCTGCACTTTGATGTCCTGTCTTGCAGTAGTTGCACATTTTTGAACTTTTTGTCTGTTGTCCGGTACTTCCATGTTGTGTGTAGCACCATGGTCCTAGAGGAACGTTGTTTCATTTCACTGTGTATTGTACAACGTATATAGATGAAATGACAATAAACTCACTTTTGCCTCGACTCTTGAAATCCCACAATAAAAAGCAGCGTCGGTCTGGGACACCAGGGGCCCACCCAAAAACCATAGACCAGGGGCCCACTCTCAGTACTAATATTTATCTCCTCAACCAACCTCTATTCTCCTAGTTTGTTTTCTTTACATACTATAATCAATTATTCCATCTATTTAGCCTCTTTGTTCTCATAGAAATAGGGAATGGCCATGAAATAGGCCTAAAGTTTAGCAGCATGAGGGCCCACTGACACCTTGACCCACCGGGAGTTTTCCTGGTATTCTGGTGGGCCAGTCTGACACTGATAAAAAGTATTGTGTTAATGTTAATGCAATTCTTGTCTATGGGGCTTTTGGAAATAATTGTTTGTGTTAGTACAAATTGGGAGAAATGAGGAAACAATTAATGAATCAGAGCGGCACCTTATGTGAGTTACTGTCAATCAAATACAAAATGGCCCTTGAGCTTTATGTTCTTTCTCTCTGCATGCTATGAATAAACTCTCCAGTTTTACCTGTTTCTGTGACTTTCTGTCTCAGTCACATTTCCTGTCTAAGTATGTTTTTTGTGAGTACTAAAACTGTCAATAGAGACTAGGGAAAGAGACACAGAGCATCACGAGATAAAGACAGTGATTTCAAAGCTAAGGTAAAAATATGCAAGCAGGGAAAGCAACAATAGAACATCCAACTCTCTTGATTTAAAACTCTTGAGGACTCATTTACAAAGGCAAATTTGGGTGCAAATTTCCATTTTATTTACCCATGTAGCATTTTCTCCCAGAATTCTAGTGTAATTGCAGGCACACACTAAGATGTGCCTATCTCAGCTTGTGTGTGACGCACTAATGTGGATGTATGTTTGTTGCCATGAATTTGTTTTCAAATAGCGTTACTTCTGGCGCAAGGTGGCACTAACAGCATGAGTATCTGATTAATTTGGGGCAAATTTGCTGCTATTAATTTAACCCACTAAGGGAACCCTGAAATTTCCACCAGGTTCAGACTGCCAGTAATTCCCGAGTGACCTGATGCCAGCGTCTACATTTGTGTGTAATTCGTCAAAGCAGGCTAAAGGAATATAGGTGATCCCCACATATTGCAAAGAAGCATTTGTGGAAATACATTTATGTTTATTGTAAATTTTCAGTAAATATATATATATATATATATATATATATATATGTATATCATTTCCTAAGGGGCATATTTTCCAATTCCAATCTCGATACCTTAAGGCTACAAAAAATAACGCCACTTAAATATGAAATAATCCCAATAGGATTGTTTTTCCACCAATATGAATTCATGCAGGTGAGACTGGGTGGCCCACCTGCCACCATACCCTGCCCCCCCATGCATGTACTTTCTCTAGTAGTGGCCAGGGCAGGAGAGGGAGCTGGTCGGAAGGAGCAGTGATGGGATTTGGGCAGGGAGCAGGTCTGGGCTGGTGTTGCCCACGAGAGCCAGGTTTTTTCCCAGTGCCCCTCCTGCCCAGTCCAACACTGGATTCATGAAGGAAATTTACCATGAAGTACAAGGTAATTATTATATTTTATTATTACAGAAAAAAAGCAAATCATTTTTAAAATTATAATTATTTGCTTAAAATTAAATTTACGGGCGTCGGCCTTTCCCGTAAATTGGAGCTTCCCGGATATTGAGTATCAGAATTCTGTCTAAAGTAATTGGAGTTTTCTTGAAAACCTTTCACCACTCATCTGAGAGGCAAACCTGTTTTAAATAAACACAGAAACCTCCTGTTGCTTTTGACTTAATTGTACTAGATACTGTATACCATGACCTGGATGAATGAAAATATTAGTACACATATTTTTGGATATCGTGTTTCTGGATAAGAGATCCCATTCCTGAATTTGCTTGTCTTCCCAAAGTTATGAGAGGGATTTCCTTGGGTATATGTAGCAATGCTTTTCTCTTTTATATTGGTGTTTTTTTTTTTTTTGGGGGGGGGGGGTTTCTAGGAAGGTATTCAATACATTATAATAATAATATTACTTAGTAATGTAGTAATAAATAGTATTGCAGGGAGACTTATGAATGTTTGAATGATAGCAAGCAATAGTAATCTCTGTTTAGTAGCTTGTACAATTCAACTGCCTTTAAAAAAAATCTTGCTTTTCAGGATGTACTGGTTAAACAGCCTAATATACTGTGTACACTATCATACATGTACTGCATGTTCCAAGTTTGGTTTCTCTATTCTGACTACCTAAACTGCTATAAACCTGTTTCTTGGTATTTTCTGGTCATATTCCATTTCCATGTTTTTTTGTGTTAAAAAGAATGCTGCATAGCAGCTTCTGCTTATATATATACAAATACACAGTTGGAAAGGAGTGTTCTATGGAAACAATAAGCTTTACCCTTATTTCTCACTGTGTATACAGGAGAAGATATTATCAAGTATAAAAATCTATTATTTTGCCTTAAAAGAAGACATATCTTATACAGTATATACGTAAGGATCTATGGGCTTTGTGCACTGGTGTTTTTTCTTTTATTCGTTTATCAAAAAACCCCTACATTTCCCTTGAAAAGCCCTTGTGGGAATATGGTGGCATTACATCACTTTGGCATCACTTAAGGATGATAATTAAAAATTTTCAGTGACATAGGTGTCTCCACTGACCTAATTTCTTGGAAAATGGCAGAACATTTATTTTCCCTCCCGAAGCGATAGGGAGTTACCTTGTTTCACTCAGCAATAAAATGCATATGCATTTACATCATTTGTTTATAAGTTCACAATTGATCAGGATAATGTCCTTTTAAAGCTTGGCATTTATCATTATCTACTTTGTGCCACTGTATAGGTACTGGTATAACAACGTGACTTAGTCATCACTATTGGGTTCTTTATCATTTAGATAAACACATTTATCTTTTTCTTCAAATCTAATGGCATGGGTCTTAAGTTTTCCAACTGGAATTTTAAGTGCTTTTCTTCCAGATGAACACTTTGCATTCCTGGAGCCAGTTGGGAGGAGGGCATCTGCCAGAGAATGTGGGGGAGTTGAATATAGTCACTGGTAGAACTTAGATATGTCTTGGGTGACGTCAAGCACCTTGTTCAGTTTGAGGCCTTGTGTGGTAAAGACGTGGGGGAGGGATAATGCTTTTGCAATTTGCAAATAAAAACTAGAGTTGGAAGCATTATTTTCAGTGCCGATAAAAAAAGAGGGAATTCTTACTCTATAGCCTGCCTTTTGTGGAAAATTATGAATTTCATTTAGCGGGCTGCAGATCTCTGTACTACAATCTGGCCTGGACTGAGAGTCAAAATAGGCTCTGCTTTTTTAGGTACACAGAGGCCCAATCAGCCCAAACAACCCCCACCAGCCCACTAAATGTTGAATTTCTATGGCACCTTATAGCAGCCCCTCTGGCATTTGCCAGAACCCACAGATTGCCAGTCCGGGTCTGACTACAATGTAGTATTATGTCTTTTGGGCTTCTAAAATCAAACGATAAGAACTTGCTGTTACTAAAGGACTGAACTCCCTATATGTTCAATAAAAATACTTGCTAAAAGTGTTGTTTTTCTATAACATTTTCACATTTGATGCTCAACTACAATTTCAAGCACCCTTGAAGAGTTAGTAACAGACACTTCTTCTTGTATATAAGGCAGTTAAATTTAAGGCATGTAAACAAAATATTTAAACCATACAAATACATTATAAACCATATATGTGAGCTGAAACAGTGTAATGATATATTTGGTCTGCCTGTATCTTCCAAAACTCCATCTTCCAGGACCCAATAATAAGATTTTTGAGCTGAGAAAACATATTTCCGGTTTAGCAAAACTTTTCCTGCCGGTTACATTTCCCACTAGTGGGAAATTAAAAGGCAAAACACGTTTTGACATATTTCTTTGGTCACTCACTCATTATCTTTATAAAATTGTATTCTAATGTTGTCAATATTAATTTAATGTTACAATTTTAATTTACATTTTTAACTCATGCTTTTTTTCAGTCTTAGGAGAATGTTGAATGGAGATTCTTTTAAAGCTATCAAGCGCTTTCATCTCTCCAGACCTATATAATTAGGTTTATACTATACAGTTCAACCTCATTTTTTTAAATTTTCCCTCATTTTATATTATTATTTTGTGGTCCCTTATATATTATGTTTAATACATTTCCCTCATTTTCCATTTTCCTGGATTTTACACCATTTTCTTCTAGTCCCCTGAAAAACGTAAAATGGGGGTTCTACTGTATGTTATCCTTAATCCATGGTTACCACATGTAAACACATGTACAGAGACAACTGACATTTCCCAAGTAGAATAAGTAAAACCTGCATGGTTTACTGAAGGTTTATAAAGTGAATTATTAGTATCACACATTTATAAAACTGGCAACCTATTCCACAAGACTGTACAGTAGAAGGTAGGAAACATCAAACATACAAATATTGACCAATACAGGCAATAAATATAAACCTTGCTTGTATAGATTGAAAATTTCTCTTTAAAGCAGACTGGTAGTCATTTCTGAAGATGTTTTAGAGAATCAATATGGTGCATTAAAAGCCTTCCAGTACAACAAGCAAATACAGAAAGAATTTGGTTTCTATTTCTGGTGATCTTGGCGAGTTGCTGTGATTCAAACACTGTAAAATGAAACCATAAAGAAAGGCTTTGGATAGGTGCTCTGGGCCAGTGGTTTATTGTTCCTGAATATTAAGATGTAGTATAATAATAACAAAAATGGCATGCATCCTGTCCCCTGGAAATGGGCTTGGAAGTAAGGTCAAAGTGAGCCGCTCTGCATTGTTCCTTTGTTTCTGAATCATAAATAGCAACAAATAGAGCATTTCTGTGTGCAGATGGTGGGGATTTTCCACAGAGAAATCACTTTATATGGTTTACTGTACTGTAGCCATTTATATGTATGAATGTACATGTAAAGATGATCTAAACCCAAATATAAAATGATGTATACTTACTAAAAATGCTCATATTAAGTTTAGATTCATTTTCTAGTTTTTCTGTGATGTTAGACTGTAGGCACCATGGTTTTGGCTCAGCTGTTCTTTTTTAGAGCCGAAATATCAGTGACCCTGAGTGACTATACATCACCTCCAGGTAACCCTAGGGCCACTCGCATCCTGATTTGGAAAAAGAACTGCTGAGCTGAAAGCCTAGTATCCAAAGTCTAAAACGGCTAATAGCTCAGAAATCAATACAAATAGAAAATGCTGTAGAGAGGAGCACTCTTGACTTTACATAAATATTATATCTAAGTATAGATTCTGTTTTAGAAAGTTACAGTCATAGGAAAAATTATTTGGAGTTTTATTTATCATTGGCTGAGCTTTCAAAATGTCAACTTCATTTTAATATATAACATGCCTTATGGAAACAGTAGTATTTCAGCAATGACATAAAGTTTATTGGATTAACAGAAAAATGCAATATGCATCATAACAAAATTAGACAGGTGCATAAATTTGGGCACCCTAACAGAGATATTACACCAATACTTGAGCCTCCTTTTGCAAATGTTAAAGCCTCAAGACGCCTCCTACAGCCTTTGATGAATTCTGGATGGTGGTATTTTTTGATGGCTGCCAAACAGGGAAAGCATGCTTGAAATCATTCCATAAATTTTTCGATGATATTCAAGTCAGGGGACTGTGACGGCCATTCCAGAATATTGTACTGCCTCTACATAAATGCCTTTGTGGATTTTCTAAGTGTATTTAGTGTCACTGTCTTGTTGGAATATCCAACCCCTGTGTAACTTCAACTTTGTGACTGATGCTTGAACATTATCCTGAAGGATTTGTTGACATTGGGTTGAATTCATCTGACTCTCCACTTTAACAAGGGCCCTAGTCCCTGAACTAGCTACACAGCCCCACAGCATGATGGAACCTTCACCAAATTTTACAATAGCAGCAGGTGTTTTTAATGGAATGCGGTGATCCATCTTCCATCTTTTTGTTATGAGTAAAAAACTAATTTTTTGTCTCATCAGTACAAATGACTGTGGCTTGTCTAAATGAGCTTTTGCATACGACTCAGTTTGTGGCGTGAATGCACAAAGGGCTTTTTTCTCATTACCCTGCCATACAGCAAGATGTTCTTGCAGGTCTTTGGAGGTGATCTTTGGGTTGTCTGTAACCATTCTCACAATCCTCCACATATGCCACTCCTGTATTTTTTGTGGCCGTCAGTCCTGGGTTTTACAGCAGTTTATTTCTGATTACTTTCCTTACAGCTGAAATTGACAGTTTAAATGTCTGAGAAAGCTTTTTGAAGCTTTCCCCTAAACCATGATACTGAACAATCTTTGTTTTCAGATCTTTTGAGAGTTGCTTTGAGGATCCCATGCTGTCGCTCTTCAGAGGAGGGTCAAACAGAATCACAACTTGGCCACCTTAAATACCATTTCTCATGATTGAACACACCTGCCTGTGAAGTTCAAGGCTTAACGAGCTAATCCGACCAATTTGGTGTTGCCAGATTACAGTTAGGGGCAGATTTACTAAATTCATGTGAAGGATTTGAATATTCGCGCGAATAGTCGAGAATAGTCTCGATTGTGCGACTATTCGAATAAGATTGTGCGACTATTCGAATATGCAAATTCAGTATTTTCGACCATTGAATATAGAATATTCGGGCGCATCGAATAGATCGAATAAATATATATTCGAGCGCTCGACTATTCGCCAGTCGAAGAACTTGCCCTTTAAATTTTTATTCGACTGGCTACTTCGCCAGATTGAACCTACCGAATTGCAATAGAAACCCCCATAGGCTTTTTTTCAAAGTCTTTTGCCGAATTTCATTCGTACGATTGAACACTTCGAATGTTCGATTTGTACGATTTTGGCGAATATTCGAGCGTTTTTTCCTGCGACTATTCGATCGTACGATTCTGGCAAATAGTCAAATATGCGCTCAAAACTGGCGAATATTCCATTCGATTTTGGCGAATATTTATTCACCAAATATTCGCCAGTTTAATTTGAGGGCTAATAGCCCTCGACAATTCGATCCTTATTAAATCTGCACCTTAAGGTTGCAGTTACATGCATTCAAATTAGCAAAATTACCCAAATCTTTGCACTACCAGTTTTTCACATTTAATTTAATTTCATACAACTGAATACTGCTTCACTAAAAATCTTTGTTCAAAAAACACCCCAGTACTCCTGGGGTACATGTTCCTGGGAAATGAGAAACATACCATTGTTAACTTTTTTGTTGAAAGTGTTATGTTATTATGCAGGCTGAGAGGGGTTCCCAATTTTTTTCATATGACTGTATGTCTGCATATGTTTTTCAAGTATTTTTGAGTTTTCATTGCATGCAGGCATAGCTGAATTGTTTTTAAAATGGTTTTCTTCCTCTTTGGCAATAAAGGGGCTATTTTTAACAACAACGAAACTATGGTTACCAATTGGTTAAACACAATTTGATGAACTGACACAGGTATCAGCTTTGATGAATATGTCAATTTGTTAAAAATATGAAAGTGTTCCTGGCAGTCAGTATGAAATGATAAATAGGGAAAATATCAAACTGCTTGGAATCCTTTAGAATAAATGATAAATTAGCCACTGTCTAATGAATTATTCATATATCAGCGCTTTAGGCAGCATTTACTGGTTTAATATACATTTAGAAATACACTTCAGGATGCCTCATTTAAATGTTGTTATACTGAGTTAGGAATTACACAGCATACTTTCTTTCTGCATAGAGTTATTGAAGGGTAAATCTAATATGTATCTGTATTCATTAATGGTGAATGTGTTGGTGCTCGTCACTGCAAATTGCATAGCATTCTGAACCAGCTACAAGCATAAGTAAGTTCTCTGTATGACTATGTGCGCTTGTAGCCTAGAGAAACGGCTTGAATTTTATTTCACGCTTTGTCAAACAAAAGATTCCATCTTCACTTATACACAAAAATAGAAAAAGGATCCAGGCAGCTGAAAAGAAAATGTATAGCGGCAAAAAAGTGGTAATGCATGCACTTTGTAAAATCAATTTTCCAGAATACGTCTATTTTTCACATATGTATCAAGAAAGCTTTTAAACTGCAGGGTGCACCACATATACCTGAATACCAATGGATGAAATGGTTTATTAATTAGTTTATGGTAAAGTCTCTTTTGATACATTATTAATATTTAGATCATTTAGATTTTCTATAAATATTTAATTCTGTCTCCAGCCTCAGTCAATGCATTTCAGAATAAGTCAATTGCATAATTATAGCAATAAAACAGCTTTCCACATTTCCTCCTAGCTTGCCTAGTAATGTGTATATGCTGTACACAGTAGTAGCATCTGGTACAAAGGCAACACTAAAGGTGACCTACACGGGCAGATTAAAGCTTCCAATCCTTTAGACTGATTCAGCAACTTATCTGCCCATGTTTGGGGCTTCCAACCAGGTCTGGACTGAGAGTCAAAATAGGCCCAGGCATTTCAGGTACACAGAGGCTAATGAACCCACAGAGAGGCCCAAACAGCCCCCACCAGCTTACTAAATACTGACTTTCTATGGCACCTTATAGCAGCCCCTCTAGCATTTGCCAGAACCCACAGATTGCCAGTCCAGGCCTGCTTCCAACAGGTCCCCCTGATCAATATATGGCCAAAAATTGGCCAGATATTGATTGTGCAGGTTTCATTTTTCCTAGGGCCAAACATTCGGATAAACCCAATATCTCCCTGCCGTTAGTGGGCATATCGGGTAAACATCTGCTCATTTGGTGGCCTCACCAAACAAGCGGATCTAATAGTGTATGGCCACCTTTACTGAAGATTGTCAAAAGCTATTCAGATGGAATGGGGACATATGTTCTTTAATTTTTTAATTTTTATTAATTGTCCTGAAAAATGGTTGGTTCTTTGGCTTTACAAAGGAATAACGCTATTTTGTCATCCTTATTTATACAACATAATCTGCCATACTTGATTGTTCAAATTTCACATCACATTGTCAATGAAGCATCATTTAGACATTTGAGTATCCTTGTTTTACTAACCAAGAGTGGTCATACAAAATGTTTATGTTTCCTTTCTGCAAAACCACAACCTCCCACACCCTAACTTTGATTTCAGTGGTTGAATTCTTGTGTCTTTTCCTAATTGAAAATGCAGTTGTTTTCATAACATTTCTTTGCAACTGAAATATTTGAGTGCATATTCCTAGGCTGCCCACCCTAATAATGTTAGAGACTGACAGGGGGAGAATGGGCAGCTTGTTACATATCTTGATATTTCTGTGGTTAGCCTCTGAAGAACTATTTTAATCAAATCAATGTTTGAAGAATCCACTGACTTAAAAACACAATTAAAATGCTATAATTGTTTCAACTATGTAATGGGCTTAATAAGAAGGGGGATTAACATTATCTTACTTTTAATAGTAAAATTATTTTACAATTGATTTACCTAGTTGTCAATAGAGGGCAAAGCTGTAAGTATTAAGATAGATGCACTAAAGTGATTATTCCTTTGGGAATTCTCAAATGCGTGCAATTCCTCAATGCTCCTTGCTGCGGTGAAAGTATTTATTATTATTAGCGTTAAGATGGTGCTTATGCAAAATGGTAATCTTGGGCGTGCTCATGGGAGCACTCCATTCAGCTCTGCGGATCTGCTGTGTATCTATAAATTGCTCAAGAAATCAATGCGCATAGTCCCAAAGGTAACACATATTCCTGTTGCTAGGAGTAGAATTCAGTAGAGAGAATCTATAGAAATAATGCAGTAAGATTGCTATTGAAGTTAATTAATAATCATTTGAAAATAATGGTTGCTAAATACTTAATTCAGTTTTTTATTCTTAGGTTAAAATATCTGTACAAGGTGTTGTACAGCAGGGAGCCCTGTCCTTAAAGGACAAGGGAACTGTTCATTTAAATAATCTACTATAGTATTTGTCACCCCTTGCTATAGTAGATTGCTAGCTTTTTTTTTTATTAATACCTCCTAATCACCTCATAGTCACGGCTCCTCTGATAAAATTTCCTAGCATCTGCTCCATTGCCATTTTCCCCTTGCCTGCGTAACCAATATGGACACCTTCATTAAACTACAAATGTGCAAATATGCTGTGCGGGTTACTTGTTGGAGAGCTTTACAGTGAGATTAGCCTGCAGGAATGGCATGTAAGTTTAAGGAACCAAAACACCAGTGGCGTAACTACCAGGGGAGCAGGGGGTGCAATTGCACCAGGGCCCACTCCCTCTCGGGGCCCACTGGAGAGGCTAGAAGAACTCCAACTCATAGGGGAGAGCCCAATAGGAGGGCCCGGGTGCCAATCCTGCACCAGGGCCCACCAGCGAGTAGTTACGCCATTGCAAAACACTGATCAGCTCAGTATTAAAGCAAATGTTTTCTCTTGCCAATTGATGTCTATAGACAAGTATATCGCACAGTTCACTAAAGCAACTGGTATAACCGGTTGCCATTGGTTTGGTGTCCTACAGACGGCAGGTCAAGAGTAAAATCTCTTTTGCACACCACTTACTTGATTCACTAGGGTGCATTCACTTCATTGGCTGCTCCCAAGCGAAATCCTATCCAGCAACTTTGTTTGAAAGAAGCACAATCTATTCACAGGCAGTTTAGTCCATTTATTGAAGCAAATAGTAGCACAAGCTTTTACTCCCCAATAGCTTGTGCTACTTTTTGCTGCAATAAATGGACTAAAAAGGCAACTGCCGATGTATAGTTTGTGCTTCTTCCATACAAAGTCGCTATAGAGGGCAGGCACATCAGAGTTTATGTATGCAAGCAATGCTGCTCACAATAGCCAAAGATTGCTCACATGCATCTGTTGGAAATTCTATGCATTGCATATGCTCCTGGTCTTGAAGATGGAGCGTTATGTTGTGGGAGTTTTTTCCAGTGGTTTTTAACCTAGTAAATAAATGCCTTGAAAGTTGAGCGAATTAGGAGCACCATAAAAGAGGATTACATGCCTTTGCATGGACACAATTTTACATGAACACTTTTCTTGTCCTCTAAATCTTTAATCAGGTCCTGACCAAAAACACCAACACAAACTGGATATTGAGACAGAACATATTCAACACAAATATCAGATGGCAAAAAGTAGAAGAGCAATTAAAGACTATGCTTAAATTAGACGTACATGTAGACTGGAGTGGGAATTGGATTGGTTATTTTGTTAGTCATAAGGAATAAGGAAAGAGATAGATTCAGTAACAGTTTAAAAGGGATGTTGCATGTAAAAAGTCACATTTAGGTGTAGTGGTCATTTGTGTGTAACATGGGACCAAAATGCTAAAAACCCGTCCGTGCATATGATACTGAAACTGATCTAATCCTCAGTGATGCACTTAATGAACTTTGCTGTAATGTACAAAGCTCAATTATGATATACAGTACAGGATAATATATGCACATCACTAAAACAAACCTCTGAAAAGTTTTTGTGATGTATACTATATATCTATGAATAAACACAATGTAAATTCCAAGGATTGCTGCCATTCTCAGTGTGGATGGAATTAGACTATAACATTTATGAGCAGTTCAATGCTGTGCATGATGCTGTGGTATTATAAGGGTGGAAACAATGTTTCGTTATTCCATGTCTACTGGATATTATATGATATTATATGAGTACTAGACATTAAGCCCGTTAAATTAACGGGCGCTACAACATATGTAGTCAAACATGTATAAAAACAGACTTGTTCCAGTCCAAAAAAAAGTGGACA
>CM044435.1:89793960-89805876 GCA_024363595.1 Xenopus borealis | reverse complement strand
CTGTGGAGTCTGCAACCTTTGTAGTGCCACTACTTGCCACCTGCTGAAGGGTTCCTTATGAATCATTTAGTAGGGGCATGTTAGAGTAAATGACAGAAATAACATTGAGCATGGTTTACTAGTCATCTAAATTCTACAATAATCATTTTGCCTTGAGAGATTTAAACATTAAGCACTGATTCCTCTTTGCACCAGGGTGTTCCTACAGAATTGCGGATTTCCTGATTATTTGACATTTATAGTGATGGTGGCTATACTATTATTATAGTATTACTGAGATAACAGACAATAACACATGGCTACCATACAAGGGACTGAGTCTTTGGTGACAATTTGTAGTAAGATGCCACCAAAATTCTAATTCACTTTCTCATCATATCACCTACTGTAACTCTCTATTAAGTGGCCTTCCCTGCTAGAGACTGTCACCTCCCCAGTCCATAATGAACACTGCTGCCAGGCTTATACACCTCAGCAACTGCTTCTCCTCTGCCCTGCCACTCTACCTATTCCACTATCTTTCAGAATAAAAATAAAACTAATGACTGACATACAAAGCACTTCATAACTCTGCCCCACCCTACATCTCTAAAACTTATCTCTAGATACTCACCCAACAGCTTTCAACTCTCCTCTGCTGACCTGCTCCTCAAGTCTTTTCTCGTTACCATCTCGCATTCAAGCATTTGCAAGGGCTGCACCCCTCCTCTCGTATTCTCTCCCTCAGTCTTCTCTCAACCTTACAGCTTTCAAAATATCTCTTAAAACACACTTATTTAGGGAAGCCTATCCTCGCTCTGTTTAACTACCAAGTGATACCATATGCTACATCTCTCACCTTGCATATTTTTGATCTTGCCCACTCTCACACCTTGTCTCATTCCCTTGCCCTTTAGATTGTAAGCTCTTTTGTACATGGCCTTTGTCACCTTTTGCACTGGTATTGGTTATTATGTATAAAACTCTGTATGTTATATGTATGTAATTCATGTGAGTTCTTTGTATAAATACATTTAGTTTACAGTGCTGTGCAATATGTTGGTGATCTAAATCAGTGATTTTCAACCTTGTGCCTCCAGCTGTTAAGGAACTACAAGTCCCACAATGCAATGAAGGAGTCTGACAGCCACAGTCAGGCAATTGCATTGTGGGACTTGTAGTTTCTTAACAGCTGGAGGCACAAGGTTGAAAATCACTGATCTAAATACACGTTAATAATAAAAAGAACAACTATAATTCTATGCAGAAATATATGATCATCCTCGCATCATTATTTACTTATATTGCGCCAGCATGCTATGCAGCACTTTACATGAATTTATGACAAACAACGATTTGACAAACAAGGGTAATATAGCATCAGATGGCCCTGCTTATAATATCAAAGGTAATGTAGGAAAAAATGGACTGGGAAAGTGAAATCTTTAAAATTTGGTTTATACAAATGTGCTGAGGTAATTGAACAACGTACAACAGATTTACATCTAGTGCAGCCTTTATTTTCATAGGTATTTAAGAATCTGTCTAGAAATGGCAATGGTTTTCCTGAAGGGGTTGTTCACCTTTGAGTTAGCTTTTAGTATGAAGTAGAGAGTGATATTCTCAGACAATATGGATTTGTTTTTTTATTTGTGGTTTTGGGTTATTTTTATTAAGCGGCTCTACAGTTTGGAGTTTCAGCAGTCTGGTTGATAGGGTCCAGATGACAGATGCGTAATAAAAAGTAGCAATAACAATACATTTGTAGCATTACAGATCATTTTTTAGATGGCGTCAATGACCCCCATTTGAAATCTGTAAAAAGTCAGAAGAAGGCAAATAATTCAAAATCTATTTAAAAAATAATAAGATCATTAAAGGTGAACCACCAATTTAATTAATGGTATGAGCGGACAATTCACCCCTTGAGTAACTGAGACTCCTGTAAAATTCTGTATACTGGATTGTTGAATACCCACACCTGAAGCCACAATCATTGTTAATTGCAAGGATGAGCTGGTCACTGAGCATTAAATTGAGATCTCTAGAAATTCACTGGTGGAAGATTGTATTTTCAGCAGTGGTGTTTAAACCATTAGCTAAAATTTCCACAGAGGTGACCCTCCTGATACAATCATTAAACAGAGTCTGGTGAGATTTGTTAAGATCACTTCCCTGTCAAATAAGTGCAAATAAGTGAAAAATGAATTCAAACCATTCATGTAGAGACCAAAGATAAGACAGGAGCAGGAGTCAGGAAATAACTAGCTACGGGTCCCTGGTTTCTAGCTATGGGTCACTGGCTCACACAAGTTAGACAATTTCCATGGAGTTATTGCATATGCATCTTACATTATTGTTTCATACAAATGTATTCAAATTTGCTCTGCTCCAGTCAAAGCAACACATTACTGGGCTTTCTTTTTTATTTCAATTTGCAACTGTACTAGTTTACAGTACAGATATGGGATCAATTATTCGGAAACCCATCATCCAGAAAGCTCCAAATTACGGATAGGCTATCTACCGTTGACTCCGTTTTATCCAAATAATCCACATTCTAAAAAATGATTTCCTTTTTCGCTATAATAATAAAACAGTAGCTTGTACTCGATCCAAACTAAGATATAATTAATCCTTATTGGAAGCAAAACCAGCCTATTGTGTCATGATTTTCTAGTAGCTATAAGGTATGAAGATCCTAATAATGGAAAGATCTGTTATCGGGAAACCGCCAGGTCCCGAGCATTCTGGATAACAGGTCCCATACCTGTACTAATTATTGGTGAAAATTAAGTTCTGGATCAGGGCATATAATTACTATTATTAAATTCCTGAAAAAAACTGTATTTGTAGGTTCCTCAAACTTATTTTTTTACTGCTGCCAATGACTCACTTATGGTGCGAATTACAGATCTGGACCAACAAAGTGATTCCAGCATGAATCATTAATTCTATTGCACGGTACTGCAGAAACTGTTAGCACTTTAAAGGAGAATTCAAAAAATAGTTATTAAACATTCACTTCCCTTTAAGCATTCCCTTGAAGACAGACATTACTTGCCCAAAGAATAATTTCCCTTTTCCATCTGTGGCCAGCAGTGTGCAATTCTCAGCCAAGCCTGCTATACTATGAAGTGCAGTTGATACAAGGATGAAAAGTAAAAAAAAATGATTGTCACGTGGCTTGTAAACAGTCAGTGGTAATGTATTTCCCTAAAGTGTTGCAAAATGTTTCTTTAGTTACATTTCCACAAGTTGTAAACACATTTACTCTTGCCAGGAAGTAACAGAACTACTGGCATAGAATGCTATGAAGTTTATACAACAAGCCATGCATGCCCTGTTTAAAAAAGATTTTCCAGCAACATGTCCCTTCTATTTCACTTTTGGATTAAATTTAATTCCGATCTGGCTATTATACAGAGAGTAACTTAATGAAACTGACATAATAATTACTATCTCTATGGATGGCATGCTCATTAACCCTTCTTATTAAAAACCCTTTATTAAAGCTTAGGGCATCACCGCAATGTTTCAGGCCACGCTGCCTTTTATCAAGCTTGATAAAAGGGCGCACGGCCTGAAATGTTACGGTGATGCCCTAAGCTTTAATAAAGGGTTTTTAATAAGAAGAATTCTGCGTGGTGCTGTTCTTTATTCTTCTTTTGGCAAGCCAGTGGAAAGTGGCCACTGAACATGCACCAGCTGTACAGCAAAGTGATAATGTTGTGCTGACTGCTCCTATCTACTACATGTTCATTAACCCTGTCAACTCAGCACGCTGTCTGGGGGTAAACTTTGACTCCTCTCTCTCCTTCTCTGGTTAAATTATCACCACTGCATCATTGCCAAAATCCGTCCCTTCCTTTCACTTGCTACTGCAAAGGTGCTTATGCATGCTCTTATCCTATCCAGACTAGATTACTGTAACCTTCTACTAACTGGCCTCCCTAACTCCCATCTCTCCCCTCTACAGTCTGTATTAAAGGAACAGTAACACCAAAAAAGGAAAGTGTTTAAGTAAAAAAAATAAAGTGTTTAAGTAAAGAAAATATCATGTAGTGTTGCCCTGCTCTGTTAAAACTGATGTGTTTGCTTCAGAAACACTACTATAGTTTATATAAACAAGCTGCTGTGTAGCAATGGCGGAAATTGAAAAATGGCTATAAAGCACAGGAAAAGTATTGGACAACAGATAACATTATGTTCTACAGAGCTTATCTCCCATCTGCTGCGTAACCTTTTCTCCTATGAATGGCTGCCCCCATGGCTACACAGCAGCTTATCTATATTAACAATAAAAGTGCTTCTGAAGCAACCACTGCAGTTTTACCAGTGCAGGGCAATACTGCATTATATTTTTATTTTATATTATATTTTTATTTAAAACAATTTCATTTATTGATGTTACTGGCAGAATTATTCTCCTCTCATCCAAAAGGGTACAGGCTCCTCCCCTGTTGAAGTCCTTAGCATGGCTTCCTATAAAACAAAGAATAACTTATAAACTCCTCCTCATAACCTTCAAAGTCCTTCATTCCTCTGCACCTAACTACATCTCATCTCTTGATGAAACCTCCACTCCTCTCAGAGCAACAGCTTGGTTGCACCCCCCCCCCCACTACTAATGCTGTTTCCTGTATCAAACCCTTCTCTATTGCAGCTCCATATATTTGGAAAGCCATTCCTGAATCTCTCTGGAGAGAATCCTCCTGTAACCAACAGCCCTCAAGGAGTGCTATACAAATAAAAATATACATAATGTAAAGTACATTTGTTATGGGGGTTATCTGCTAATAACTAAACATAGCATAATAAGTGGAGTGGTCTATCGTGGACAAACTACATTCCTATTTAATAGCAACTCAAAACGATTCCTGGAACTTCTATGGGACTTTAGCAACATTGACACGATAGTACTTATCTATTCTTTTGAATATTAATGATTCTAGTATAACTAAAAGTAATGAATTAACTGTGGTGTGAACAAAAATTGTAATCGGTTTTAACTATCTCTACAGTAGAAGCAAAAAGCCTGTAACAAAATTAGAATTAATGTGTTAGTGAGCAAAAGGTTACAAAATTGCAGTCCTTAGGTCACCATATATTAAGAATATGTGCATAGCTCTTGTGCATTGCAAAGATTGCTCTGTGGCTTTCTTGGGATTAAAAAAAATTGCAGAAGAATTCTGAGAAGTGTACAAAGCTGTCATAAGCAGGTATAAACGCAGATCAACAGATAGGTGTGAATTTAAAAGAACAGTAACATCAAAAAAGTGTTTTAAAGTAATAGAAATATAATGCAGTGTTGCCCTGCACTCGTGTTTGCTTCAGAAACACAACAATTTTTTATATAAATAAACTGCGGTGTAGCAAAGGGGGAAGCCATTCAAAGGAGAAAAGTTTCAGGTTACACAGCAGATAAGCTATGTAGAACTAATGGTGTTATCTGTTATTCACTATTTAGGGCTAGTCCACACGAGAATATTCAGGGAGATTTGTTGCCTGGCGACTAATCGTCATTTCTTTAGGCGAGTAATCTCCCAGAATTGCTTACCTGTGTCTCGCGCCCTTGCGGGGCAGTTGACTTTTCCGTTTAGCTGGCACGAGACACAGGTAAGCAATTCTGGGAGATTAGTCGCCCCAAAGAATCGGCGATTAGTCGCCAGCCGACAAATCTCCCTGAATCTTCCCGTGTGGACTAGCCCTTAATCTGTGCCATTTACCTTTTTTTCAATTTCCACCAGCAGCAGATTGTTTATATGAGCTATAGTAGTGTTTCTGGAGCAAACAGATCACTTTTTCCAGCACAGGGCAACACTACATGATATTTCCATTAATTTAAAACACTGTAAATAATTATTAGGCAAGGATTGTTTTGTCTTGTATTCATGTAAGAACAGGATACAAATTAGGGAAATAAAAGGTGGTAGCACAGATATTTGATCCCTTAGACAGAGGGCTGTCTCCCAGATACTCATTTTTAAATAAAATAATCCAATTTTTAAAAAAATCATTTCCTCATTCTTATATTAAAACAGTAGTTTGCACTTGATTCCAACTAAGATATAATTTACCCTTATCGGAGGGAAAAGAATACTATTGGGTTTATTTCATTTTTAAATTATTTTTTTAGTAGACGACGTATAGAGACCCAAATTGTAGAAAGGTCCCTTCTCCAGAAAACCCCAGGTCCTGAGCATTCTGGATAACAGCTCCATTACCTTTACTGCTAAATGTAACTGTATTTTGCCGTGTTTTAGGTTCTGCGTTAATTTTGGTTTTCATTTTGACTTATTATTGCTTTAAATCCTGGTAAGGTAACAAAATAAATGTATCTACTATAATCAAATGCTTTTATTTTCTTATTGCTTGCTCTTTTCCTGTGTAAACAAATGATGCAGGTTGTAATATAAGACAACAAAGGGATTTTTAAACCAATAACATGAGTGGAGAAAAAACATGCTCAAAATCAGTTCCTATTGAATGGAAGTCATCTGCAAGGTGCAGTTGCTTGTCAGGTACTCAGAAATTTCCAGGCAACAAGCCTGTTTTTAGTATCAGTATAACTTTAAGGACCAGTAACATCCAAAAATTAAATTGTTTTAAAGTAATAAATATATAATGCAGTGTTGCCCTGCACTAGTAAAACTGATGTGTTTGCTTCAGAAACGCTATTATTGTTTATATAAATAAGCTGCTGTGTAGCAATGGGGGCAGCCATTCAATGGAGGAAAGGCTCAGGTTACACAGCAGATTAGCTCTGTAGAACATATCCACTATTTAACCTGTGCCATATAGCCCTTTTTCAATTTCTGCCATTGCTAGACATCAGCTAGTTTATATGAACTATAGTAGTGTTTCTGAAGAAAACACAGCAGTTTTACCAGTGAAGGGCAACAGTGCATGATATTTTCATTACTTTAAAACAGTGTCATTTGTTGATGTTACTGTTCCTTTAATGCTTGCAG
Source organism: Xenopus borealis (assembly GCA_024363595.1). Taxonomy (NCBI): domain Eukaryota; kingdom Metazoa; phylum Chordata; class Amphibia; order Anura; family Pipidae; genus Xenopus; species Xenopus borealis. The sequence goes on along the minus strand of CM044435.1, from coordinate 89,798,923 downwards.
GTATTGCCATACAAGTAAACTTTTAGTGGTGATTTTAAGAATTATGTCCCCCCATCCCAAATTACTAATCCCATTGGAGACATAAAAACAGGCTGAGCTGAAATAATGCGGGAACAAAATCAAGTGGGCCCAAGCTACCCCTCACAAATAATAATAATAATAATAATATATATATATATGTGTGTGTGTGTGTGTATTGCCTGTGTATATATGTGCCTGCGTGTTTTTCATAATTAAAGTAAATTCCCTAATAATCAACAAAGCACTAAACCATGTAAGCTTGTCTAAAGCAAAATCAAATACTTAAAAAAATAAAATAAAAATATATATATATATATATTATCCCCATAATCAACATATAATATAAATTAAATGATCCCTTTTGGCAAATAATGTATGTATCCAAAGGCAAATCAGTGGCAGGTAAGCAGACTATAATCCAGTACAGTTGTGTCAAATGAGTATATCCAGTGTAATAACAGTGCTATGTATCCGTGCCAGCCTGTGCTTCAGTTGACTGGATCCAGTGGCTGCACAATGTATATCCAGTGCAGCAGCAGTCGGGTTGTTTCCTCAGCAGTGTGGCCTCTGTGTGGGCTTTGTACCAAAGCAATAGATCCAGTGCAGATACTCGCGCCACAGCAATCACTCCGGCAGACTTTGTACCAGGGCTGCACAGCCTGTGCTCTGAACTTGTTGTGCCAGTGCCCTCTCCCATGCAATCCAGGCAGGACGGGTCTGCGGAATGTACAGACCGACGGGGGCATCTTGCTCAGTGTTACAAAGTACTGCTTTTGATATATGGCCAAATGTACACAATACTCCCCTTCATTGTGTTTCCGAGCACTGTTTGTAAACATCCTAGAGGATACACTGACCGGACGCAGCGAGAAGTAGTACAGGATGCGCACTGTGCGTATGCTACTCCCCTCTCACAGGGAGTGGTCTCTCCCAGGCGGCCATGTCCGCGGTTGCTTGGAGAAGGGAGGAGGCGGAGGAGGGAAGGGAATAGACATTCAGTATAGCCGGGCTGCGCTGCCATTGCACAGAGCCGAGCGCTGGGAGAAGTGCGAAGTGGAGGCGCGACTGAGCGCTGCCATTTCAGGAAATAAGTCCTTGGAGAGCCAAGGGACAAGGCTGGGATAAGGGAAGTGAGAAAGAAACTTTTGGTCTGCCTCCCGGTTACTCTGCCCTCAGCGGCTGTTGCTTTCTCTTCCGTGAAAGTTCCGTTCCCCCGCCCCGCTGGGAGATGAGCCTCCGGGCGGTGTGAGGGCTGGGGGAGCCGTTCATCTGAGGACTGATACTGACACCGGCCCTCCAGGGAAAGGGGGCTGAGTGCGGGGGAATCAAGATGTCGTCTAGAGCGGCTGCCAATAAGGTAAGTGAGGCTGGTGGGGGTAGAGATCGTGCGACTGTAGTGCGGGAACGGGGGGTTGCTACCTGCTGCGGCTGGGGGCACAAAGCTTCCATTCTGCCGACAGCACTTGAGTTCCTTCTTAGTGTAGCGCCTGCATAGTCTGTGGCGCAGCAGCGTGTGGGTGCCTATAACAGAAGCTGAGAGGTCACAGATGCGGCCCTCCTTCTGTTTCCCTCCCAGCATCCCTCTATGGTGGAGCTGGAAGTTGTGCTTCTGCATCAGATGGAGGGCTGCACGGTGCACTTCACTTTCTATAGAGCTCAGGCTGTTCACATGCTGCTTGTAAACTACAACTCCCACAATTCCTCCTTACCCTCAGTTTGTAAGTGTAGCCAGGAGCTTTGTTTTCACTAACCCCATGAAAGTCTCACTCTGAAGAGGTGCATGTGACTTTTTATTTTTTGCACTGAAGAACTATTTTGTTAAATAGATCGTAAGCTCTGTTGAGTAGGGCCCTGTATCCACCAGTATCGCTTTTTTTTTGTTGTTATTGTATACACCCTTCTATTGCACATGGCTGCAGAATATGTTGGCGCTTTATTAATACATGCTGGCGATAAATAATAATGCACGTTTCATCTCCAGCGCAGTGTACGTGGGGGTGGTGCAAACCACAGTGTCATGGAAAACATGTTCTGCTGGGAACAGACAGCTCTAGGGTGCTCCTTGCTCCTCATATTTGTTTAAGAGCACGATAGTTGCGTTTGGTGCGTTTCTCGGATGGAAGCCAACCGTGAATTTATGTTACATTGTGGGAAATTCATGGTGTTGAGAGCGTAGTGGAATGTCTGGTATTGATCTGCATTGCAGCTTGAATAGCAGAGTTGCAGATATTCTCCTTATCAGAAGGGTGGGTTAGCTTTGGTGATCTGCTTGTATGACCTTTAGCTACAATGTTCAGCTCACCCATTGTATAAGCTTGTACTTGGATTTCTCATTTAGAGACACTGTGAATGATTCCCCTTTAGCCCAAGGCCTGCTCTGTCTCTTTCAAGGATTTTATTCTGCGATAGAAATAAATAGGGTGCTGATTGGACTTCTGGTAATCCGGGAATGCAATGACTGTATATTGATAGGGCCAAATATTCCTATATAGTGTATAGGCACCTTTATACATTGTTCTGTATTCTTGGCATCAAATAATGTGTATTTTTGGACTTTAGATTTATGAAAGTATAAGAATCTAGTCTAACGGTCACATCATACATTACACATGGTTTTGGTGTGACTCAGTCCAATGTGTAATGCTGAGGAATGAGGAAAAAATAATTATCAGTATAACTAAAAACATCATCCTACTTGTTGCACTGAAAATAATACCTTGTTCGGTTCTCAGTGTTAAGGAGATAATAGAGGAGGGTGCAAGTGTTTGTTTCACTTTTAAGGATAGACCAAGTCTGCAGAACCTGGTACAAACTGATCCGATCTGAGTTGTGTAGTGTGGACTGATCCATCACAAGCCCATAGCTGATGATGGTACGGTCTTTATCCTCGCTCGAAGGGTGATTTTTGGTCCCTCTAAAATAGTAGGAAAGTCTGTGGTGCAAGTGATTAGGAGATAAATGTGAGAATGGGGGAATTTCTGTGCCTGGCACGAGTCGCTTGTGTGAGCCATGTGAATCTGTTCTGCACTCTGAGGATCACACGTTGGATGCTTAACGAATTGTGATGGGGAAAGTATTGTTGTGAGGACTCTTGCTCACTCTAATATATTGTTCAGTACAGTGGAACACAACTTGGAGTAATTTCCATTGGCAGTGTGTGCTCACCGGAGCTCCACCTCAGTTGTTGCCATCCTCTGTGCTGGATATGTGTATAGGGGGGGAGGGGTGAGAATGGTCTGGGATCTCTGTTTCCTTACCTCCTCCTTCTGACACAAGATGCAGAGGGAGTGGAAGGGAGGGGACCATCCTGTTGGGAAGAAACAGGAGAGGAATCTAGCTTCATCAACTCTACATGCAATTTATATAGACCTCACCGTTGGATGAATTTAAAGGGGTCCTGCTCCCAAAATTCTGTTGTTGCACAATGGAAGTAAACCTGATTCTAAGCAGCCCTCCAATGTATTTATTCATTCTGTAACTGCCATTGAAAGCAGTGTGTGCCTATTTAGATTCTCTGCACTCCTGGCTTTCACTCCGGAAACAATGTAGCCAAGCAGATCATTCTTAAAACCTGTTAGGGAACTCATTTCTGCTACATTGTTTTAAGAGTCTGAACCAGAGAACATGGATTTCACCTGCATTTTCAAATAACTTTAAAGGGCACCTGTTGGGTAAAAATGTTATCCCCAACCAAAGGTGCGGGCTGATAGAACCCGCATTCTGGTTGGGGATAACAGTTGTTTATTTTTTTTTAATTGCCCCCACCATCACTAGGCTACCTGCACCAGGAAGGAGCTCGCAGGGCTCCCAGCCATATAAAACCTGTCGAGGTCATGTAGAATTCAATGGCAGGGGTCCCGTGAACAATTTGAACATGTTAAGCCTTTATGATGTTTGAGTTCTTTAGGATGGTTTTGCTAGAAAATTTCATCAATTTGAGTGATTCCAGTTTTTTAACCCCAAAAACTGCGAGTTTTTGGGTTGTCAACCCCGAGCTTGCTCATTCTAGTCTTTTCCATTCCAGTTATTTCTTAAATTCGAAACCATTCAAGTTGTGTGTTTATTCAAGGTCTAAAATTTGACCTCTGATTAATAACCCCATTAATCTATTGAAGATTTGTAACTTAAAGTATATTGCACAAGTTGCTTAGAATGATGTTTTTTTGTGGATATTGCCTTTTACACCCTTGTTATCATTAATATCTTGTGTCTATCTAGATACAGTATCTTTTGGATACTGTTAGATTGGTCTCAGGAAAGTACTTGTAAACGCAGGTGTATGTGTGTGGGTGTATTCAAACTTGCTGTTCAAGTGTGAAATAGCCTAAAGGTATGGGTGGAGGACACTTCTGATGAGTTAATATGTAATATTTAATAAGTGTAGGAGCGTATTGCCCTGTTTGGCTCAGTCTGAGATGATATCATCAGCTGGAAGTTGTACATTGGGATGATCAGTTTGAGGAGTGCTGTTGCAAGTGGAGTTTCTGTACAGAATGAAACTCGGCAGTTTCGATGCAGAGCCAGGCTCTGGTATGTGCACCTAGTAAAGCACCACTGATAAGAGAGAACACTCCTTGTTTTCTCTCTGACGTTTATATAACTTTTAACATGGTTAAGGCATACGTGGACAATACCTGCTAAAATATTATTTAAATTTGTTTTGGAAGTGTTTCCTGTTTATTAAAATATTCAGTAAACGAGTTTTACTCTTTGGAGTAACCATTGTTAATAGACAAATTTACAACTCAGAATGAAAATATATGTAAAGAGCAGACATCCTGTTACAAGACAAGGTTAACATTACTGGCATTTAGTGTTTTAAATATAGACTAGTGATAAGAGCTTTAGAAGTTGACACATTCCATTAGGCTAGGGGCAGACAAGCAGATTTGGGGAGATTTAGTTGCAGGTGACTAATCGCCTCTACCGCCCGGTGACAATC